>OY757012.1:48626378-48995781 GCA_963580285.1 Lucinisca nassula | reverse complement strand
GGTCAGTAAAACAGTTTAAGGGGGGGGGGGGGGGGGGGGGGGGCAGGGGCTTAAATGGATTTCATGGCTGCAGTCCTCGTGGTTTAGACAAATAATTTGACCCAGCGCATGACAAAACCTAAAATAAGAAATGTGCATCCAACGAAGACTCAGATCAGCCTGCGCATCCGCGCAGTCTGATCACAGTCGTCGTTGTGCACTCACAGGATAGCTAAGGGCCCATTGCTCCTTCATGCAGCAAGAGAAGTCTCTGGTTAGACTATATGGATGCGCAGGCTGATCTGAGTCTACGCAGAGCGCACATGTCTTCTTGTAGGTTTTGTCGTGCGCTGGCTCATTTGTTAAGTCCATATTAAGGGTTTCTTACTCATCAGTGCAACATCTCCGAGAACATAAAAATCAAAACACTACAGCCATAGAAAGTAATATAAGCCAGAGCACGACAAAACCTACAATAAGGCATGTGCGCCAATCCAAGCCTCAGACCAGCTTGCGCATCATAAAGTCTAACCAGTGACTTCTCTGGCTGCATGAAGGAGCATTGGACCCTTAGCTATCATTAGAGCGCACAACGAAGACTCTGATCAGACTTCGCAGATGCACAGACTGATCTGAGTCTTCGTTGGCGCACATGTCTTATTGTAGGTTTTGTCATGCGCTGGCTCAATTATAGATGATCTTACATGAGTCTTCATGTATTATTGAATTTATTAAATGAGTTGAGGAAAAGGGATAAAATACGAGGTTTTGTCAAGCATTTTATACCTTTTCCTCAACGAGTTTAATACATTCAATAATACATGAGCACGAATGCAAGAGTCTATTTATCATATGACATTAGAAACGCATTTTATTCACAATATGATGACAAAAACGTCAACATTCCGTCATTAGTAAACACGACGCTAATACTGACGTCGTACATGTAATGTTAGGAAGCGTTTCTAGCTGATTTGCATATTTAATCTACTAGTGGATTACGGAATTTATTGCATGGCGTTATTATATTCTCTGACGCGAAGACATATGATAAAAATTTTTATCTGTCGCTCACTTCCCAAAACAGTCCTACTGTGGCCTTAATCTGCAGACCAGAAAACATCAAGTGGTCATCTCAGCAGCATGACCCAATAAAAATATCAATGTGTTAACAATTTGCTGTACACTTTGCCTGAGCCCCTTCCCCCACCCCCAAACAATTGTAGGCAATTAACGAGCACTCACTAAAAACTGCACTGCAATTTGTAAACAAGCTAGAAAATGACCATTGAAAATATATGATTACGTATTGTTGCCAGATATGACCCTCACAGGCCCAGCTATTCAAAGTTTAACGAGCTCATTAGTAGTTTTATCATACATTTAGTATAAAATACATAGTTTTTGGATATGCGATACGAACCTGACACCAATGCACGTATCACGCTTGCACGTGCTGCCATATCGCATGGGCTTTATCATACCCCAAAAATCCATATCACAACCCTTTATCGCACCCCTAAGCCTTTATCATACCTCTGACGTCACCCTATTCGGAACACGCGGCATTCTTTCTTTTGCGGCATTTCGCATTTGTTGTTCAGGACGCCATTTGCAATTTGCATTGAAACGTTGGTATTAGGCAGACGTAATTAATACAATTTATTTTGAACATTTTTTTTTTAAAGTGAAATGTATGATAAATAGATTATGATATGACATTTTTCATATCATACCCCATATCAGCCCTTGACCCATATCAGCCCTCGGGCCTTCGGCCTGCGGATTATATGGGAGTCTCGGGCTGATATGGGGTATGATATGAAAAATGCCATATGATCATCTCTATATATCGTATATCGTTAGCTTTACTAATGCGGAAAAATGATATTTTTGTAAACACTCGTGAATAAAATGCGTTTTAAATGTCATATGATAAATAGAATCTTGCATTCGTGCTCATGTATTATTGAATTTATTAAACTCGTTGAGGAAAATGGATAAAATGCTCGGCAAAGCCTCGCATTTTATCCTTTTTCCTCAACTCGTTTAATAAATTCAATAATACATGAACACTCATGTAAGATCCTCTATATATCGTACGCTGTTCTAGCAGATACAATATCTAACATTTTGGTATTTTTGCTGATGAAATGTGAGCAGCTTTTGTATTTGCAAAGGCTGAGCACATTTTTCTGCAAAATACTAGTATAGTTGATATACGTGCTAACGATAAGTAAACTAACGACGCCGTTAGTTTTGAACAACTTGCCCCAGATCGCAAGTCCAATGCGCTTCTGTGTAATTTCTTGTGCACATCAATGTTTTTCCTAAAATGAACTTGTGTCGGCGACTTAAATAACACCAGTTCATAAAAAGTAATATAACAACTGTGTATTCTAACCCTTGACCTGCTGAATATTTATGTGCCACACCCACTACTGATTATCAACCAATCAGATTACTTGATGCAAATTATTGCAACAAATTCATGAGCTGAATGAAAAACAATGAAGATCCTGATCAGATGGCCATCTGATCTTCATTGTTTGAAAGATAAGGCATATCCGGGCTCAGTAGGACAAGGGCTTATGATTTCCAGTGTCAGGATATTACGCCCGTAACAACAAATGGTATGTGACATTGTCAACTGCAAAGCATATATAAAAAATATTTAATACCAGTTTATGGTCATATGATAAACAAAAACTTAATTCTGTATTCATTTTAAGTGATATAAAGATCTATATTGCTTACGAAGACCACTAATTGAAGATTGTGTTTGTTATGAAATGAAAACTCGTGAAGAACTTCTATTTAACTTACCTCGATATCTCTGTCAGATGACCTGCCCATACTGAAAAAAAATGGCATTGAAATACTTGTACATATTAATGGTTTGCTGATTAATAATATTACTAAATGATTACTCATAAAAGACTACTTGCGGCCCCCGCCCATCGGGGCTTGAAGAAATATATGGGCTGCATGATGCCTCCACGCAGAGCTGAATCCGCACACGAGTACTGGTAAACCGCTTAGTGTATCTAAGCCTCTCCAGGCAAAGCGGTGCGCATGAGTCGGACCGTCCATGCTTATAAACCCTATTGGTTTCATTGGGCGACAGGCCGTGAGATGTCATTTCATCTCAATGTCGGGTAAAAGTCCCACAAAATTGGAAGCAAAGTCTCCAAAATGACCTTTACAGTGTTGACAGGGACGTTAAACCTCAAATCAAACAAACAAATAAAAGACTACTTCGAAAACATTGATTAATCAACATGGTTTGTGTCATTAAATAACTCGCTTTAAAAGCCGGCCACTATTAATGGACATGAAATTATTACCTACACATTAATTGGGTCATTAACTAACATTTATAATGCATAACTAAATTAATGCCAAATATTTTGTTTTAATTCTCATCAATTAGTTGCAAACAAGTGTGCCATAATTGCCCTGGATCACTGACCTTAGGCCAAGATGTGTCGCCACAGCTTGAATAAGTGATAGGGTTCACTGAATTAACAGAGTTTAGCTCTGGTAGTCTTTTGATTAATAGTGCAGAACAAGTTTAGCTTTATTGATACAGGGTCTTCCTGTGAATCTTCAATAAAATTTGCCCACGAGGTTTCTGATACTTGCCATTTGAATATGTTTTATTGTTTAACTTTGGTGGTCATCTTATTTACTGTTGGTAGAGAGTCACACAGACAGCATTCATGTGAAATTTATATAGAATTTGTCCAATTGCCAAGGATGCGTTGTTATTCAATGATCGTTTGTTTCTATTATTAGCTCTATTGTTAATCTTGATCATTGGAGCGGAACCATTTAGGCTATTTTGGTATTTGATGGGTGAAGGTGTTGTCATTTAAAAATATTTTTATTATAGCTCTGGCGGTCATCTTGGCCACTGATATATAGAAGTGCTTTATCTAGTTATATAGACGAATATATCATTTATACAAACTGCTGAGGCTGCACGACACATGACGGACGATGGATGATCACAATAACTCACTGTCAGCTAATAAATGGGCAAAAGATTCAGAGGAATTTCTTTTAATTAAACATTACAAGCCCAGGCGATACGGTGCGAGTCGAACCGTCCATGCTTATAAGCCCTATTGGTTTCATTTTGCGACAGGGCTTGAGATGTCATTTTATCTCAATGTCGGGTAAAAGTCCCACAAAATTGGAAGCAACGTCTCCAAAATGACTTTTGTAGTGTTGACGGGGACGTTAAACATCTTATCAAACAATTAAATCAAACAAACATTACAAGACATTAATCAACACGGTAGTATTTGATAGTGAGCATTATACAAGAATAATGTCCACGACAAGAGTTTTTGTAGTTATGCAGAGTACAAACACCGGTGTCTGATCATATACAAGTGGTTGTGATAAGGCTGGTCTTGCAACCGAGCCCTGTAATTAAAGCAGTCTTCTATTATAGGACAGTAAAATCTGATTCAAAGGGCATAAAAATCTTTGTCTAAGTCAAGAATCGCTGTTTCCGAATTCAGTAATCTTTGTTTCGAAAACCAAAAATCGTCTATCAGAATATTCTTTGTCTCAGAAGTCAAGAGTCTTGAGATACACTGGTTGGTCTATACAAAATATTTTGATGTGGCTGCTTGAAATTATGAATTACTGTATAATCATGTCAAAATAAAATGCCTTGTGAAGGGTTTTTACTTTTTCTTCCTTTTTGCTCGAACACATAGTGCGTTCGGAATAGAGAATCATCACTGATTATGTTCCATCAGGCACTCAACTGTGAATCAGCGTTGAAAACGATCTGTCTATGATGATTTAGCCCTTCTCTTGCTGAATATTCAGTTAAGCCACATCCTTTTCTGACTTTGAACCAATCAGATTACTTGATGTAATTTATTCCTCCAAATTCATAAATTGAATGTCAAACAGTGTAGATCCTGATCAGATGGCTTCTTCGGATCTGCACTGTTTCCAAAGATAGTGGTTGAACAGCAGGATAAGAGTTAACGTTGAATCAAGGGTGTGTGCCTACCGAGGTAACACTGAGTGTATTACATTATAATCAGCCTTTCTGATGTAAGAGATAAGATAGGGAATATATATCATGATATGAGCCATTTGATAAATAGCATTTCACCCGATGCAGGTAAAAACTACAATAAAATCTGTGCAATCAGCTCAAATAAGTCTGCCCAATCTGTTCTGTGTCTAAATTGATCATACAAGCCTTCAGTTGCCTCTCGGCAATCCAAAGAGCGACAAATTAACCCTCATCCCGCTGCGAAATTAATTAAGCTGCACCAATTCACATTTCAACCCATCAAATAACTTAATGCAATTTGTTAATTCAAGTTCGCAAACCCAATGACAAACATAACCTTCTTCTACAATGTTTGCAATGATAGGGCGGGTGTGTGTGTGTTGGGGGGGGGGGGGGGGTAGGTTGCCGTGAACAGCAGAATGAGGGTAAATACTCTGGTCAGACAAGCTTGATGCACACGATGATTGGAGACTTTACTGATCACACAGGTTCACCTGTTTGTTTTATAAATCGCTGGATCATTTGTATTTAATACAGTCACTTACTCTATATAAGAATCGGGATCAGCACACATGCGACAACATTCATCATTTTCCATTTCGGCGCTACACCGAGGGCAGCGATTTGGGGCTCTCTTACTATCACCATTAGCCATATTCTGAAAGAAAAGAACATAAATATGAGCTGCTTCAAGAGGTACATGGTCTTTGAACAGAGAGGCCCAAACAGCACTGCACCCATATCGTGAGAAACTAAGGGGTAAGGACTGCTCAATTAGTACTAGCAAGGCTCTGATAAGCCTGAGATGTGAAGCATACATGCCCGCATGCATATTTTGCTCCAGACATCTAATATAGTGGACAAACTACAGTGAAATGTCAATAGCACGAACATCGATGGCTCATTTACCATGGTTAATTCGAGCTTGCTCCTGCTTTCCCAGACAGATATTTCAGTAGCTCCAGACATTCATATAGGATCTAACATGAGTGTTCGTGTATTATTGAATTTATTAAACGAGTTGAGGAAAAGGGATACATTGCGCATCATGTAATCTGATCTGGTGTTGTAATTAACAAAAAATTGTCGACTAACCACTATCTAAGACAACATTTAATGATCTAAAAGGTGTTCGAGTTATTGCGGTTCGACTGTAGTAACTTTACATTTACTAATGGAATTCTACAACACACTCGCAAAAGTTCCTTTAGAAATGACGGCCTCTCTAAAAGGTGAATCTCGCGAAGAGCAAATTCCTTCCTTTAACAGAGGCCCCATTATCTTCTTTTCTATTATTATTATTCAGAAATGTTTTGGTGATACGACCAATGATATTCTTTTCCCCCTGATCTGCGGTATGGGAAAGTAGTTCCTGGGTCTAATCAAAAGGGGTTAACCCGGCTACACCATCCTCAGCATCGTAACTGAAAGACGGCCTGAGAAAAAAAATCAGTTCTTGAATTTAGGTTTCAAAAATTCGAGAATGATGATTCCTGGTGAGTTATGTCAATCCATTGGAAAGCTGGAAGAAATCCTTAGACCGTTTGACAGAGTCTCCCCTCTTTTTCTCGGTCGACTCACATCTTAATTTTTCCAGAATTCGAGTCATTCTCCCAGTTTCAAATCAGTAGTTGCCCTTTTATAAACCTAGCAGCCCCATTCTATTTTTCCATTTTATTCTTGAAAAGCCACAAATTGGGGATCACAAGGCAACTGCCATATTCCATGGAAAGGCATAGAAGTCCGTTATGTGCTGGCGCTTTTACATTCTGCGGTCAGTGAGGATTTCGACTCAAGAAACCAAGCGTTCTATTTGCCTTGGTACACATGTGGATAATTATATAAGAATCTTATATGAAAGTCCGTCCCGAGGGTCACTGTACGGCATCACAGGGCTTGCCGAGTGATGCATGACAGTATCCCGAGGAACGGATTTTTCTATCCACCCCTCAAACCCAAGTATGATTCTTTTTCTTGCATAGCTTCCATTTCTTAGCGCGGATTGCTAATGCTGCAGTTACTTCGGTAACCAACGTCCGCCATATTGTGATGACACTATAGCAATGTTTAGTAACGTCATGTTACATACTGTGACGTCAACTTTAACGACGGCGCATATGAGGTCGTATTCAATCAGTGCATTTATCAAACAAGCTAGAATAATCGATTAGGGTAAGAACACCGGGATTGGAACAGAATTCTAGCACAAGCTAAATATATGGATATCCTTATCTGGTGTGCAAGAAATATAAATCATCTCAGGTCGTATGTGATTGGCACACCATGCTATTTAAATAATATGATCCACAATTTGGAGGAACGTTCGCTCTAAAATGTATGAAGCCTGTTTTATTTGTTCTCTTCCTACTTGTTTGCATTATATTGCAATTGTTAACTAAAAGGCCATTTGTTTGTCCAATATCCTAATCTATCTATCTATAATTAAAAGAGGAGTTGTCATTTAAAGATTTTTATTTTATTTTTATTATCTTATTCATTGAAGCGAAACAGTTTTAGCTATTTTGGTAGAAGGCCACAAAAGCTATTGAATGCAGTTTGACCATTGAAAGTTGAAGCAGGATTTGTAATTTTAACCTTTAGCTGCCTTTAGCCTTTGTGGCTACCTACCTCAATAGAGCGGTATCGCTAAACCTACTTTTCTAGGGCGTCAACGAAGAAACATTTCTATTCCTATTGAATGGAATTGTTCCCTGTGCACAGGAGTTGTTTTTTGTTCTATTGCATTACTCTTTCGTCCGCCGTGCGTTTCAATGGAGCGGAACCGTTTCAGTTAATTCGGAAGAGAAATCGGGAAGAAGCTTTTCTGAAATTATTGGCCGAAAGGTTTAGGAAATGTGATATATCCTTGAGATCCCAAAGTTCGCGACCTGAGGTATTTAAAAAAATATAAAAGTCATCAAAGAAAGTCCATAAATACTCATAAATGTCTTCAAAACAACAACAGAATGACATGGTATTAATCAATATGGCGGCCAGGAAAAAATCCCAAGTTCGCGACCTCATGACATCACTACAAAACTGTTTATAATTTCAGACCAAGCAAAACAATTCAGAGTTGACTAAGTAGTTAAGTTGTAAAATACACATTGAGAATTTGATTAAGTAAATTGGTCTCTGAGTCTCTGAGGAAAACAGTTTGAAAACAGTTTAAACAGCTCCCCCCCCCCCCCACCCCCACCCAGTGGAATTCGTTTCACTGACCTTTCCAAGGTGGTTCTTCTGTTACGGTTTATTTTTGTTGTGATCTGTCTCTCAGTGAGTGTATCGCTTACATTATTTTGTTTTGGATAGCCAATTGGCCATTTTTAGGAAAGTGACTGTCTGTTTGGCTTTCCGCTATTAGTGTTTCCATTGGGGTCTGGTTGTTTCATGTTTGCATTTCTTTCCCTTTGGTGTCTCTGATGAGAGCCGTGGATTAATTTTACCCATTCCTGATCATTGCCTTCACTTCTTTTTTGAATTTGAATGATCAAATTTGGATATTGTTTATTCTTCAGGTGGAGGGACACAATGGGGGCAGTAGAATTTATCATTTCGCCTCAGAATTCTGACTTTGCTACAGAAAACAAGTTGTGTCCAGTGGTTACAAGGCATGTCATTTGTAAATCCATAACACTGTGCCCAGTTCATAAAAATAACTGAATAATAACTGCGAAGCTCCTTTGGTGCGAAACGCTTACAAACATAGCAGAGCTTATCTGAAGATGTTTCACTGTCTACAGGCATACTTGTCAGAATCAGGCAATGGCACTGGCTTTGGTGAAGCAGCACACCCTTTAACTTTTGCTGATTTTGCATTCCTTTTACTCTCAGTATTTGTCTCTTCCTTTGTACCTTTCCTCGGTTTGGTTGATTTACTTTTTTCCTTCAGTGGCATTTGTTTTTGTTTAAATGATTTCTTCTTATCTTCTTCATGACTTCTCTTTAATGTTTCAATTCTCTGTCTTCTGTTATAGCATGACCAGAATCTATTTTGCTCATAGTTTTCCTTGTTTTTGTTGTTGTTTTTGGATGTTTCTGATTTCACACGTTATAGTTGAACTTCTTTGTTCTGAAAAAAAAACTTGTATTATTCCAACCTTTATCATTAATGTATTTGTCCCCAGTTTCTGATTCAAGTTCAACATAAATCCGCCCTTCCATGGTAGCACCACTGTCATTATCACTTTCAGCTTGTTCCACAGATTTTGTCAGTCACAAAAACCTTTACTGGAATCAGATATTCCTTCGAAATTGCACTTGTTCAGAGGGAATATTCCAGTCACAAACATTGTAGCGTGTTAAAGTACCCGAGGTTTGCCTTTTAAACTGGTGACAGAGTGAATTATAGATTATTTTTGGAACGGCCCATGACATGCTACATCTATAGGTTGAAGAAGATGGCTGGATTGAGCTGGTAATATGAACAGTATTATACCATGTGTATTAGCCCACTCAACTAAATCAACAGACACATTTGACTTATGTCCATCTAATAACAAGAGTATTTTCATATCATCATGGGATGGAACAAATTTTAAGAAATGATTTTCCGGGTAGTTTCGAAAACTTCTGAGTTTGACCACCCTGATTACCTGACACCCATGTGCCCCTGGGGAGGCACCTGTCATCAATTCTGGCTTCATGCGTTTCCCTGGAAAAACAAAGAAAGGGGACGCAGCCATACCACTGGCACTACCACAACCTAACACAGATATAGCACTGGATTTTCCTGGTGTAACAGCTTGTGGGTGTACTGATGCACTTGAAATAACATGTTAAGGTCTATGATCTTGAGAAGTTCCATTCTTGTCAATATTAAAATTCAAGTGAGGTCTGTCAGTTAAACCATATTTCTTTGCAGTTGCCTTTAGCTCATCAAAGTGATTGGAAACAACAACTTCAGATGTCATTTTGGCCCTTAACTGTTCTGAAACACGAAGCTTAAATACGCAAAGCTCTGGCTACCTCCCGAGAATCTCTGCTACCCGCTTGATAGTTAGTGTATTTTCCTTGGATCTTGTTACCAACTGCAAAATAAATCTGTAGCTATATCAGCAAGTTCCTGTCTTGGATAGCCTTATCCGTAATTAGCCATTTGCTTGATATGATCAACAATTGTAGCCTCTTCTAAGTTCGAAAACAATGATTCGCTGCCAGTTGTAACAATATTTGGATGAATTTTACCCAATACACGATAACGCAGTGTATTCTCTGGAATTCTGAACTGCCTAGATGCACGAAGTAGTGGCATATTTCCCTCTTTCACTGCTTTATAAACGTTTGTCATAGCTGCTGGAGAGTACAGCCTGCACTTCTTTCTGGCCATCTGAGGATTACACTGAAAAGACACACAGATAGACAAATGCAGCGTGGTGCTGAGTAGAAAACAGTGACAGACACATGATTCATAATGAAGCGGAACACCAACCTAGTCAAGCAAATCACAGAATACAGGTATTATGTACAAAGAATGAGTTACATTCTCCAATAAACCCTAGAAAATCGCAGACTACAGTATAGAAGGAAGTGTGACAGATACTTAGCTCTGATTGAAACATCAAAAATTTATACTGCTGAACTAACATACAATGGTGTAAATACATAATTTAATTTGTATTTCTACATTTCTTTGAAAAAAAAAAAAAAACTCTGCCTAGCTGACTTAAAGGCATTTATTCTGTAACAGTAAAACACACCGTGTGTCCATAATTGTTTTATTGCCCCCTGTGATATACTGACTATAGCAGATCAAAGGCGGCCCTTGATAGGGTGATTAGTAGCTCTTGTTGAATCCCCTGACTGAGACACTTAAGGGGAAAATCAATAATGTACACCAGTCAACAGTAAGTAATTTATTGCTTTTCCCCAAGGCAGCCCCTTACCTGTTGAAGACAGAGGACTTCTCTCCAGTGAGCACTGAGGACTACATAATATTATGTAATGAAATGATAGTCCTCAATAATCAAGAATAAATGCCTTTAAGCCCCATGTACAATAAAACCAATATTTTTCGCTTGGCCTCACTACCTCCTTGACGTTTGGCGGGAAACTTTCAATTATGAAAAGTAAACAAAAGCAAACGGTGGTGCAGAAAAATTCCAGAACTGGGTTTGTATGGTGAAATCAATAAACAAAAAAGGGGACACAAAAGGAAATAGTAAAAAAGTAAAAATATACATAAAAATAAGCTTGTGATGAGTATCTTACCTGTTTGAACCTCATATTTCTTCTTCTTGTGTAGGGTTGCAAAATACTATCGTATCAATTTTTGCCACGGTCACGTGACACGGGATCATATTCGCGCGGCGATAAAAATGAAAATTAAAAATGAAAATTAGCGCAAAGGTAGTGATTCCGAGAACTTTGGGATCTCAACGACAAAGCAAACTGTTGATACAGCATGAAACACAACGGATATTGACTGATTACAACAGCACACCGTAAGCACATCCAGATAAGCACTTCATGCTCATGCTCAGGTGAGCTAAAGAACACTGCCAGTAAATCGAAATAACACGTGCTTATACTCGTTTCTCATGGTACCAAGGGTTCCATGGTACCAGGGTAAACAATACTTTGTTGTATTTTGAATAGTGTACAATTCCAAAGTGCTTGATATCCTTACATCGGTAAAGTTGGAAATATCTCTTTCCATTGAAATATATTTCATTACATTGTTATGGTAAATATCTGGATAAATATCTAGAAAGTTAAAAAGAATGTGAAATATGAGTTTTTACATTTTCTCTTCACCCTCTGTTTGTTTTATTTGTCATTAACTTATGTTTAAAATACCCAATGATTTTTCATGTGTGGCTTAAGATTTTATCAGGTAGTTTTTCCAAAATGAAATATGGAAGAACCATTCTATATAATGCCTTCTAAAGTTATTGGTATTCATTTAGCATTGTAAGTAAATTTTGGCCATAAGTGCACAAATAGTCTTTGCATGCATTCATTAAAAGACTTTAAACTTTCCCAGTATTTCTGTACCCCAAAACACCTCTGAGGATAAGCTTAGAAGTTAGTTATATGATGAATAAAACTTGCTTGACTTTCACATAACCCTTGTGTTGAATTGTAGATCTACCCCTGTGTCTCAATTGTAGCTACATTTTAAATACCATTTGCAGGATTAAAAGCAGTAAAAAAATATTTTACCTTTTTTGCAGTCTTCCCTATCTGAAAAACAAATGCTTATTGCTCTAAATAATAACAAATGTCATTTTATGTATCTTTAGTCAAATTGGTTTCTTACAGTTGTCATTTTACAAGTTGGCTTGGTACCATGGGAAATATGTTCTATAAAAGGGTTATCCTTTGGAAGCAAGGAATACACCACAGAAGTGAAAAATATGGAGGGTACATGTTTTCTGGGCCAGACTAGCTAGTTTCAGCCAATTAGGCCTCATCAGTGACCTCAGATATTTTCAAAATTCCACAATGGAATCAATGATCCCAAAGGACAAGAAAATATAATCTACACTATGATGTCTGTTGGCATTAGAAAATTCTGCCCCCAGGTACATACATACCTTACAGGTTTGTGAATACAAGCTGAAGTATTGTGATCAATACACGCCCCCCACCACCCACTTAATTGTAAGAAAAGACCGTATAGAAAGTTAATATGAAATGATTTTAGAGCTGAATATCTGTAACTTTGAAATGCCTATATTGTAGCATTAACTACCTTGGTACCATGGGAAACCGGGCTACCTTTTATCAAATGAAACCTATGGGAATCCGTTGCGTACTCGAAAATGACAAAGTCGTGTTCATGTTTCGTCTCTTATTTTCAGATATTAAAAAACAACAAATTCGTGTTCACATTCTACCTCTGTCTATCACAATTTTCACAAAATTAGCAGAGTATAAAACGCTTCCTCGATTTAGGCCGCCATCTTATTGCGTTCTTCCGTGACCTTCACATTGACATTACCATTATCATTGATAGGCATGAATTATCAAGATATTTGATGACGAAAACTTTTTTCCGTTTATCCTATCAGATTCTGCGTCTGTCATTTATAAGTTCGTTCATTGTGAAAAATAAAAACAACAAAAAAAAGTTTCATTGTTTCGATCATGAACGACGATCACGTGGTATTATTCGTAAACAAAACTAAGCGCTTTTATGATGATGCAACCACAGTAACTTAGCACGTTGTTTTTTTTTTTTTTTGTTTTTTTTTTCCAAAATGTTTGAAATATGTCAAATGACCAAAATCAACGACAACAACAACAAAAAACCAGCAATTTTAGAAATTTTCCCAATATCTAATCCTGTCTAGCTCAGACGTTCGACCCCTGGGCGGTGGCCCAATAAAGGGGTAAGGTTAGCCATATTTAGTAAATCTTCAAACAACACTTCTATGTTAGTTGGTAACATGAACGTTAAGACACAGTACCTTTCTTAATATCTTCTCACCAACAAGCTTTTATAGTTTTTGACAACAAAGTTTGTTTAGTCTAGTAATAAACTTCCTTATTCAACGGGTGCATTTGAAGTGCATCGATATACCGGAATGAGCCTAAATACCGGAATATAATTTTTTTAATTATTGTTTTCCGTTTTATACGCCCCTTTAAATAACAGTCGTAATATGGCGCGGCGCTGTCCCTTCACCCGTCCGTCCATAAACATTCTTGTATGTCCCATAACTCAGTAACTGTTAGGGATATCTTCATTCAACTGGTCCGGCCCATCGGAGTCTAATCGTTGGTTTTCTTTTGCTCCAGCATTTTAGTAATTTTTGCTATCGAGTCCTCACCGTTGTTTCATCTCTGTGTTTGTTTGGTTTTTGCTTACTCGGAGATGTTGCACTGATGAATTAGGAGGCCTTCATGCAGACTGAACAAATTATTTTGTCTGAAGGTTTGAAGGTTTATTTAATATTCAAGACCCCAGGAGGGGTATGTGAATAACAACATAATAAACAAACATATCAATGACATTTAGAAGTACATGTAATTCTATGATCTAAATCTCGCACACTGTCAACCCATTCTGTACCAAATGGAACCCTCCACCCTACATATAGAGTCCCAATTCAGGGGCGTCGGGCTGTGTTTTCCCGAAATTTGAGTTTAATAATGACCGAACTTTATGCAAACAGTGTAGGCCCAGATCAGATGTCGCGTTCTGCTGCACCCGATCCAGGCCCGCACTGTTTGCCAACTACCTCTTTTTGGGTCCCTGGCACCGAATGGGTTAAAGTGGAACAATTAACATATTATCCTCCTCATGACTAGTTTTATGTATATACTAATGCCAGCAAACAAGCCCACAGGCTGACAATGTCCAGTGAAACGCCTCTCACCCACAGATATCACAAGGATATCCATAAATGCGAGGACAAACACCGTTCTACATCCATCGAATCACCCACCATCGATGGCAGCCCCAAGACACCCATGAATGATGAGCAAAGACACCATAAGCATCCCATGCAGCCAAAAGCCCCACATCCATGACAGCATGAATACAGGCATAGATGCGGAGAAAATACGGAAGGAATACATATTTATACATATATGCAGCTAATCCATCAACCCTTGTCCCGCCGACCATCCACATACGTCGCACCCACTACCAATTATCAACTTACTTGATGCAAATTATTGCAACAAATTCACAATCTAAATTTATAGGACACAATGTAGATCCCGACCAGATAGCTTCGTCAGAAGCCATCCGATCTGGATCCTCACTGTTTGGAAAGTAAGGCACACCCGGGCCCAGCAGGACAAGGGCTAATAATCCATCCCCCAACCCCATTAATGCACTCTCTCCTCTTCATGACTAGTTTTTATGTATACTAATGCCAGCAAACAAGCCCACAGGCTGGCAAAGACCAGTGAAATGCCTCCCATCCACAGATATCACAAGAACATCCATAAATGCGAGGAAAACACAAACAGAATACTTCAAGAGAACCACCCAACTGCCGTGGCAGCCCCAAGACATCCATGAATGATGAGCAAAGACACCGGAAGCAGCCCAGCCAACAAAAACTCCACATCCATGACAGCGGGAATACGGCCATGGATGCGAAGAAAGTCTGAAGGGAATACATATATGCTATTAATAATCCACCCAAATAACCTAAATCGGGACGGAAGTAACGGGGAGGATTGCGGCCGCGTAAAATCGATTTAATTTATTCATGAATCATCTCACATAAATATACAGAAGGACATATCACTACAACCTATGATTATGAGCATACAAGCATTAGCTTTCACAATTTTCTAAATAATATGAGTAATCTTTTTTTTTCAACTATTACTATCACTACTACTGCTGATAATACTAATATAATAGCTATAAAAATAACAGCAAGAAATATGTAGCGGAGTAGGTGTTGAAAGCTTGCACTTCCAGACATACATAGCTATTTCTTATAATCGGTACAGTACAATTTTATAAAAAGGTATCAATATCAATAAATCTTCCATTTAAATTGTATCAGATGTCAGCCTACAGTGTATCAAGACGGTGCACCCTCAAACAACCACTCCGCCCCACATCTCCTTATCTGTTCAGTCAGCTATTCTAAGCATATCACGAAACATGTCTATATAAATATTGTCCCTTGAAACACCACCATTATAGAGTAAGCAGAGATTTACAAGGGTATATATTATTATTCAACGAGGTGGTACAGACGATGTGCCGATAATCTACACCCCAAGCCGTAACACTAATGAAATTAAACTTTTTATCTATATTTGTTTTTTCGGGGGTAACATTTTTATTATATTTATATAGGCATGCCTACGAAATAAGCTCACATTCCAATTCTAGTTTTATTGTACTGTGTAGCTCACATCATATACATGGTATTATAATCATGTGAGGTTTTCAAATTTTCTACAGAAATACTAAAAAAAAAAAAAAAAAAAAAAAAAAAAATAATAATAAAACATACATATATCTTCCCTTCAAACTATTAACTTTTACTACAAGTATTATTGGACCTGGTTCCCGTCACCATTTCTCCTGCCTACCTCCCCCAGCTTCTCTTTGCGTAAAAAAAACAAGCTAGTATATAAACTTCCAAGTGTTTGGCTCATTTTGTCTATAAAATGCCCAGATATATAAAATAATCGCCAATTCACCATTCACTAAACAGAGTTATCTTCAACCTTGCTCCTCAGTACTATTGAAGAACTCATCAAGACAGTCATGCTTCCATTGAAAAATAGTTGTATAATGGGCCCCATATAGAGAAAAAGTTACCAATATTATTATTTATAAAACCAATTTATTTTTCACACTGAAATTTCCTTTTAAGTTGTGAAATGAATACATCCAGGTTGAGTTCGTCGTTTACAAATTTATTTTTGTAAATGTATTGCTTTGCTAAAACCGAAATTAATGACAATAGTTTATTTTTATTTTGGTTTGAGAAAATAACTTTCAATAACTTTGTTATTTCTGGATGAATTTTTAAAATTACTTAGCGGAAATGTTAAGAATCATAAGGCGATGTTTCGTGCGCAATACCAAGGTCGGTACCTCCAAGGTCGAGGTCAAATTTAGAGGACAAAGGTAATGAAAATTGTATTCTTCTTGTGTCTGGTTAATTTTGGAAATTACTTGGCAAAAATGTTTGCCATCATGAGTCTATGTGTCGAGGTTGGTATACTGGTGTTACTTATTACCGGTGTATTAACTGTTCAAGTTAGTATATAAAACAAATTCTTCTACCGATTCTGATGCATTGTTTCTAATTAAACTATTATTTCATTCTTTCAACTGCGCATGCGCGGAATGAAACAGCTGTTTACCTGGCGGAGGCGAGAAACAGCTGTTTACCTGGCGGAGGCGAACAAATAAGACTATCTTCAACATCTACACAGCCTGATCACCTTAAGTTCAGAGCAGAAAACTTCGAGGACACTGTATTGAACCTCCCTGAGCACTTTGATCGCTCCACCCTCGGGTTCATAGTTCTGATTCTGATTTTTCCAATGCCCACCTAAACAGCACCAGAACGAGGCAAGATCCAAGATGGCTGCGCCCATGAAGATGTGAAAATGTTGAAATCGGGAATAATAACTTCAGTGTCCTGGTCATTTGGTCAGTAACACATAATTTTCATGCACAGCAGACGTTTGTACAGTATGGCCAATATGTTGACATCCAGGACCTGGTCAGTTTCGCTTTGTGTAAATACTGCAGATCCAATTCAGTCTTACCCCACCCACCTCCACATTATGGTTTGACAAAATTGCCACCAACGGATAAGTTTCAATATGATAGAAGCAAACTTCACCACAGCCTACTATTGAGAAGTGGATTAGAATCTGTAATATTATTGAAATAATTGGACTTGTCATGAGTCGAGATTCTGTCTTTCTCCCACGCTTGTTAAAATATAGATCACACACTGCAGTAAATTATGTCTGCATGCCTCTTTGATACTTGTAGGAGTTCCCTCAGTTTGGTTCTGAGTTTCATGTTGTATACTTGTAAATAAATATATGCATAAACTTATAGTTCTGTTATTGAACCCAAATCAATATAAATGACATAACATGGTGGCAGCGGTAGTTAAATTGTGAACTATAAAAGGACATTTAATTTTGGCAAAATTCTACAGTAAAAAATGGCAAGTTTTCAGTTTTCACATCCAGAAAGATTTGACTTTTCTAAACCACAAGGTTTGGAAGAATGGTTCCAGAGATTTGAAAGGTTCTGATCAGCTTCAGGACTTTCAGAACACAATCAGAAATTCAAGTAAACTCCTTAATCTATTGTATGGGAAGTGAAGCAGATGTCATTTTGGACACCCTTAAGTTAACCGCGGAACAAAGAAAAACATATGAAACTGTGTCAAAAAAGTTGAAGGATTATTTTATTCCAAAGCGGAATGTCATATTTGAGAGGGTGCAGTTCCACCAGCGGGTTCAGTTTGAAGGGGAAAAAGTGGACTCCTGCGTGACAAGTTTGTATAAACTGGCGGAGCACTGTTCATTCGGTGAACTGCATGACGAAATGATTAGGGATAGACTAGTAGTCGGACTGCGGGATCAAAAGGTCTCGGAAAGGCTCCAGCTGGACGCGGAGTTGACGCTAGAAAAAGCCCTCACACAAGCAAGGCAGCTTGGCGCTGTAAAAGCGCAACAGCCCGTTGTCAGGGGACAAAAAGTTGAATCCTCTTCTTTGGACGCTGTGCTAGGGAAAAAGGGAAAACCAAACCAAAATATTCTATGAACAGGGACAGTGCAGTGGTGAGAAACACTAGCCAACAAAAATGTAAACGTTGTGGCGGTAACGTTCATCCAAGGGACAAATGTCCAGCAAGGGACTCTAAATGCCTCAAGTGCAAAGGGCACTGGGCAAGAGCTTGTTTATCGAAGTCAGCAGTAAATGAGGTCTACGAGGATAGGGACTCCGGTGACGAATATGGATTTCTTGGCTCGGTAGAGGGCCACGAATCGACTGACGGCATGGACAAGAGCCTCGATTCAGTGGATGCGAAGCCGTGGATCACCGACGTCAAAGTTGACGGCATTAGCATCAGGTTTAAGACAGACAGTGGTGCCGACGTCACAGTCATTTCAGACAAGGAATTCGAACGATTTCCAGGGATTATGCTTGTGAAGTCTAGTAAGATTCTGTATGGTCCTGGAAAATCAAAACTTGATGTGCTCGGAAAGTTTCAGTGTACATTGGAAATAAAACGTTGTTTCAGTGTTCAGGATATATCTGGTTAGGGGATTCTCATTACCACTTCTTGGGCGGCCTGCGATCGAATCACTTAGGATAATTGACCAGGTAAACCTTGATCTTTCGTCTGTACATGCGTCCAAACACTACAAAGATCAGTTTCCGACACGTTTTAAGGGTTTAGGCAAAACAAACACTATCAAGCTTAAAAGCGGTGCTCAGCCCTATTCCCTCAATGTGCCCCGCAGAGTGTCTTTCCCTTTGATGAATAAGGTGAAAGAAGAACTGCAAAGAATGCAAGATATGGGGGGTAATTTCAAAGGTAGACCAGCCTACAGAGTGGTGCTCTGGTATGGTCGCAGTACCAAAAGCAAACAGTGACAAGGTTCGAATCTGTGTAGACTTGACCAAACTCAATGAAAGCGTGATGCGGGGAAATTATCCCCTCCCCACTGTAGACGAATCACTTTCTAAACTGGCAGGTGGGCGTTACTTCGGCAAAATAGACGCAAACAGCGGGTTTTGGATAATCAATCTAAAAAAGGAAACAAGGCCTCTAACTACATTCATCACACATTTGGGACGATTTTGCTTTAATCGGTTACCTATGGGAATTTCAAGTGCCAGTGATTATTATCAGAAAAAATGTCCCAGATCCTTGAAGGCATCCCCGGGGTGGTGTGTCAAATTGACGATTGCCTAATTGCAGGAGACCCTTGAACAACATGATGAAAGGTTGTTTGAAGTGCTGAAAAGGCTTGAATCAGTAGGGATCACACTGAATAAGAGTAAACGTGTATTTGCCCAGCGATCATTAACCTTTTTGGGGCATTTGATTGATGAAAACGGTGTAAGGCCCTGTCCTGACAAAGTTCGCGCTATAAAAGATATGGCCACTCCGCGTAATGTCTCGGACATACGGAGATTTTTAGGCATGATCAATCAGTTGGCTAAATTCTCGCAAAATATTGCAGAGAAAAGCAAACCTTTGCGTGACTTACTGAAAAAGCAGAATGCATGGTCATGAGGAAGTTTGATTCGCCAGAAGCACGGGAACACATGGAGACCCGTGGCTTTCGCGTCTCGTTCACTCAGCGAGGCTGAGTGCAGGTACGCTCAGGTAGAAAAAGATGCGTTGGCTATAACTTGGGCATGTGAGAAATTTGCAAATTATGTGATAGGGACCAAATTCCACATTGAAACTGACCATAAACCCCTGGTACCCCTTCTCAGCACAAAGGACCTATCTGATGTTCCCCCAAGAATACAGAAATTTAGATTGCGTTTGATGCGATTTCATTTCTCAATTTCGCATACGGCTGGTAAAAACTTATTTTCAGCCGATGCCCACTCGAGGGCCCCTTTGAGTAATTCTGAGGAATCTCATTATGCCCCCAACTTTGAAAAAGTTGGAGGGGCATATTGGTTCTGGTTCGTTCGTCCGTCCGTTACGCTTTTAATGCATAGCATAACTAAATAACCGTGTATGCTAGGGTTTTGAAATTTCATACAGTCGAACCTCGGTGGCTCGAACACCTAAGGGACCTCTCAAATCTGTTCGAGACAGGGGTAATTCGAGGCACTGAGGGTGACTGCCAGGACGCATAACGAGACACTTTTGTACATCTTTTAATCTGTATTCTATAATGAAAATGTATGCTGTGTATACTCATTAGAATCGCCTCGTTGAGATTCTAATGAGTACACACAGCATACATTTGTAATATAAAAGACGAAAATCTCCTAAATTACCCCGCCTATTTCGTATATAGAGGATTTCTCTACGGGCTTGGGAACGTGTTCGACACAGCCATGGTAAACGAGCCATCGGTGTTCGAGCGATCGAAGTTCAACTGTATATGGATTCCTCATGGAAAATTAGGTGACGCGTATTTTTTTTCTCGTCCGGATTATGCCCCCTTCAAGAGTTATTGCCCTTTGAAATCGTTTTAATAAAATCTTGACAGCAAGATATCTCAAAAATTATTGTAGCTAGAGCGTTGAAAGTTGGTGAATATATTGGTGGTGATGAGTAGATGAACTGATTAACTTATGACAAATTTGCGAAAAATACTTTGTGAGTTATGGCCCTTTGTCATTTTGGTAATTTGTGCCCATTGTAATGTATGCTAAAAGTGATCCATAGCATAACTTTAGAACCGTGTATGCTAGGGCTTTGAAATTTCATATATGGATTCCTCATGGAAAATTAGCTGACGCGTATTTTTTCTCGTCCGGATTATGGCCCTTTCAAGAGTTATTGCCCTTTGGATTTTTTTTAATAAAATCTTGGCAGCAAGATATCTCAAACACTATTGGAGCTAGAGCCTTGAAAGTTGTTGAGTATATTGGTGGTGATGAGTATATGAACTGATTAACTTTTGACAAAATTCCGAAAAAAATACTTTGTGAGTTATGGTCCTTTGTCATTTTGGTAATTTGTGCCCATTGTAACCATATTGGTGGTGATGAGTAGATGGACTGATTAACTTTTGACAAAATTTCGAAAAACACTTTGTGAGTTATGGCCCTTTGTCATTTTGGTAATTTGTGCCCATTGAAATATATGCTAAAAGTTATGCATAGCATAACTTTAGAACCGTGTATGCTATGGTTTTGAAATTTCATATATGCATTCCTGATGGAAAATTAGCTGACACGCATTTTTTTTCTCATCCGGATTATGTCCCTTTCAAGAGTTACTGCCCTTTGAAGTTTTTTATATAAAATCTTATCAGCAAAATATCTCAAATACTATTATAGCTAGAGCCTTGAATGTTGGTGAATACACGTAGATTGGTGTTGATGAGTAGATGACCTGCTTAACTTTTGACAAAATTCCGAAAAATACTTTGTGAGTTATGGCTCTTTGTCATTTTGGTAATTTGTGCCCATTACAATGTATGCTAAAAGTGATGCATAGCATAACTTTAGAACCGTATATGCTATTGTTTTGAAATTTCATATATGCATTCCTGATGGAAAATAAGCGGACACGTATTTTTTTTTCTCATCCGGATTATGCCTCTTTCAAGAGTTATTGCCCTTTGAAGTTTTTAAATATAATCTTGTCAGCAAGATATCTCAAAAACTATTATAGCTAGAGTCTTGAAAGTTGATGAAAAAATTGGTGGTGATGAGTAGATGACCTGATAAACTTTGACGAAATTTGAGTTGTGGCCCTTTGTCATTTTGGTAATTTGTGTCTATTGTAATGTATGTTAAAAGTGATGCATTCCATAACTTTAGAACCGTGTATGCTATGGTTTTGAAATTTCATATATGCGTTCCTGATGGAAAATAACCTGACACGTATTTTTTTCATCCGGATTAACTTAAGAACCGTGTTAGAGATTATACCCCTACACAAAAGTTGATATGGGGTGGGGATATGCCATTTGTCCTGTACATACATAAATACATGCATGCATACATCGCTACCCTACCCTACGCTACCCCACGCTTCCCCACTCAAACCAGATCACCCCTTCCCATCACACTACACAACCATGCCCCAACCTACAACACCCTACCACACCCTGTCCCACTCCACACACACATGCATGCAGTCATGCACAAATCCTTTGTTGACTAGGAATATTTTTTTGTCTTTTTCTTCATAAACACATAACACAGAAATTATACCCCTACACAAAATTGATAGTGGGTGGTGATATGCCATTTGTCATGTACATACATAAATACATGCAAGCATATATTCCTACCCTACCCTACTCCACACAACCTCACCCCACCCACCCCACCCCACAACATGATACCCTACCCCACAACACCCCAACCCACGACAGCACACCTCAAGCGGCCTACTCCAATTACACATGCATGCATGCACACACACACACATGCATTTACACTCAAACATGCATGCTCATACACAATCACTCATTTATGCTTGCACACCCACATACAAACACACATGCATGCATGCACACACACACACTGATGCTTGCATGCATACATGCAGGTACTCACACATGCATGCATGGATGTACATAAATATGCATGCATGCACACTTATGGACTCACACAATGTCATGCACACACACACACACACACACATGCATGCACATGCAGGCATGCACACTTATGCACTCATACATGCACACACACACACACACACACACACACACACATGAATAAATACATGCATGTATAAATTCCTACCCCACCCAAACCCACCCACCGACCCCACCACATGACACCCTACCCCACGACAATCCACCTCAACCCGGCCCACACCACTTACACATGCATGCACACATACATACATTAACAGTCACACATGTATGCTCATACACAATCACTCATTTATGCTTGCACACCCACATACAAACGCACATGCATGCATGCACACACACACACACACACTGATGCTTGCATGCATACATGCAGGTACTCACACGTGCAAGCACACTTATGGACTCACACAGGCACACACACACATGCATGCACATGCAGGCATGCACACTAATGCACATACACATGCACATGAAGGCATGCACTCACGCATAAATGCATGCCATAAGAAAACATGCATGCACACATGCACTCATGCATGCACACATGCAATGCACTCACACTTGCATGCGCTCATGCATGTACACATGCATACACTCACACACACGCACATACACATGTATGCTTTCATGCATGCATGTACGCCCACATGCATGCACTCACGCATGCATGTACTCATGCATGAACATACACATGCATGCATGCACACACATATTTTCATGCATGTATGTATAACCACATGCAAGCATGCATGCACACATGCATGCGCTCAAAGATGCATACATGCACCCATACATGCTTACACACATGCATGCACTTATGCATGAAGACACACATGCATGCATGTACATACATGCATGCATGCACTCATGCATGAACACACACATGCATGTATCCATCCATGCACACACATGCATCCATGCACACACATGCATGCATGCATCCATGCACACACATGCATGCATCCATCCATGCACATACATGCATGCATCCATCCATGCACTCCAACATGCAAACATGCATGTACTCATGCATGCATTTACACATGCATGCATGTATATACACACAGACATGCAATCCCAACACACACATACACACACGCACACACATATGTGTATTTTCATCAATCGTTTAGTAATTGAAACTTCAATGCAAGTATCCATTTCTGACCTTGACCTACATTTATAATTCACTGACTTTGTAAAATAGTGTGACAACCCTAACTTTCACCCTGATGTAAGAGTCTGTTTTTAAGAGTTTCATTGATGATACTTGGTACATGCTTGCAACTGTTACATGTGGGTTTACGGCGTCCCGCAAACCCCCATGCTGACAAGACAACCGAGCGTGATCTCTGACAGGTGTACGGGCAGCTGTGGGGTAAGGCACAAGAAAGATGTTAGATGAATGACATGAATTATTTACAGTATCTACATACAACACTTACTAACACAAAACATCACAATTTGTTGCTTCTGTAGCCAACTCACGACGTCCGCTCCGAAGGCAAAACAATGTTCTGTGCTCGGAACGGGTGACGTGAATACCTACAGAAGCAAACAACAAAAACAACAACAAAAAAAGAAACAACACAAGACGCGACTGGCCAGTTTATAACTTAGGGTGAATCCCCCTCTCGCGTGAAACTTCCTCTCGCGAACTAGTACAACTAGTCTATCAACATAGTTGCCAATCATAGGTTTAGCGATCACGTTTGCCGATCAGAGGTTTAGCGATCGTCCAAATGACCTGCAGGTTAGTTGACCTCTTCCATGGTCTCACATTTGTTTACAACGAACAATGATTTAGATTCTGCTTCTGGTAGGCGCTGATTACGGCGGTCTATCCGCCCTTACTGGACCCTAACGCCTAGCGTCGTACCAGTACCTGCTGCTATGAAGCAGGGAGCAGCAGGTCACACATTGTTGTGCCTGCAAATTACGATAACTGGACTAAGACACGAGTCACAAAACATACATGCTATATCATGATCCCCCTCCCGGAGAAGTAAGAATATGTTCATGCATATACCGTTATTGCGCATGCGCCGACCAGACATACAGGCTGATTAGTGCATGCGACAAATAACCGTACAGCAGAACTCAACTTGACTGTGCATCAAATTATCAGCACCCAGCGCTTGACACAATAATACTCAAAGTTCATGTTTCCTTACTGAGCACTACAGAAATCAATTAATGCTCACTACTACTGAGCATAATACTCATCAAATTTGTGCTCACTACATTATCACAAGTAAGAGGCAATTGAACAGACCACGCCTTTACGCTACCTGGTCAGCCGCCAATTACAGGAAACATAATCTCTATTTCATATCCTTCTCCGCGACACGGCTCACAAATATAGCTATTCACAAATTCATTACATTAATAACAGATAGAAACTACAACAGAAGATTTTCATCTATATACCACAACATTTGTTAGTGTCTCATAAGGGCCAACACTGTTTGCCGTAAATTCTCTCTGTATTTGGTAGGCACCCCGTCACAACCGTCCTCGCGACGCCGATGACGCAGCTGACGTCATCCCCGCCGCTCAGGCCGTTATGACGAGTGGCGACCAAATACTCCCACTTATCATCATCACGTTCTTTATATGTACATACATGCACAAACTGAGTTATCAGACAAAAACGGCTTCATTACAAAATGAACTTATAATTCTTCTTGAACAAAATTATTTCTACTCAAAGTGAACACGCTTGTAAAATAAAATTCATTACGGTTCATCATCACGGATGACCCGACAGGCTCTTGTAAGAGTTTGCCCTGATGATGAAGATATGGTTAAACCCGTCTTAAGTTTATGACCCCTTTACACCTAATATCATATTGGGACGGAACCACGGTTTTCCAACCACAGCTAGTCAAAAGTCATGGGTCAAACAAGTGACCCGGCGTTTATTAATTACATTCTACAAAAGGGGTGTAAAAGCCTAAATGAATCCAGAATGAGCGGGTGTCCAAACTTTACGTCTCACCAACATCTAGGGTCAGCATGAGACAGGACCTCACTTAGAAAGACTCATTCTACTACTGGAGAAGCCTGGGATCAATCCTGCGACGTCTAGCTGGCAAAGCTAGTAGCCTAATCACTACAGGCCACAACAGTGAATTCAGAATAGGCTTCAGAAAGTTGGGGTATACTAGAAGTAAACCCCTCCAAAACCTACAAGCATGTTCATACAAAAAATAATACTAAACATAGATTTAACATACCTTTCAATATACTTTCTATGTCCCGGCACGATGTTGTAGGTACACGTTACAACTTGACCTGCTGCTAAAGTGTTCGTTTTTCTCAGGGTTTATATATCTATGAATACTACCAGAAAATCATGCCTACTCATATTACCTTGCTCAATTCGTGGCGAAGTGGAGATACCGGCCACAAACAAAGCTAGATAGCAAAAATCGAGTAGATAATGGATTTGCGTTCAAATAGTATATTTCCCATAGGAAAAATTGATGAAACGACCCTATAAATCAATGACATGACTCCTGTCAAAACGAACACCCACACAACACGTGACGGGAATGAAAATCATATATGGCACAATTTGGCGGTTGGCGATTTTTCGGCAAATTTTACAGAACTCAGCCTTATAGCGGCCCCCTGTATTGTAAAAACAGATCTCCATAAACCACTCATGCATACATCGTATGATATGTGCATGACTTGTCCATGGAGCAGCACATTTTGCCTACCATATTTCACCTAAAATATTTTACTCGCACCGCCCTACCATATATCTACTAAAATAATTTAGATGTGCATAAGCACCAGAGAGGTTTCCTATTCCATCTCGTAACAAAGGTTTCCCCTTTTGGAGAAAAAACAATCAGAAATGTTTTTTCTTTGTGTACAGAGATGGAATAGGATGAACCTATCTGAACAAGACAGCTATTTACACAACAACCGTGCGAAGAATTACCTACTAAGGTAGTCTGCCCCCAAATTTTCTTGGCCCCGAATTGCAACAATCCGAAATCTATACGGCTGTAGTTTCATTGCCCAACGCATAATTCGAGGATTGAGAACTTTTGCTGTTTGCAATTCGGGGCCAAGAAAATTTGGGGGCAGACTACCTTAGTAGGTAATTCTTCGCACGGTTGTTGTGTAAATAGCTGTCTTGTTTAGATAGGTTCACCCTATTCCATCTCTGCCAAATGTTAGCATGTTCATGCTTCTGGTAGGCGCTGATTACGGCGGTCTGTCCGCCCTTGCTGGACCCTAACGCCCAGCGTAGTACCAGTACCTGCTGCTATGAAGCAGGGAGCAGCAGGTCACACATTGTTGTGCCTGCAAATTACGATAACTGGACTAAGACACGAGTCACAAAACATACATGCTATATCATGATCCCCCTCCCGGAGAAGTAAGAATATGTTCATGCATATACCGTTATTGCGCATGCGCCGACCAGACATACAGGCTGATTAGTGCATGCGACAAATAACCGTACAGCAGAACTCAACTTGACTGTGCATCAAATTATCAGCACCCAGCGCTTGACACAATAATACTCAAAGTTCATGTTTCCTTACTGAGCACTACAGAAATCAATTAATGCTCACTACTACTGAGCATAATACTCATCAAATTTGTGCTCACTACATTATCACAAGTAAGAGGCAATTGAACAGACCACGCCTTTGCGCTACCTGGTCAGCCGCCAATTACAGGAAACATAATCTCTATTTCATATCCTTCTCCGCGACACGGCTCACAAATATAGCTATTCACAAATTCATTACATTAATAACAGAGAGAAACTACAACAGAAGATTTTCATCTATATACCACAACATTTGTTAGTGTCTCATAAGGGCCAACACTGTTTGCCGTAAATTCTCTCTGTATTTGGTAGGCACCCCGTCACAACCGTCCTCGCGACGCCGATGACGCAGCTGACGTCATCCCCGCCGCTCAGGCCGTTATGACGAGTGGCGACCAAATACTCCCACTTATCATCATCACGTTCTTTATATGTACATACATGCACAAACTGAGTTATCAGACAAAAACGGCTTCATTACAAAATGAACTTATAATTCTTCTTGAACAAAATTATTTCTACTCAAAGTGAACACGCTTGTAAAATAAAATTCATTACGGTTCATCATCACGGATGACCCGACAGGCTCTTGTAAGAGTTTGCCCTGATGATGAAGATATGGTTAAACCCGTCTTAAGTTTATGACCCCTTTACACCTAATATCATATTGGGACGGAACCACGGTTTTCCAACCACAGCTAGTCAAAAGTCATGGGTCAAACAAGTGACCCGGCGTTTATTAATTACATTCTACAAAAGGGGTGTAAAAGCCTAAATGAATCCAGAATGAGCGGGTGTCCAAACTTTACGTCTCACCAACATCTAGGGTCAGCATGAGACAGGACCTCACTTAGAAAGACTCATTCTACTACTGGAGAAGCCTGGGATCAATCCTGCGACGTCTAGCTGGCAAAGCTAGTAGCCTAATCACTACAGGCCACAACAGTGAATTCAGAATAGGCTTCAGAAAGTTGGGGTATACTAGAAGTAAACCCCTCCAAAACCTACAAGCATGTTCATACAAAAAATAATACTAAACATAGATTTAACATACCTTTCAATATACTTTCTATTTCCCGGCACGATGTTGTAGGTACACGTTACAACTTGACCTGCTGCTAAAGTGTTCGTTTTTCTCAGGGTTTATATATCTATGAATACTACCAGAAAATCATGCCTACTCATATTACCTTGCTCAATTCGTGGCGAAGTGGAGATACCGGCCACAAACAAAGCTAGATAGCAAAAATCGAGTAGATAATGGATTTGCGTTCAAATAGTATATTTCCCATAGGAAAAATTGATGAAACGACCCTATAAATCAATGACATGACTCCTGTCAAAACGAACACCCACACAACACGTGACGGGAATGAAAATCATATATGGCACAATTTGGCGGTTGGCGATTTTTCGGCAAATTTTACAGAACTCAGCCTTATAGCGGCCCCCTGTATTGTAAAAACAGATCTCCATAAACCACTCATGCATACATCGTATGATATGTGCATGACTTGTCCATGGAGCAGCACATTTTGCCTACCATATTTCACCTAAAATATTTTACTCGTACCGCCCTACCATATATCTACTAAAATAATTTAGATGTGCATAAGCACCAGAGAGGTTTCCTATTCCATCTTGTAACAGCAACTAGGAGTGAAATTTTTATGCAGGCATCCATGTTTGACCTTGACCTAGATTTCATGGTTTGGAGACTTTGCGCCCCCACAGGCGCGACATAGCCTTCGGCGGAATTCTTGTTGTATGTTTTTGAGTCTTTAACAATATTTGTTGAATATTTTGCCATCTAGGGACAAGCAAAGGTTGGGGGCATTATGTTTTACAAACACCATTTCTAGGTCAGATATATATTAACAAACACAAGCATTTGTTGATTCAGTAATTGATGGCTTGCCGGCTTCTCGCTCAAGGTTAGATCAGATCAAATATCATTACACTTCAGATGCGGTATGCTCCAGTTAACTAAAATTTTGCAAACAGGGTTGGCCAGATAAATCGCCCTTAGATGAAACTGCAGCTCTATTGGTCAGAAAGGGGTGATTTTACTGTTCAAGATGGTCTCTTACTTAAAGGTGTAAGATTAGTTATTCCAAAGGTTTTGCAGGGGGAAATCTTGGACAAAATCCATGTCGGACACCAAGGCATTGTAAAATGCAGGGAAAGGGCGAAATCGTCTGATTGGTGGTTAGGACTGAGCACACAGCTTGAAAGCTTGATTAAAGCGTGCCAGAAATGCATAGAACAATCAAAAGATCATGCGGAACCACTTAAACCGTTAGCATTTCCCACTAGACCGTGGCAAAGAATCGGCGCAGATTTGTTTCAGCTTAAGGATTCTGTTTATTTGCTAGTCGTAGACTATTTTTTAAGGTAAGTGGAGATAGCAAAACTCTATAGCCAAACGTCATTGTCAATTATAAATAATCTAAAATCGATTTTGGCGCGTCACGGCATTTTTGAATATTTCCATTCAGACGGCGGCAAATATTTCACATCAAGCGAATTCAAAGAGTTCGCGGCTACCTACGGTTTCGAACTGGTTACCAGTTCCCCCAAAATGGCACAGAGTAATGGAATGACAGGGCGAAATGTAGGGACGATAAAAGATATGCTAAAGAAAGCTGACGATCCGTATCTTGCTTTGTTAGCATATAGGACAACTCCACTAAGCAATGGATTTAGTCCTGCAGAATTACTGATGGGCCGTAAATTAAGATCAAATTTACCGGTTCAACCCAAATTGCTTAATCCAAAATTGCCTAGCATGAAAAAACTTGCCGCACGCGAAAAGAAGATGAAGCAAAAATAAAAGTTCTAACATGATAAATGTCATCACGCTCGTCTTTTCAGACCACTTTGTCAAGACGATAAAGTATGGGGGAAAGACCAAAAGAAAACCGGCATTGTAAAAGATCGCGGTGAATTTCCGCGTTCGTATCATGTACAGACAGATCAAGGCATCATACGGCGCAATAGACGTTTTCTCGCGGCTTTGCCAAATAACAATGATTCAGAGAATAAAGTCCAACCCCAAGAACTTGTAGATACCATCCCCGAATCACATGATCCAATAAACAGTTAGACTGAGAAAAACAATAACAGCCATGGGAACTCTGAACTCACTTAAGGTCAGAAATACTACAGAACGAAATCAGGTAGATGTGTAAAACCTCCTGATAGACTGACATATTAATGACTATAACAGCTGTACCTATTCATCAGTGTACAAACATTATCAATGACTATAACAGCTGTACCTATTCATCAGTGTACAAACATTATCCTGTGAAGTGAACTAAAACAATTGTGTGGAGAAATCTTAATTAACTGGAACGTTACTTGCTTATGGAGCAAAAAGGGGGGGTGTAATATTATTGAAATAATTGGACTTGTCATGAGTAAAGATTCTGTCTTTCTCCCACGCTTGTTAAAATATAGACCACACACTGCAGTTAATTATGTCTGCATGCCTCTTTGATATTTGTAGGAGTTCCCTCAGTTTGGTTCTGAGCTTCATGTTGTATACTTGTAAATAAATATATGCATAAACTTATGGTTCTGTTATTGAACCCAAATCAATATAAATGACATGACAGAATCTAACCCAGGACCACGGCGACTTAAATATCCATGTGTTGTGTGCTCAAAGTCCTGCAAGACTGATGCAATTGCATGTGATGAATGTAACCAGTGGGTACACAGAGAATGTATTGGTATGTCAACATCAGAGTTAAGCCGACATGGTCAGGAAGATAAATCTTGGTCCTGTCCAAAATGCGCCAGCATCAACAACTCGTCTAGACTGTTCTGTTTCCCAGAAGCTAGCGAAGAAAATACTTCGACCCAGACTCTTGATTATTCAAACCACCCTTCTGCAGTTGAAAGCCTCTCCGATATCTTCTTCTCATCACGCTCAAGTACCAGCACCGATGCCGGCATTGATAACTCTTTCGAAAGCAGTGCTGATCCTGTCATGTCCTCCTCGCCCAAGCCGAGAACACAGAACAAGCCACCAAGGAAGTCAATACGTGTTGTAAATATTAATTTCCAATACCTCAGGAAGAAGGGGGAAATTGTTGGAAGCAATCATCATCGACGCTGATCCTGACATTATTATAGGAACTGGAACATGGCTTGACAAGTCCATTGCCTCCAGTGAGATCCTCCCAAATGAACTTGGATACGATATTCAGAGGAGAGTCAGACCTACATACCCCCATGGCGGAGTACTCTTGGCTGCAAAAAGAAGTCTTTTGTTGAGCAATATCCATACCGCCAATGATGTGGAACTCATAAGTGGTACAGTTAAGATTGATGACAAGAAGAATTTGACCATAGCCTCCTATTACAGACCACAAAATCGAACAGACGACGAATATTTGTCTGCAACAAAAGAAGAGGCCTTGTCACTGAAGAGGCGTTGCATGAACAACATACTTCTTCTTGGAGGAGATTTTAACCTCCCCGATATCAACTGGAAGGATACCATTATAGATGGGAACCAGAATCCTGTAAGAGTAAATCAGGCATTTTTGGATATGGCAGCAGACTGTAACCTAGAGCAGTTGGTTGACTTTGAAACAAGGAAATCAGCAACACTTGATCTGCTTTTCTCATCTCACCCTTCATTCATGGAAAGGTGCAAAGCTATGCCTTCAATAGGAAACAGCGATCATGACATTGTCCTGCTAGATACCTCTATAGTAGCCCGTCGGCCGAAACCACCTAGGCGTAAGATCGACTTGTGGGAGAGAGCTGACATCCAGGGGATACGAGAAGACTTGGCCAGCTTCGCAGAGGAATTCCAGGACACAGCTTTCGATTCTGTTCAACCTGTGTGGGACACATTCAAGGACCATGTACAACAGACCATGGAGAAGAGAGTTCCCAGCAAGCTCACCCTAGCTCGACATACTCACCCTTGGATGAATGGCAGTATTAAAAGGCTTATCCGGTGGAAACAAAGAACCCACAAAAAATCAAGACAAACAGGATTAAAGAGAGATAAAGATCGATACAAGCGGCTTCAACAGGATGTCCACTTCCAGATACGATCTGCACACAAGACCTACATGAAGGAAGCAGTGAGTGACAGCTTAAAAGGCAATCCAAAGAAGTTCTGGTCAATCATAAAAAATGAAGGCCAAGAAGCCACTGGAGTTTCACCTCTGAAACAAGGACGGCTTTATCAAGAGTGACAGCCAAAGCAAGGCGAACATCCTCAACGATCAGTTCGTGTCGGCATTTACAAGGGAAGACACTAGTTCCCTCCCGGATAAAGGACCCAGCCCATATCCAGCAATGCCCGACATCAAGATATACTGGAAAGGAGTTCACAAGCTCATGAAAGGATTGAAGCCCTTTAAAGCCACTGGACAAGACTCCATACCAGCCTTCGTCTTGAAAGCTGTCGCTGACGAGCTCGCCCCCATCTTGACCAGGATTTACCAGACATCACGTGACACAGGCCAAGTTCCATCAGACTGGAAAGATGCTTGGATAGTGCCAGTATTCAAGAAAGAGAGAAACACAAAGCAGCGATCTACCGCCCAGTCTCCTTGACTTCAATAGCATGCAAATAACAAGAGGGCCATGATGGCCCTGGATCGCTCACCTGATCCATAGTGTAACAAGTGGGCCCCAGAGAGGGCCATTATTGGCCCCAGGGCTTTAATGTACATAATGTTGAGGGAGGTCTTAAAGGTGAAGCTTCATACCAAACATCAACAAAGGCTAAAATTTGAACAATCTTGTCAAAGGTCCACTAGATGAAGCTACACATCAAATATCAAAGACCTGGGCCTAGCGGTTTCAGAGAAGAAGATTTTTAAAGATTTTCCCTATATAAGCCTATGTAAAATCAAAGGGCCCCGGGACAGGGGCATTTTTTGCCCCAGCACTATAGTTTGAACAATCTTGGTAGGGGTCCACTAGATGAAGCTTCATACCAAATATCAAAGTTCTGGGCCTTGTGGTTTCAGAGAAGAAGATTTTTAAAGATTTTCCCTATATAAGCCTATGTAAAACCAAAGGGCCCCGTGGCAGGGGGGGATTTTTTGTCCCAGCACTATAATTTGAACAATCTTGGTAGGGGTCCACTAGACGAAGCTTCATACCAAATATCAAAGTCCTGGGCCTTGTGGTTTCAGAGAAGAAGATTTTTAAAGATTTTCCCTATATAAGCCTATGTAAAATCAAAGGGCCCCGGGACAGGGGCATTTTTTGCCCCAGCACTATAGTTTGAACAATCTTGGTAGGGGTCCACTAGATGAAGCTTCATACCAAATATCAAAGTTCTGGGCCTTGTGGTTTCAGAGAAGAAGATTTTTAAAGATTTTCCCTATATAAGCCTATGTAAAACCAAAGGGCCCCGTGGCAGGGGGGGATTTTTTGTCCCAGCACTATAATTTGAACAATCTTGGTAGGGGTCCACTAGACGAAGCTTCATACCAAATATCAAAGTCCTGGGCCTTGTGGTTTCAGAGAAGAAGATTTTTAAAGATTTTCCCTATATAAGCCTATGTAAAACCAAAGGGCCCCGGGGCAGGGGCATTTTTGGCCCCAGCACTAAAATTGGAACAATCTTGGTAGGGGTCCACTAGATGAAGCTTCATACCAAATATCAAAGTCCTGGGCCTTGTGGTTTTAGAGAAGAAAATTTTTAAAGATTTTCCCTATATAAGCCTATGTAAAACCAAAGGGCCCCGTGGCGGGGGCATTTTTGGCCCCAGCACTATAATTTGAACAATCTTGGTAGGGGTCCACTAGATGAAGCTTCATACCAAATATATAAGACCTGGGCCTTGTGGTTTCAGAGAAGAAGATTTTTAAAAATTTTCCCTATATAAGCCAATGTAAAAGCAAAGGGCCCCGTGGCGGGGGCATTTTTGTCCCAGCACTAAAATTTGAACAATCTTGGTAGGGGTCCACTAGATGAAGCTTCATACCAAATATCAAAGTCCTGGGCCTTGTGGTTTCAGAAAAGAAAATTTTTAAAGATTTTCCCTATATAAGCCCATGTAAAACCAAAGGGCCCCGTGGCGGGGGCATTTTTTGTCCCAGCACTAAAATTTGAACAATCTTGGTAGGGGTCCACTAGATGAAGCTTCATACCAAATATCAAAGACCTGGGCCTTGTGGTTTCAGAGAAGAAGATTTTTTAAGATTTTCCCTATATAAGCCTATGTAAAACCAAAGGGCCCCGGGGCGGGGGCATTTTTGGCCCCAGCACTGTAATTTGAACAATCTTGGTAGGGGTCAACTAGATGAAGCTTCATACCAAATATCAAAGACCTGGGCCTTGTGGTTTCAGAGAAGAAGATTTTTAAAGATTTTCCCTATATAAGCCAATGTAAAACCAAAGGGCCCTGTGGCGGGGGCATTTTTTGTCCCAGCACTATAATTTGAACAATCTTGGTAGGGGTCCACTAGATGAAGCTTCATACCAAATATCAAAGTCCTGGGCCTTGTGGTTTCAGAGTAGAAGATTTTTGAAGATTTTCCCTATATAAGCCTATGTAAAACCAAAGGGCCCTGGGGCGGGGGCATTTTTGGCCCCAGCACTATAATTTGAACAATCTTGGTAGGGGTCCACTAGATGAAGCTTCATACCAAATATCAAAGACCTGGGCCTTGTGGTTTCAGAGAAGAAGATTTTTAAAGATTTTCCCTATATAAGCCAATGTAAAACCAAAGGGCCCCGTGGCGGGGGCATTTTTCGTCCCAGCACTCAAATTTGAACAATCTTGGTAGGGGTCCACTAGATGAAGCTTCATACCAAATATCAAAGACCTGGGCCTTGTGGTTTCAGAGAAGAAGATTTTTAAAGATTTTCCCTATATAAGCCTATGTAAAACCAAAGGGCCCCCGTGCGGGGGCATTTTTGGCCCCAGCACTATAATTTGAACAATCTTGGTAGGGGTCCACTAGATGAAGCTTCATACCAAATAACAAAGACCTGGGCCTTGTGGTTTCAGAGAAGAAGATTTTTTAAGTTTTTGGTGAAAAAAATCTGTTTTTGGCTCCTGTGACCTAGATGTGCAACGGACCGGAACCATTTGACCCATATTCAAACTTGACCGAGATATTGTCATGATGATCATTCTGAGCAAGTTTGATTAAGATTGGACCAAAATTGTGGCCCCTAGGGTGTTCACAAGGTTTTTATATGATTTGACCCGCTGACCTACTTTTTAACCCGATATGACCCATATTCGAACTGGACTGAAATATTGTCACAATGGTCATTCTGAGCAAGTTTCATGATAATTGGACCAAAACAGTGGCCTTCAGAGTGTTCACAAGGTTTTTCTATGATTTGACCTACTGACCTACTTTTTGACCGGACATGACCCATATTCGAACTTGACCAAGATATTGTCATGATGATCATTCTGAGCAAGTTTGATTATGATTGGACCAAAATTGTGGCCTCTAGGGTGTTCACAAGGTTTTTCTATGATTTGACCCGCTGACCTACTTTTTAAGCCGACATGATCCATATTCAAACTTCACTAAAATATTGTCACAATGATCATTCTGAGCAAGTTTGATGATGATTGGACCAAAATTGTGGCCTCTCGAGTGTTCACAAGGTTTTTCTATGATTTGACCTACTGACCTACTTTTTTACCCGACATGACCCAAATTCGAACTTGACCGAGATATTGTCATGATTATCATTCTGAGCAAGTTTGATGATAATTGGACCAAAACTGTGGCCTCTAGTGTGTTCACAAGAAAAAGTTTACGCACGACGGACGACGGACGACGGACGACGCACGACGACGCCGGACATCTTACTGTCACAAAAGCTCACCATGACCTTCGGTCAGGTGAGCTAAAAATCAAAAATGAGTTCCTTTAAGAGCAATGAAAACATTCATAAGAAAGAAGATGGGCCATACTACGTAGTTTCGGCTAATAAAGCCTCATCAGTGACCCTGTAATGATCCGGCAAAGAAAGCCAGAGGAAACATACTGCAATTTTGCGAATTTCGAATAGGCAGTCGATTCAGACTGATATAAATCAAAATGGGTTCCAAATAATTAAAAACCTGTCTAGAATATGAGTCTAAACCAATAATTTATTTCTGATTTCTCAAGAATATTCACGCTGATCTCAAAGGACCAAAAGTAAAATATAAACTGCACTATGGTTGATGTACGGGGAGACGTTTTACGGCCGCCACAAGGCACAACACCAGCTGCAGTGAAGGCAAATAAAAATCAAAAATGAGTTCCTTTAAGAGCAATGAAAACATTCATAAGAAAGAAGATGGGTCATACTACGTAGTTTCGGCTAATAAAGCCTCATCAGTGACCCTGTAATGATCCGGCAAAGAAAGCCAGAGGAAACATACTGCAATTTTGCGAATTTCGAATAGGCAGTCGATTCAGACTGATATAAATCAAAATGGGTTCCAAATAATTAAAAACCTGTCTAGAATATGAGTCTAAACCAATAATTTATTTCTGATTTCTCAGAATATTCACGCTGATCTCAAAGGACCAAAAGTAAAATATAAACTGCACTATGGTTGATGTACGGGGAGACGTTTTACGGCCGCCACACGGCACAACAGTTGCTTGAGCACATAATCCATAGCAACGTGATGGCTCACTTTGATCGTCACAACATCTTGAAAGACAATCAACACGGTTTTCGAAAGAAGCGCTCCTGTGAGATCCAACTCGTAGTCACAATTCAAGAGATCGCCTCACGCCTTTCTAAGGGCATCCAATTGGATATTATCCTCTTGGATTTTGCCAAGGCGTTTGACACCGTACCACACTCCAGATTGCTCCATAAGATGGAATACTACGGCATACGGAATCAGACAAGCGCCTGGATTCGCGCCTTTCTGGGAGACAGGAAGCAGGAAGTCGTCTCAGGCAGATGTCCTTTCCGGTGTACCCCAAGGAACTGTGCTCGGGCCATTGTTATTCCTTGCCTACATAAACGACTTACCAGAGTCCTTGAGAACCTCAGACTGCCGATTATTCGCAGATGACAGCCTCCTTTACTGCATTGTCAACAAGGACACAGAGAATAACCTCCTCCAGCCTGACAGCCCTCGAAGAATGGGAAAAGACTTGGCAGATGAGTTTTAACCCCAGCAAATGCTCTGTCATACGTGTCACATCTGGGAAGAGGAAGAAGACCTATGAGTCCAACTATATTCTCCATGGACAGACACTGGAAGTGGTAGATAGCAGCAAATACCTGGGCCTGACAGTTTCTGAGGACTTATCATGGACAAAACACATCTCTGAGACAACCAGCAAAGCCAACCGGTCACTGGGTTTCCTGAGACGGAACTTCAAAGATTGCTCCAAACAGGTCAAGGCAACTACCTATACTACAGTTGTCCGGCCAGTTTTAGAGTATGAATCTCCAGTAAGGGACCCGCAAAGACAAGCTGACATAAAGGCCCTAGAACAAGTCCAACGCCGTGCCGCCAGATACGTCAACAATGACTACACTTCGCGTAGCTCTGGTTGTGTCACAGACATGATTAAAGGACTTGGCTGGGAAAGCTTGGAAGATCGTCGCTATGTGGCCAGACACAGCCTTCTTTACAAGATCCAAAATGGCTTGGTGGACATCAACGCTGCTACGTACCTGAGGCCAAGTGACAGACGCACAAGAAATCATTCTGCATTCTTCCAGGAGCGTATAAACAACGAGGCTTATCTCCACTCATTCTTCCCCAGAACCATTCGGGAATGGAATGTTCTGCCAAGCGATGTGACCTCGTCACCAACAGTTGATGAATTCAGGGCCGGTCTACTTGCCAGACTAAGACCTGCCTAGACCACCAGCCAACAGATACACAGCCCTGATTGTAAATAGTTTTAACCTTTTACTAACGCTTCGGGACAGCTGTTTTATATCCGCATGCTCATGTCCCGCAGGACCACTTACGTTCCTTCTAGTGTTCCCGGTCCTACTACTGGAAAAAGAAGAAGAAGAAGAAGAAGAAGAAGAAGAAACAAAATATTTTTTTTTTTCAAAATAAAATCCAACCGGCCAAATACTTTATTTATATTGGACTGCCCCAGCCACCATCTCGAATGTTCGGTGTTACTATTTACCGGTGTATATGTAAACAAACCCTGCAGAAAAAAATATTTGGGTATAAGAGCCTACATGTGATGAGGGTCTGTAATGAAATAGTTATTGTCCTTCAAAATGAAAGCAAAAGCGGCCTGTTTGAAAGTGTTTTTTTCTGTTTCTATGGCATGCTTCATGCAGTATACCATTTTATTAACGACACGACAGAACATAACAATAAACAAGAGGGCCATGATGGCCCTGGATCGCTCACCTGATCCATAGAGTAACAAGTGGGCCCCGGGGAGGGCCATTATTGACCCCAGGGTTATAATGTGCATAATGTTGAGGGAGGCCAAAAAAGGTGAAGCTTCATACCAAATATCAACAAAGGCTATAATTTGAACAATCTTGGCAAAGGTCTACTAGATGAAGCTACACACCAAATATCAAAAACCTGGGCCTTGCGGTTTCAGAGAATGTTTTTTTTTAAAGTTATTCCCTACATAAGCCTATGTAAAACAAAATGGCCCGGTGGCGGGGGAATTTTTGGCCTCAGGGCTATAATTTAAACAATCTTGATAGAGGTCCACTAGATGAAGCTTCACACCAAATATCAAAGGCCTGGGCCTTGCTGTTTCAGAGAAGAAGATTTTCAAAGATTATCTCTATATAAGGCTATGTAAAACCAAAGGGCCCCGGGGTGGGGGCATTTGTGGCCCGAGGGCTAAAATCTGAATAATCTTGGTGGAGGTCCACTAGATGAAGCTCCATACCAAATATCAAAGACATGGGCCTTGCAATTTCAGATAAGATGATTTTTAAAGATTTCCCAATATAAGTCTATGTAAAACCAAAGGGTCTCGGGGCGGGGACATTTTTGGCCCCATGGCTATAATTTGATCAATCTTGATAGAGGCCCACAAGATGAAATTTCTAATCAAATATCAGATGAAGCTTCATACCAAATATCAAAGACCTGGGCCTTGTGGTTTCAGAGAAGAAGATTTTTTAAGTGATCGCAAAAGCTCACCTCGTCACTACGTGACGGTGAGCTAAAAAGGAAATCCATTGTCACAATTACATCAAGTTATTATTATTTTTATTATTCGTTAATGTAAGGGATATAACCACATTTGTGTTTATGATCACAGAATACATATCACACATCAGGTTTTACCCTGCAAAGGAAGGGAGGAAACTAACAAGATAAAATGTGAGTAGAAATATTTATAACTACACACTTAACCCATATTTGGGTATCACGTGACCTACGTGCAAACGACAGAAGATTTGACGTCATTTTACAAAGTTGGACAACGAGCAGACGCACTTTTCCAACAGCAATGTGTTAACTATAAATCTTAAATGAAACTTTTATGTTTTTATGGAATAACAGTGAACCTACATCATGATTTATGACTACGGATAAAAAGAAATGACACTTACCCTGAGAAACGGACACTGTGTTATGTTTTTTTTCCTTCAGACAGAGGGAAAAACGCATTGTAAACAATGAAGGGGGAAATTTTGAATGATAATAGCGCACGCGATAGTAATTCGGGTAAAACGAAATACACATGTAATTAGTATACACGGGTAATAAGTGCATAAGAGATACCTCAAAGATCAAGGACATACTTTGAGGTCAAAGGCCTAAAACAGCTTGCATCCGGGTGCCCTGTTCATTACCTTAACTGAATCACCTTGTGATAAGGTGCACATTTTGCAAACATCGCGCTGAAATGCTCATGCATATTTTTACCAATTCTAACCATCGGTGACATATACAGGTAGGTCAAAAAAGCACAGGATTTAATTCGTGTTGTCGAGTTCTCATCGTTATTTCACCCTTTTTCAGTTGCATGCGAACATAACTTAGGGCAAACGTGTGGCTAAGTAAATCAATTTCAGCTTCCAAGGCGGTGCTTCTGATGTGGTTTTTTTTTATTGTGATTGTATGTCCGTGCATGTACGTTCTGGTAATGCTTTAATTTAAGAAAGCCGTTTGGCCATTTGTTTGAGAAAGAAACTCGCCTTTTGGCTGTCTACTTGTGTATGTTTGAATTATCCTTACGAAAACACGCCTATACAAATACATAGTAACCTTTATCGCAGAAAAAAATGAAAATGTTAAGATGAAAAATTGGGATTTTTTTCTTATTTCTGCTCAAAATATAGATTGTGGGTACTTGTTAGGACCGCCGCATCGAGACGGTTCTAACGAGTACCCACAATCTATATTTTAGAGCAGAATTACGAAAAATAAGGTTTACCCCTGTAAACCCAATTTTACTATATAAAAGTGGGGTTCGAGGGGGTTAAAATTATGTAGGCCTGTCTTCGTGACGAATATCGTTGCTCTTTGTACATTCCTCCTCTACCTTGATGTTAGAGGTAATTATATCGATTCCTGACCATTGCTTTCCCTTCTACTTAGAAAATAAATTTAAAGCTAACCCTAACAACATGGTGGTATAACTGATATTAATAGTGTTTATAAAGAAGTGGATTCCCCAATCGACAGTGCATCAATGGCTTTCAGAGTTCAAAAAGAAAAAAATAAGAGTCTAGGTGTGTCACATACAAAAGAAGCAACCCAAGCAAGGTGCCAAGAGAACTAATAGTAAAGAAATATAAACTAGATATTTATCAGTAAGCCCACAACTATCAAATCATTCAAAGCAACTTCAAATACTAACAGGGCAATCTGGCATTTGAAAATTTCATAGGTTAGGTGTTGTTAGTACCTATCAATGTGTCAAATATTACAAACAAGAGGCCCATGGGCCACAATGCTCACCAGAGCTCCGGGGCCACCGCCCACTGGCAGCAATGTATTTTAATTAACCATGGAAGCCCTGTGCCCAAGGATGCTACAGATAAAATTTGGATCCAATCAGCCTAGTGGCTTCAGATTCTGATGTCGCTTGAATGTGTTGTTGCCTTACAACAGATGACAATTGACTAGTTCCCATATGTGGCAACAAATAGGCCACAAGGAACATTATTAAAGGAACATTTTTATAAAAGTGTGGCAAAATATCTTGAAAGACATTAATGTAATTTTTCAATTCCCCCAATTATAAGTCAATGGAAACTCTTAACTTGGCATAGCAAACAAACCAAAGAGCTAAATTTCATAAACTAGAGCTCAGGTGGACACTGCCCAATGACAGACATGTATTATAACATGATAGGATTTTAATATACCAATTATAAAGTCTCCCAAACAAACCCCATACCCAAATGAGCACCCATGTGGACTGTATCGGAAATATTAGGTGTTTTATAAAGTAAAGAGGGTGGGGCATGGACCCAATGGAGCCCTGGTTGGTGTCAATAAATGCATCTTATCAAAAGAAACAGAGACATATATGGTTTAGCAGTGCGGATATGTATGGTTCCTGAGATGCAAGGCCTTTTAAGCAATGGAGGGACTCGGGCATGGCAGATCCCAGAAAAGCTGCAGATTGTTGTCAATGAATATGTCTTATCATAAGGACCAAGAGTATATATGGTTAAACGGGGGAATCTGAATGGTTTCTGAGATGTGAGGCCCTTTTATGAGTGGAAGGATGAGAAATGCCCCATGCGGACCCCCCCCCCCCCCCCCCCAAGACGGGGATGCCTGAATGTGTCTATTAACAATGAACAAGAATATATGTGATTATAGGATGGGGAATTGAATGGTTTCTGAGATATATAGCCTATTATGAAGTGGAGTCTTATCATAAGGAACAAGAATATATATGGTTAAGGGGTGGGGATCTGAACAGTTTCTGAGATATATGGATTTTAATGAAGTAAAGGGGATGGGCATGGCCTGTGGCACCCCGGGGGACCCCAATGCTGGTGTCACTGATTGCGTCTTATCACAAGGAACAAGAATATATATGGTTTAGGGTTGGGGCTCTGAACAGTTTATCAGATATATGGTCTTTTGTGAAGTCAAGGGGTGGAGCATGGCCCGGGTGTGCCCTGGGTGACCCCTAGGTTGGTGTCACTGAATCAGTCTTACCATAAGGAACAAGAATATATATGGTTTAGGGGTGGGGATCTGTAAGGTTTATGGAATATTTGGCCATTTATGAAGTGGGGGGGCATGGTCCCGACACATCCCGGGGGACCCCCAAGTTGGTGTCACTGAATGCAACTTATCATAAGGAATGAGAATATATATGGTTTATGGGTGGGGATCTGTAAGGTTTATGGAATATTTGGCCATTTATGAAGTGGGGGGGGGGCATGGTCCCGACACATCCCGGGGGACCCCCAAGTTGGTGTCACTGAATGCAACTTATCATAAGGAATGAGAATATATATGGTTTATGGGTGGGGATCTCAATGGTTTCTGAGATAAATGGCATTTAATGAAGTGGAGAGGGTGGGGCATGTCCCTGGCACATCCAGGGGAACCCACAGGTTTGTGTCACTTAATGTGTCTTATCATAAGGAACAAGAATATATATGGTTTAGGGGATGGGGATCTGAATGGTTTCTGAGATAAATGGCCTTTTATGAAGTGGAGGGGTCGGGGCATGTCCACGGCATATCCCGGGGGACCTCCAGATTGGTGCCACTTTAAGCATCTTATCATAAGGAACACGAATATATATGGTTTAGGGGTGGGGATCTGTAAGGTTTATGAGATATAAGGCATTTTATGAAGTGGAGGGGGCGGGGCATGGCCCCGGAACAACTTAGGGGACCCCAAGGTTGGCAAACAAGCAAAGGGCTAAGAGAGGTTTACTCAAGGAACATTTCTATGTAAGTTTTGTCAAAATATCTACAAGGACTTGGCAGTAGATGCTATTTTTCAGTTTTTCCCATTATAAGTCAATGGAAACTCTAAGTTGCCATAGCAACAAAACTAAAAGGCCAAATTTCATAAAAAAACACTAAACCTGTAAAGGCAAATATAGTGAATATTTTCATAATGTCTCTGCCTCCTAGAGCATATGGTTTCTGAGGAGATGATTTTTAAGTTGTTTTTTTTCTCTATTTTGTTTTGCATTTCCGTTTCCATGGCAACCAATAAAAATGAGCATTAGGCCTAAAATCATATGGCAGATAGTAGATTACCTAAGGAACATTTCTATGAAAGTTTTGTCAAAACATCTGCAGAGGCTTGGCAGTAAATGCCATTTTTCAATTTTCCCCATTATAAGTCTATGGAAACTCTAAGTTGCCATAGCAACCAAACTAATGAGCCGATTTTCATAAAAAACATAAATTTTCAATCCCCCAGCCCAAGAATGCTACAGATAAAATTTGGGCCCAATCGGCCCAGTGGCTTCAGAGGAGATGTCGTTTGAAAGTGTTGGCGAATACGCGGACGACGACGGACAACTGCCTATCCTATAGCTCCCCCGGAGCCTTCGGCTCTGGTGAGCTAAAAACCCTCGAACAGTTTGATCGTTATGGTGATCATCATATTTGGCCTATGCAATTTTATACTATTTGGTAAAAACATCTTGCATTTGACGGCATCAGATTTTAGATCTATTTTTATTCCAAAAATATCAAAATACTCAAAATAGAAGTGAAGGCAATGATCAGGAATCGACACAATCACCACACACCTCCCATCAGAGACACCAAAGGTAAAGAAACACGAACATGAAATAACAAACCCTAATGAATAAAAAAAACATGGAATGGAAAAAAGGACCGGTCCGGTAATAAGGTTCATTCCGGTCCGTTCCGATAAATTTACGCACCGCTTTTACTAGCCAATCTGTTTATTGTAGTAGTAGCAGGCATGAGACTGGAGGACTGTTGAAAAAATCTGAAACCTGAGTGAAAAAATCTGAAACCCCTATCACCCCTTCAAAAAATGTCATTTTTACAACTTTCAGACAAAAACAAGTAACTTTGAAAAACACATTTTAAAACAAAAAAATCTGAAATCTGCCAAAAATCTGAAAAGTCTCATGCCTGTAGTAGTATTATGTGGTATCACAGATTAGCATATTACATAAAACAATACAAACGTGTAGCTAAGCATACATGTACAACGCTAAAACATACAATTGCTATACTCTATGGCTCGCTAACCAATACCAAGGATAACACAAAAGAAGAGAAAGTGATTTCTCTTATTTCCACTGTGGTCCTTAAATATTGGCTGCAAGACATAGTGAGGCACAATTAAAAAAGCAAATGTCATAGGGTATAGGTATATAGGGCACTTGTACTGCCTTGCGGTACAAGCCGGCTTTTATAGCAACGTGGTGTTTGCTTACCAATCCGGCGGCGGGGTAAATGTGATTAGCATTTTTTCACCTGTTACATTTGGCATATAGAAATTCCCGAGCTTCTCATGTGAAAAATCTCTCCATAATGAAGGTGAAAAAGGACTACTGAAATCTATAAAACAAAAATAAATATGCCTAAACTAAAATATACCTTTCACACTGGAAGCATATTGGAGCCTGGAATTTGTTAGTGAGTCAGTAATTATGTGCTAAGTAGTGCTTTCATGCAAGGTTAAACATCACATGACACAGACATACATGTATGACACACAATATATGAACAATATACAACATGCAAATAAAGACATATAAAACATGACATAAATCAATAAAATAAAGTGTCACTGAATATTGTCATGATAATCATGTCTGTAAATAGACTTCAAGTCAGTTGTTCTGAGTACGAGTTGAACTCCCACAGTTTTAAATTATATTAACGCGAACGCGCTAGCAAGCTTGCACACATTATTCAATATAAATGAATAAATATATATTTATATATATATATATATATATATATATATGATGTATATGGATATGGCCATATCTCGACATGTTGAAGATATCGGATGACAGAATGGACGTATAACAGATCAGACTGACACCAACACAACACACATGACAAATAACATCAGAGGATCCATCTGGTTGTAATATCAGGTACACCCTTTCTTAAGTATGGTCCGATTTATCTGTTGGGCGCCATTATCACACGGGCTCTGTATATATAATGTTTATATAATGCGTAGAATTGTATTCTAGCTCAGCCGGGATAAATTGAAGAGTTCATTCAACGATGGTTTCATGTTTATTGATGATTGGTAATAAAACCAAAGAGGGTGTATCCTACAAGGAAACAACAACAATAATAACTATAAGATAACAATGCCTTAACAGGCTTGTCAATATTTGGTCAACGGACAAGTCCGACGGATGCACATAATCACATGATGATGATCAGCTTTATGCATTCATCTTTAATACAAAATATTCAGTCATGTTTCCATGTAAACATACAGTTTGCCTACTGAAATGAATCGATGAAAACATGAGCACAAATGAACATGTCGTATACGGCATAGTTACGCTTATGCGTCTAAATGACAGGACTCGAGCAAAATCCTATTATCAGGCTTTCTGTATGTAACGGGATAATTAGTATATGAACATACCCAATGCATGACATATTGCTGCCACCTTTGTGTTATTGGTCTGAGTTAAACCCTGAATATCTGTGCAATCTGCAGCATAGTACAGCATACGGCGCCCAGCATACTACAAGAAATACTAATAAATGGATTCAGGTTATTCTTATGGGTATTCAAGGACCGAAAGAATCAGACAACTAGTGCATTTTTACGAAACAAGATTGTCACAGGTAAGATTTCCAGTTGTCAATGTTGTGTCGTGAGCTATCCAGAAACGCCGACCGGAAGGTGATGGGTTTTATCCACTTGAATAAAACATAGAACCCAGGAAGCGAGAAAAGCATGCAGAAGAGACCACGCTCCTCAGTCTAGATTGGCCACTCAAAGCAACCAGAACAGAAACTCTGCCAGGGACATTATCAACCATTTACCCAGGTAAGACTTCTTCCTTGTCCTGTCCCCAGTCCTGGTCCCACATACGGGCTATTAAAAATACATTATTTGGCGACGAGCGATAAAACGGAAGGGGGGAATTCTCCGGTCATTTCGTTAGAAGTGTATTACTACTTCACGAGTTATCCTCAGATTCGTGAGGGACGGTGAACATGATACGCGGTCCACTTCGTTATTTATTTAACGTTGGGGATTGTGAAGGGTTCAGATTTACTTCACGTTTTCGGACGTGGGGGACGGTGAACATGATACGCGGTTCCTTTTGTTTACAGAGGGAACTGTGAAGGGTTCAACTCTTGATAGCCTGACAGGTTGAAATTGTAGACGGGTGAAGTTCTGAGGCATTTAGCTTCTTGGTTTGGCCTGTTTATTTTTTCAACAACGTGGAGCCAGTCAGTTTTGGGGACAAGCGGTGAGTTTGGCATTTAGCTGAATGAACCAATTCTTAAGGCAGTCTTAAATTAATTTAAAATTAGCTAATTGGATTGATTTTTGTTTGTCTTCTGCCAGTTTTTTCTTGGGGTAATTTTCAATTTGGAAGAATTCTAAATTGTCCCTTGCCAGTTGGGGTTTGGTTTTGCCTGGTTGGGTGGCTGATTTTCTCCGTGGAATGGCAGAGGAATACCTGGTTGTCAAGAAAGAAGAAAAGGTAATCTCTGTGTTTTCTAAACCAAGATTTACATGTACTTTTCTTCTATTGTTCGCTGTATTTTATACGCGACCATTATTATAAAAGAAATCCCTAACCTGTATCATTGTGGTATTAATTCAAGAAACCTACGTAAAATCTTTGGCGTATTCTATACACAAAGTACTTTCTTGAATAAAATTGGTGACAAATAACTGTCTGCATTTTTGAAGAAAGGGTTGGTTGGTTGGTTGCAGACGAGAAAGGGTTGTTTTCTTGAGTTTTCTAAACCGAAAATAGTCCTTTTTCTTCTATTTTGTTGTATTGAAAAGTATCGGCAAACAGCCATATATTGAAAAAGCATATTTTTTTTTTTTTATTTTGGTTTGGGTTTTACGGCCCTTTCAAGATTATTTCACTCATATCGAGCCGATCGTTAATCAGAGGTGGGCGAAAACCGGAGTACCCGGAGAAAAACCACCTGACCTTCCGTTGCAGAACTTGGCGTCTCACATGTGACCCGAGCGAGGCTCGAACCACAGCGGTGAGAGACCTAATGATCAAGAGTCAGCGCTCTTAACCACTAGGCCACGGAGGCCCGTTGAAAAAGCATAGTTCTTATATTTTAGGAGTATTCTATACCCAAAATAGTTAAAAAGAACTGCTTATTACTTAAAAGAAGCCAGCCATCCATTAAAAAGCATTGTTCTAACGTTTTAGAAGTACGGTGCGGTCCGGTAACATTGCGCATATAAAGTTTATATAGCTATGTGTGACTTTGTTCAAGCCACCACTCAATTTTCAGTCAACAACATTGCAGCATTTCCCTATCGACCAGCTGCAATGAAAATTGGCCTCTGAAGTTATTAATATACAGGACAAAGAATACTATGAAAAGGGATGCCCCCTTGAAATTGAACTACCAATTTTGTCGCCTAACATTGCGCACAATATGTTTGTTGAACAGTTTGAACATGAGGGTTGACTCATAAGTTGTTGATTTGTTCTTCTGCAATGTTGTCGGAAGCAGTAAGTTAAGAATCAAGGGAATAGCGACTTTGGCTAGTTTTAAACTCAGTCTTGACTTTTAAGAGTTTGTATTTTGAGAAAAATTGGGGGGTTCCGCGAGGCTATTTCATCTGCACGTGCAGGACATCTTTTTCGGGTTAAAGTTAAACTTAATGCCGATGCACTAAATATAGTGGAATTGATAATTAGGGATACAGTTTGTGAAAATGCGAATGCAGGGTGCGCAAAATAAACGGCCATGCAAAATTACCGGACTCGACTGTAATATATTCTCAAAATTATTGGTAAATAACTGCTTACCACTTAAAAGACAGACTTTTCTAGGGTTTTCGCAGTATTCTATACGCGAAAATTATTGAAAAGTGTTCTGCCTGTCGAAAAGCCAGAAAAAAAAAGGATAAATATTTTGGGAAAGAATCTCTGGAGTATTCTATACACAGAGGTTATTCTTGAAATATTTATATTACAAGTTTGTATTTGTCACTCCTTGCACAAATAAAAGATAGCAAATGTTCAGGCTAAGATTATTGACCAGACAGATGGCTTGATGGAGCATTAGTCGTCTTCTAGATACACAGGCGCCGGACGACACCATCAGTCAAAGGATGAAGAAATGCTTTCACATGAACAGAATTGATAGAAGAATGTAGTTGGCATGGCGTTGATTTCTAATCCCCATGACCAAGAACAGTAGTAGAGCAGTCATGTAGTTGATTTCTAATCCTCATGGCTAGGAAGAGTAGAGCACATTGGGTTGATTTCTAATCCCCATTGCCAAGGACAGTAGAGCAGTCATGGAGTTGATTTCTAATCCTCATGGCTAGAAAGGAACAGAAGAGGACATGTATTGGATTTCAGGAAGAATTTAAAAATGAACAGAAAGTAGTGATTGTGATCAGCCAGATGGTTCACCGGAGTGCTTGGAGTCTTCTAGACACATGTGCTTTGGTTGACATCATCAGACAAGAATGAAAAAATAGTTTCACGTGAAAAAATAGTCTTTGGTCTCTCCGAAAGCAGATATGAAAATGAACTTGATAAGAAGAAAAAAGGTAGGCCTCATGCCAGTGAATATGATTCCTACAGCCGAGAGTGACATTCATGGTCAAGATCACATGGTAGGAAGTTCGAAGAGTCTAAAAGGCAAACCAGACCAAGGCTAAACTCCAGGGGTTAAAGGTTAGGAACAACCACAAGAGGGCATATTAAGCCAAGACTGGAGACACCTTCTAGAAGGCATGGAAGGTCGGGCTCACCTTCAAGGAGACAGAAATTGTCAAGGTCACCTAGGCAGGAAAGTCAAGATCACCATCAGGAAGACAGGAATTTTCAAGGTCACCTAGGCGGCATGGAAGGTTAAGCTCCCCTTCAAGAAGACAGGAATTGTCAAGGTCACTTTCTAGAAGGCATGAAAGGTCAAGAACGCCTTCAAGATGGCATGTTGAGGAAATCACCTTCAAGGTCATGATGTCAAGGTCACCTTCAGGAAGGTAAGGAAGGTCAGTCACCTTCAAGAGGACGTAAAGCGTCAAGGTCCCCTTCAAGAAGGCATGGAATATCAAGGACATCTAGAAGGCATAACATGTCAAGGACACATAGAAGGCAGGACAGGTTGACTCTTCAAGAAGGCATGGCAGGCCAAGGTCACCATCAAGAAAGTATGACGGGTCAAGGTCACCAAGAAAGCATGACAAGCCAAGGTCGCATACAAGATCATACACTCGACACCGGATGTCAAGGTCACCAAGGACATATTCAAGGTCAGATTGTGATATGTTAGATTCAAGGTCGAGTGAAGACACTTATGCTAGTATTTCTAGGTCAGGGTCACCATTGCATACCGCTACAGAAGCAAAAAGCAAGCGATGATAACATATCACATCCTGAGGAGTCTTCTAGACACTCAAGGAGAGAGAGGCATGGTGATCCGAAACGGCTTCCAAAGAAATTGGATTTGATGGAACTGTGTGCTGGATGTTTTTTAAACAGACACAAGTTTGAAAGCTGCTGGTCAGCGATAAAATGATTTGACAGAGAATGTTATGATTACCTTAATTGGTCTTTAGAGGGCAAAGCTTTGGATTTCTTCGCAATCACTGTGCACACGACTGGGAAGAGATTTGAGGATAGATTGGAAAACAGCAAGAATGAAATTCCAGCAATCATTTCAAGACAGGAAAGATCTTTGGAAGACAAGCTGACCAAGTTCTGACCCTTGCCACTGCCACATTTAGAGACCTGCCTGAAAAGCATCGGATTTGGGAAGCTATTTCAAAATACTGCTAGGGATATGCTGATAGACAGCCAAGCATGTTTCAGTATGAAAGCTGTTCTTAATAGAGTACAACACCAGTGCAAATCCCAAGCTGTGGAAGGAAAGAGACATTCCAATGGGGAAAGAAAAGGTGTTTTCCATTAACAGTCAGCTCACTAACAGAATCCCGGGTACAACGGCTGACTGCTAATGGGATTGATGGACAAGATCTGAACGACAGAAGAAGGAAACATCAAATGGAATGATCCACGTTGGTATTTACAGATCATCGGTGGAAGAACCAGTTGTCTAATGACTTCTACACAAAATTTTGGAATGGCTTGATGAAAACAGTTTCTTAAGTAGGCTTCTAGCCACTAGGAAAAGCTTTCACTTTAGTGCAAGGCAAGAAAATAGCAAGTAATATGACAAATGCAAACTATGACGGGCAAAACTAGTCAGAATAATGATGACAAATAAGGCTTCTAAAACAACAAAGAAAATTTGTCCAAACCTAATGATACAGGTCCCTTTATTTTGATATGTGAATGCTTCCAAACGTTGCAAGTTTAAAATGGAGTAGAAAAAGTATAGGCTTTTAAATAGCAGTTTCTTTTTGCCTCCATAAGAAAGATACAGTTGAATGAACAAAAATAGATTTTAGCTGGAGTTGAAAGAGTATAGGCTTATAAATAGCAGTTTCTCTTTGCCTCCGTTAAAAACACATTTGAATGAACAGGAATGAGATTTTAGCAGAGTTCTCCCTATGGTTTTTAAAACTGGAGTAAAAATGCAGTCCTCCAGAAAAAGTTGGAGTTTTTCCATACTTTTTAAAAATAAAAAGTTGGGAGACAGAAATGAAAAAAGTTGGAGTAAATTACTCCTAATTTGGAATTAACTAGAACTCTGTTTAGCCAGAGTATTGTTTACCAGTTATCTTGGGTACTATCTTCTAGGCAAGATTTTGAAAAGGCTCATTTAAGTTTAACATGGTTTTTATTGTTCAGGGAGCTTCAAGGGTCAGCTAGCTCAATGGGTTGAGGGATTATCCCAATAAAGCTTAATATTAAAATACAGACAGTTAAGGAATTCAGATCCTCTGATTCCATGTGCAGCATACCGCACATGAGTACTAGTAACCTACTTAGGGGGTCCGGGCCTGCCCGGACGGGGTAGTGCAAGTCTGACTGTCCATGCATATAGGCTATGCTGGTTTCCTTGGGCGGCAGGAATGGAGATGTCATTTCATCTCTGGTAAGGATCGCGCAGGGTTAGGGGCGGCGTCTCCGGGGTAGCCTAGGCGGTGTTGATTGGGACGTTGGGTCTCGGGGTCAGGTAAACAGAAAATGTATCTATCTGACACACAAGCTGTAGTTTTGCCCTGCGGTGGTTGTCATAACTGCACCAGGCCAGATGTTTAATGGGTCAGGTTCACGGTAAATGTGGGTGGCTCCATTCAGGTACAATTAGCTGGGCAGGGAGGAAAAATAATGGGATATGCCATAAGGAGACAACCACAGAGATGAAAGACAAATTGTTACTAGAAGATGCACACGGATAAAGAATTACCCGGTAACCATTAGGTTTACTGATTACTTAAGTTCACTGGTTAACAAACTGTGCTGATGTTTTGGAAGTATCCACTAAGAATGAAGGAAAGATTGATTTTCTAGATCGCACAAATCCAGAAATGTGTCTTCTAGACGGCAGTCTATCCGCGGATTTCTGTAATAGTCCACTAAATGACATTGAGCTTCTAGTTCTGTCACGATTTCTGGACTTCTAGTTCGAAATCTGTTGGACTTAACGAGATGGCCAGACAGCAAATTGAGTGTGTCTTCTTTGTCCGCTCAAGCTGTCAAATAACAAGCTAGACTCAACACAGCAGCTTGCAAGTGAGGCTTCTTCGTCTCCTTCAAGCCAGACAATAGACTGAGACTTCTAGTCTCGTCCAAGCCCGAAGTGACAGTGGGACATCAGTCCCACTCAAGGATGAACCTGGCAGCTGGTGACAAGGCCTTCAAGATAAAGTGGGGAGGAGTGTTGTGTCGTGAGCTATCCAGAAACGCCGACCGGAAGGTGATGGGTTTTATCCACTTGAATAAAACATAGAACCCAGGAAGCGAGAAAAGCATGCAGAAGAGACCACGCTCCTCAGTCTAGATTGGCCACTCAAAGCAACCAGAACAGAAACTCTGCCAGGGACATTATCAACCATTTACCCAGGTAAGACTTCTTCCTTGTCCTGTCCCCAGTCCTGGTCCCGCATACGGGCTATTAAGGACTATACAAAATGGCTGACAACCTGTATTGAAAATTTGACAAGTGTGAAGATGAAAATTGTTTTAACAAGAAATTATGACTAATATGATTTTTTTTGTGATTAATTCCATGAAAGCATAACATTTTGGCTTTATGTAGCTCTATTGCTACTAACATTTAGTTTTCAAAAGGCAAAAACAATCAGGATGAAAATTGTCAAATTTCAAACGTCACTGCAGAGCTGTCATTTCATCCAATGTTTCTTTTTAGCACAAATCAGTCCTTTGTATAACCTCTCCTAACAAAACCTACCAATGATTTTCAAAAATTCTTTCCCATTACAAAATTGACCAAATTTTCATCTTGCCACCTCCATGCACATGAAGTTGAAGAAACATGGCTGCTCTTGAGCACATGGTGAAAACATGTAAACAAAAAGAAAGTAGTTCCTTCTATTTACCGTGGTCTGAATTGGTCATAACCTCTTGAGAGTTTGCTTGATCTGAGGTTAAATGCCCCATCACCACTATTGAGGTTATTTTGGCGATGATGCTTCCAATTTTGCGGGAGTTTACCCGACATTTGAGATGAAATGACTTCTCAAGCCCTGCCACCCAATGAAACCAAAATGTTATATTCATTGGAGGGTTTGACATACACCACTTTGCCTGTGCAGGCTTTGTTCTTCTAAGTGGAATCAGTACTCGTACAATGTGTGGTCAGCATCAGCTCTGCGTGGAAGCACCATGCAGCATGATGTATAAATCCAAGCCCCTATCACCGGGGCCCCAACCTCTGGAGAGTACAAAATGTACTGTTTTCATTCTTTACCTATTGTATACAAAATCGAATCTTCCACTTCACATGCACTTGTTTCAAAGAGAAAAAAACTACCCTCTACCTTCTCAAGGTAGATGGTAGATTTTTTTTTTCTCTTAAACAAGTGCCTGTCTTAAGGTTGAGGGTAGATTCTTTTTCCTCTATGAAACAAGTGCCTGTGTTCCACTTTATATAATAGCCAAAGTCCATTTTTTTAAAATTTAGGAATGCCAGGTTGTGTTTCTCTTCAAAATGTATCTAAAACATGGCTGAACTTTATGCAAACAGTGTAGGCCCTGATCAGATTCTGCATTATGCTCTCCTTCTTTTATGTGATGTGAGTTGCCACACTGTCACTGACTTTATCCTGTGGATCAAAAACAAACTTTCATGGAGACTGACTGTGAATTTTTTTCTACTCTCATTCTATCACTTCATCTGATTCAAGAAGGGCAGTTGTCATTTCCTTTGCACTAATTAACAGCTTATGTACAAGGCAGCTCAGAAAAAGTTAACGTCCCCCATCTGAAGGAATTAGGATGCTGCCTCTGGTGCAAGAAACCCCCATCCCTGGTTTGATCCCCAAAAGCGGTAATTTTCGTGTCGGATCATGCTCCACTGGCATCATTAGCAGGGATGAATGCCACATAGTGCACTGTCCTTCGGGTCGGAATGTTAACTGGAAGCCCTCTATGCCCCCCCCCCCCCATGCAGCTTAAAAAATCCCTACTTTAATTACATGACTGTGTACGCTCCTGCCAACCTGGAATGTATTTAATGTACACCTGCAAATCTGCTGCGAGTAATGGTCAAAGATGAAAGACCGATTACATTATCAGTAGGAGATAACAGTTTACCATGACACAATGCAACCACCATACCACAGGAGCTTGAAGTTCTGTCCATAAATAATTCATAATGTCCAAAAACCAAAGTGACAGTAAGCCATTTCGTAAGAAATGGCCAGGAGTGCAAGCGTTTTTGTTGCACCTTTGAAGTGCTTCAACCACAGATTCTCGGCAAATACCGACTGTGTGCAGTGAAAATATATATCAAATTATAATGCGGGGCATGGATAAATTTTTCTGACACATCAGCATGACGCAATAAACAACGATTAAAATGTTGTCAAAATTGACGACAGCCATTGCGTGTCCAGTTTCCGGTACCCTCGGGTAGAAAAATCTCTTTGTCACGCTTTGGTAAAATCAATTTTAACACATACATAAAATTGATTAGATAAATAAAACAGGTCATTTTTATGTGTTTGTCAGATTATTTAAATGCAATCCTTACCTAAGTCTTAGACGAGAACATGTTTTGAAAAATTAGATTCAAAATAGGAAACGGTTTTCCAAAGCCTTTGTTTACCAGTGCACCGGCTACATCATAATGACGTTGGCACATCTTGATGACGTTTGCAAACCACAATGCACAACCGTTACTTATGCTACACCGGAATCTAACGTTCAGTGATTCTCACCACGGTCTCCCCGATTGCTTCATCTCCATAATCATTACCCTAGTGTGTGTGTGTGTGTGTGTGTGTGTGTGTGTGTGTGTGTGTGTACACGTGTGTTCGTGGAAATGCCCTTCTTACGAGTTAGAAAGCTTTCATGCGGATTAAATAAATTATTTGTCTGACAGAATTGTGGTCACGTAAAATCGATTCAACCCCCCCCCCCCCCCCGCTCGGCACCCCATTCTGTCGGGGTTTCGTTTATTTTTGTCATAAATCGTCTTGCTGCAATGTATTTGTATTTTGGTTGGCCATTTGGCCATTTTGTGGGAAAGTACATGTAATCGTCCTTTAGCCATTCCGCTAGTGATGTTTCATTAGTTTTATGTTTGTGTTTTTGTCTCTTCTGTCTGGGGTAATTGTATCGACCACTTCTTTTATGCTTTCTGTAGATTAATATAGGAGTAAAGGTGCCCGTCTTCCCGGGCGGGTTAAACACCAGTGTAAACACAGATTAACCCTGTTCTTGCTGAATATTCAGTTTAGCCACACACATTTCTGACTTTGAGCAAATCAGATTACTTGATGTAATTTATTCCTACAAATTCATAAATTGAATGTCAAACAGTGTAGATCCTGATCAGATGGCTTCCTCAGAAAAGAAAAGGGTTCTCGTAAACAGCAGGATAAGAGTTAAGAAGGTATTGTTTCATTTGTTTGACTTAAGGTTTAACTTCCCCGTCAACACTGTAAAGGTCATTTTGGAGACGTTGCTTCCAAATTTGTGGGACTTTTACCCGACATTGAGATGAAATGACATCTCAAGCCCTGTCGCCCAATGAAACCAAAAGGCTTTATTAGCATGGACGGTCTGCCACGCACCGCGGTTCCTGGACAGGCTTATATCATAAAATGTTCAACGGCTCGAAAGAAAAACATGATGATCAACCTCAGTACACATCCGACCAGTATGATCAAGGCCCGCATCGCTCGCATTAGCCCCGTTCTTGCCTGCTGCGACAAGAACATTGTCATTGTTGGCCAATTACTTAAAAGCCGCTTTGATAGCAGAAGCACCCAAACGTCGATCTTCGATTAGAGGTTCAAAACAGGTAAAATTATGAAATATTTCATACCTTTTTACAGGTGTGGACAGCGCTAGCCACACCCTCTCAGGCAAACAAAAAAAAAAAAAAAAAAAAAACGGAGAATATGATTATTTCGTTTTCGATTTCACAGTATAAAACACAGTGACCATGTCGATACGTTGGAGCAGGCTTGTGATACGCTACCTTTCTTGGTAACGCCGGGAATGAAATATCTCTCTCTCTCTCTCTCTCTCTCTCTCTCTCTCTCTCTCTCTCAAGCCCCCGCTTGAGAATTCGATCATTCTCTCTCTCTCTCTCTCTCTCTCTCTCTCTCTCTCTCTCTCTCTCTCTCTCTCTCTCTCTCACACACACACACACACACACAAATATATTGAAGCGCCTTGTTCAGGCTTTTTTTTTTCAAGATTATTTCACTTATATCGAGCCGATCGTTTAGCCGGAGTACCAAAAGAAAAACACCTGACATTCCGAACTTGGCGTCTCACGTGTGAACCGATTTGTTCAATAATTAGCACAGACTATTCACAAGCACGATCTACACCATCTCAAGCATGCAAGTACAATTTGGGACTTCGAGTGAGAAATTACATGAATATAGGCGTCGATGGTTTGTTTGTTTCTATTGAGGGTTAACGACCCGTCAACAATATTTAGGTCATTTTGTTGACGCCGCTTCCATTTTTTGGGACCGTTACCCAACATTGAGATGAAATGACTTCTCAAGCCATGCCGCCCAATGAAAACAATAGGGTTTATATGCAAGGACATGATACTGGATCAAAGTTGATTACAACATAAAAAACAACAACAAAACACTGAAGTCAAATATAAGCTTTTGTGAGCTGATTTGCAGAACTCATTACTATACCAAGGTCACAAACTAAGGTCACGAGTTTGAGCCTTGAATTTCTTGTCCACTCCAATACTCCTGTGCCGCACTCAGTAGCCCTCAGTAGCTCAGTCGGATGCGCGTCTGACTGGTGATCAGGAGGACGCGGGCTCAATACCTGCCGGACTTGGCAACATTCTTTCGTGGAGATTGATCATGAAATCTTCTATATAGTGTGATTCTCCCTCTTCCGCGGCTGATTCAAGAAGGGCATTTGTCAGTTTCTGGCGAAAGAATGTGCACTCAAATGGTGCATGTAACGGTCACTGGCAGGGGTGGGGATCAGAGCTGTAAATTGATTTTACGTGGCCACGAGCTTCGCCGTGAAGTTTGCCGTTTAGGACAATAAGAAATGAGCGACCAATAACAACCCAGATCAGCCTACACATTTGCGTGGACAGATCAAAGTCATTTTGTCTCATGCGACTATTTTCATGCAGTGCCTCGTTGATTCTACAACGACACGTTATGTCATTGAGTATTTTCCAGCACGAGCGGTTATTGCATACGAAAAGGTCGTTACAGGAATATGCTGTCGCTCATATGTGAACAAATTATTCCACTCGCTTGGGGTTTTATGCGTTTGTTTAATTGTCCGGCTATCCAAAGCGCACACAGCGAAGACCCAGATCAGACTGCGCAAATGCGCAGGCTGAGCCGAGTCAAAGCCGGACACGCATGTAAATCTTTTTTTTTTTTAACGTCCCCGTCAACACAGTATAGGTCATTTTGGAGGCGTTGCTTCCAATTTTGTTGGACTTTTACCCAACACCGAGATGAAATGACATGTCAAGCCCTGTCGCCCAATGAAACCAATAGTGTTTATAAGCATGGACGGACCACCTCACACGGCTTTGCCTGGGCAGGCTTAGATCCTCTAATCTCGTGTGCAGGTCGGTTTCAGCTCTGCGTGGAAGCATCATGCAGCCCATCTATTTCTTCAAACCCCGATGGGCGGGGGCCGCCGCGCACGCATGTAAATCTAACGAATTGCCGCATCACGGAAAACTATCACCAGCCCCCGTAGAGGCAATTACAACGGCCCGCAAAAAAAAAAAAAAAGAAGATAAATTGCCAGGACGCGTCTACGCTCAGGCTGAGCACATTATAATCGGACTTTAAACAGACTAAGAACGCATAGTTTAGACCCAACCACCACGCATCCTGAAAAACATAGACACGGACCAGCAGGGGTCCAGCCGCAAAAGCAGACACAAGACATAATACTGGATCAATGTTGATGCAAGTTATTCCAACAGAAAAAAAAACTTCCGTCAAGTATTCGCCGTCACGAGCTGATTTGCAGAACTCATTACCATACCATGTTCACAAACTATGTCACGAGTTTGAGCCTTGAATTTCTTGTCCACTCCATTTCTCCTGTGCCGCCCTCAGTAGCTCAGTCGGATGCGCATCTGACTTGTGATCAGGAGGACGCGGGTTCGATATCTGCCGGGGTCGGCAACATTCTTTCGTGGAGATTGATCATGAAATCTTCTCTAGGGTCATTCTCTCCCTTCCGCTGATTCAAGAAGGGCATTTGTCAGTTTCTGGCGGAAGGATGTGCGCTGTACTGGTTATGGTCAGTGAAAAAAAAATACTGGCGGAGGTGGGGGTGGGGGATGCTATAATTTGATTTTACGTGGCCACCATCTTCGCCCTTGGTTCTATCTTGAAGTTTACCGTTTAGGACAATAAGAAATGAGCGATCACTGACAACTGAGATCAGCCTGCACATCTGCGTAGACTGAACTAAGTCTCCACTGTTCGCATGAGAGTTACAACCAGGCAAAGACTTAAGCACATTGGCTAGATTCATAGGCGGATCTGATTCTTCCTTGGTAGGAAAAGGTTTTTTGATCTGCGCTGGCTCGCTCAGTGTACCGCTACAATGTCATGCTGAGAACACCTGCGTGTGCGTCGTGCTAGCTGTCTCGTTCATCTCGGTGACAAGTCGAAGGAACACGGTGACAGAGAAATTTGTTATGGTGACGACCAAGATCTATAGGAATGTTTGTTTGTTTTATTTGAGATTTAACGTCCCCATCAACACTGTATAGGAGACGTTGCATCAATTTTGTGGGACTTTAACCCAACATTGAGATGAAAAAAAATGACATTTCAAGCCCTATCGCCCAATCAAACCATAAAGTTTATAAGTATGGACGGTCCAACTCGCAGGCTCTATCCTCTACGCAGTTTATCAGTCCTCGTGTGCAGTCGGTTTCAGCTCTGCGTGATAGCATCATGCAGCCCATCTATTTCTTCAAGCCCCGATAAGTGTTCATAAATACACAAGCCAAAATAAGTTCTGTCGTTTTTCTCTTATTTAAAAACAAATGTCACTAAAGTATGTCGCTACTTATCTATAATGCACTGTACGATTATACTTCGTGATACATTTGACGTCATAATTAGATCATCGATGCAGTATAAAGGTCACATATCAGATATGGTCGGATAAATTGCAAGGTGCTTTAAGACATTGTGCAGTAAGATATGTCACCTCGACGAGTGAAAACCTCGAAATGGGCAACTTGTAATTTTATAGCAGCGTATTAAAAGCTGTTGCCAAATACACAACGTGCAGAGACATGCAGGTTTTGTCTCATCAACGCTAATTCTGAGTCTTTCTGCATTGCAGTCATCCATTTTTATTTTACGTCAAGTTTCCATCGAATACTTTGACGTTTATGACGTTGCCGTGCAACATTTGCTGCGGTGTTACGGAAGTCAGAGGCGCAATGGCTCCGAAACAGCGCTTGCACACCTGGCAATTTCTTTGAAATTGCTCTGGAGCTTATGTATTTGAACATTTTCAGCACGTTTGATGGACCAAACTTCAAGCGCCTGTGACCATACATAATAATAAATTTCCTTGTTCAAGAACCGTGGCTAATTTTCAAAGGAACTTTTCCAGAAACAGTTAAAATAAAGAAATATTCCGGTCCGCAAAATATATCGATAAATGCTGTTTTTATCTGTTTTAATGTTGCTTTTCATTTTCATAAAATTTGTCACGTGACAACAAATCTTCAGTTTCTGTTTACACTGCTAAAATACGCGGTTTCCATCTTAATTTCCAAAACCCATAGTGTGTGACATCGTTACCGGTGTGGAATCGAAAAACTAAAATGATATCCCTATAACCGCAAAACCGATTTCATGATCAATGCCAAAAACACTTACAAATACGAAGAAAACGTTATTGCTTCTGTCTGCTACATGTGGGTTTTTTCGCCATTTATATTCTGCTGGATCCCGGGTGCTTTAATTCGACCCGTTTTATGACAATGACGCTTTCTAGTGCCGAAAACCAGTCCTAGAGAAAGCGGATACAACCGAATTACCATTTAATGGAAGTTACATACGCAAAAAAGTAAAACATAAAAACCGTCATAATGCCGATAAAGGTGGTCGTTAATCATTTTGCTAAAACAGAACTTAAAGAGCTTTATTAAATTGTAATTTTTGTATGTTATTCATCAAGTTTTATCCCGTTTTTTAATGCATGCGCAATAACACAAATCAGCTGAAACAGTGATGAGGTCGTCAAGAAATTTGACAGATTTCGACAGATTTCTCTATTGTAAACAAACCGAAGTCAGTATTTTGAAAGACGTTTAAAACACCTGAAGCAAAATGACATGAAGATCAGGTTGATGGTTCTGCAAAGCCATTGATTAAGCAATTGCAAGAGGTAATTGTCATCATCCGATCTCGACTGACAGGGAAATACTTGGGGTTTGAATTTCACTAAATCCAGGGTAAGAACTTCGTCGAAATCCAAGATGGCGATGAAATTTACCATGTGGTATTCGGTGAAATTTTCACAAAAGTGCTTAAAAATGTAGAAAGTAAGAAAATTATGCCTCGTCTTTGCTACTTCAGAGTACATAACAACTGAAAATGATAATATTTTATGGATAAGTGCTCCTGCCTTGTCGGTATCCTTGTTTGAAAATTTAGGGGATTTTGCCTCATTTTGGACAATAAATCTTCGTCTAGTGGTCTTATAGGACCATTAGTTGGTCTTAAACTGTAGTTTTTGAATTTGCTTTACATAATGTATTTGGTTTTTGAACTTATATTGTAACCCACACTGCTGGGTAACAATTTGGAAAATCTTAGTTTATTTTGCATTGCAGTCTAGATGTGTGATTACTATATACCTTAAAAATACATTATCAATGTCGTGGCAATTTCAGAGGTAAATATATGGATAAAATGGAAATCATTTCACATAAGGGATTATCTGGGATATACCTGAACAATTATATATTCTCAAATGTCAAAGTAAACCTTTGAAAAGTTATGACATTCTTGAATAATTTGATTTTTCTCTCTTTAACTTTCTTCTCTCTTTTCTTTTTTTTTGTTCGCCGCGCAATAAGTAGCTAATCTATAAGCGTGCCTGTGATTGGTTAGTTTTGTGAAGGAAAAACCCACTTATCAGCCAATCAAATTCACTCTTTCATCCATCTTAAAATCGGTTCCGGGTCGTTTCGCCCGTGGGTCGTTTCGCCGGTTCGTTTCGCCCTGAGTCGTTTCGCCCTGATTTTTGGGGTGGGTCGTTTCGCCCGTGAGTCGTTTCGCCCGTGGGTCGTTACACTTCAATTATATTTTAAGGGAGTGACAAACGGAATGGATGATTAAATGGACAGATGGATGAATAAATAAATGAATAAATGGGTGAATGGAGTTGTGCGTTGGTAGATGGATGGACGTACGGATGAACGGACGGCATTTTGAATATACGGAGATAGATAAGTTAATGAATGAATGAATGGAAAGTATTGGTAGATGGACAATCGGAAATGAATGAACGAATGAATGAAGTGATGCTTGTGTAGATGGACGGACGGACGAACGGATCTGAACTGTGCATGGTGACACGTCAAATGACACCTACGGATGGGTGATGTATGGACGGGCCCGTTTCAGAGTTCGGATAGAGAGATAAAAAGTGGAAAAAAATATAAACTGTGCATGTGATCTTCACAAATCCAAACAACAGTGTCAAAATGTGTTAAGTACCCATAGTCTGCTATTTCTGCTCCAGGCATGGAATGTGGGTGGTCGTGTATGTGATATATGTGTACACGTTAGAATCGCTTTGCCGAGGCGGTTCTTACGACCACCCACATTCCATGCCTGGCGCAGAAATAGCAGACTATGGGTACTACCTACAAAACACACAACGAACATGCAACACATTGTTTTTCATATTCCGCCCAAAATACACAGACCGTTGGTGATCGTTAGAACCGCTTCGCCGAGGCGTTTCTAACGAACACCCGAGCAGAAATATGAAAAACATAAGAATCTTTGATCAGAACAATTTTGATTTTTTTTTATTTGGTGGTACAATTTTCCAGTATTTGAATAAGCATTTTTTCGTAATGCAAAGTATTAAACAGACCAGTACGATAAAACAGCCGTGCGATATAGTGCATGTTTTCACATCTCTAAAATGACTATTTTCATTATGAAAATCTGTGGTATTTTTTCTTATCTATACTGCAAACATAGGTTGAGGCGGTTCTAACGAGTACCCACAACCTTTGTCTTGTAGCAGAAATAACAAAAATAATGTATTCCCCAGTAAACCCCAGTTTTCTTCATATATGGTGGGGTTTAGGGGATGTTCATTCCAGGGACTTGTCCATGTGATGCTATGATTTCAATGTTATGCTTTGTTATATATTTATAATGTAAAATATGTTTTGTTAAACCAACTTTTTACACATGGCACTTAAGGTGTAACATTGATTATTACTCTTTAAGTGACATTTTTGTAAACTTTTATTCAGACATCACTGTTTAAAAATATTTTGTTTGTTGGAATTCAGGTTTAACGTCCCCGTCAACACAATTAACGTAATAATGTAACCAGTTATATCACGCAACCATTTGTGCAGAAAAAACAACTGATAAGTAAATAAAACATCATGTTAACAAGTCTATGCAATAACGTCCCCTCTAAACCCAACTTCATACAGTGAAAAAATTTTTTTTCGCATATACTTTATTTCTCTTATTTCTGATTCTAGAACAAAGACAATTAGACGGTCCTAATCCAAAATCTATGTTTTGAGCAGAAAGAAAAATATGTCACATTTTAAATATAAACAGTCATTTTCACACAGCCATAAATCCCATTTTATTGCAAAGACTTGTTAACCTTATGTGAGCTCGAATATCGTTCTCAAAAAGGTGGTAGCTCAGTTGCTCAAACCTGACGTAGAAGCCGTCAGTAGGTCGTCCAGCTGGACCACACGAGGGCAAAACCATGTTTTCCGGAACTCCCAATAACCCCATATCAATCCCTTTATATACCAAAACAAACATAACCTCAATCAATAGAGCTTGAAAAAAATAAGGGCGAAACGACCCACCTAATCAGGGCGAAACGACCCACGGGCGAAACGACCCAGGGCGAAACAACCCAGGGCGAAACGACCCACGGGCGAAACGACTCATGGGCGAAACGACTCACGGGAGAAACGACCCGAGACCTTAAAATCAAGGGAAGCAACTACTCGAGAAAGCATAATGAGCGAATATAACCGCAACATATTGAATATAATAGAACAGGAATTGGAGATAGTGCAGAGATGGACCACCAGCTATATCACAGAATATGAACTATTGCAGAAAATGTCTAAAAGGCTGGAAAATATAATCTGCACAACAAAATGCACTGTGTGACATTAATAGTTAAAATCTTAGCTTCAAAAGTTTGCGAAATCTGCACATAAAAAATTAAATGAGTTGCCTATCCTGAATATCACCAATAAAATAGAAATTATACATCAATACTAACTAAGAATTGACTTTTAACAGCCTTTTTAAACATTTTATGCTGTTGTAAATTCCTAATATTACTAGGTAAATCATTCCATAAAACACAGCCGTTATAGACAAATGATCTCTTTCCAACACCTTTTACTTTTGTAATAGCAAAACATCCACTGTCCCTAAATCTAGTACCATATGAATGAACAGAGCTGGCAGGAATAAATTGTTCCGACATATACTCAGGGGACAAGCCTGCCTTAACTTTAAGCACGTGGTTCAACATTATTTGCTCAACTCTCTTCGAAACTGGTAGCCATTGAAGGAGTCTGAACGTATCTGACCCTACATGAGTTCTGAGATCCATTTGCAGTATAAAACGAATGGTTTTATTTTGGGTAACCTGCAGCTTATTTTTCAACAACTTAGATATGCCAGGGTACCAAAATGAGCACACGTAATAGAAATGACATTGAATCATTGACATTACTAACAGTTTTTTGGTTCCAAAATTTAATACTTTTGTTTTCTATATAAGAACTTCAAACTGGCATAGGCCTTTTGAGTAATGGAAGTCACCATATTCTCACCCGACAAATGTTACTCTAATACTACACCCAAGTACTTCACCGTATTTTTAGCGACAACAGAAATAGCTTGGCATGTAATGTTCAAAGCTGACTGTGATTTCAACCTGGGTCTTGATCTGAAGTTTTTCCTAGGTGTAGGGATAGCTTATTGTCAATCAACCATTCATGCACAACTCCAAGTTCTTTCTGCAACACAGTTTCAATGTTCGAAACGTGTTTGTCAGCAACCAAGATAGCAGAATCATCAGACTATAAAAGACGTTTGTTAGAAACCAAACCAGATATACCATTCACGTGGATCAAAAATAAAGAGCGGTCCAAGTGTTGAGCATTGAGGAACGCCACACGAAATTTTTTAATAAGACGACTGAGTTCCAGAAACATCAACGAGCTGCTGGCGATCGGAAAGATATGACTGAAACCATCTAATTTCATCTTGACTAAGATCGAGCGATTCAAGTTTCATCCGTAAAATACCATGGTCAACAGTGTCGAACCCTTTTGTAAGTCCAATAAGATCATTCCTACATAGGTTCCCTGGTCCATTTGGAGTTTAAAATAGTCAGTTAAATGAATCAGACATGTGTCTGTTGAAAATCGACTTCTGAGCCCGGACTAGAACTTGTATATTAACCGTTTCTGATCAAGATAAGATTCTACCTGGTCATAACGACCCTTTCAAAAACCTTCGACACAATGGTTAAAACCGACACTGTTTAAGCAATTGTTTTGATAATATTTTATGTTATCATGATCACAGAGCTTTCTTTCATGGATATAACTACTTCTGTCGCGGTTTATTTTTGTTATTGTCTGTCTTTTGAGTGCGTGTATCGCTTATTTTGTTTTGAATAGCCAATTGGCCATTTTGTGGGAAAGTAACTGTCCTTTTGGCTTTCCGAGATTGATGTTTCCAATAGGGTCTTGTTATATCATGTCTGTGTTTCTTTTCCTGTGGTGTCACTGATGGGAGCTGTGGGTTAATTGTATCGATTCCTGATCATTGCCTTCACTTTTATTTTGCATATCAGGACTGTTTTGTTTGTGCCGTTCGGTAGCTGTAGACGGTCTCTCCGTACATGCATTTAATGCTCTTATTTTTTCCAATCCTCAGGGATTGCTTTTACAATTGCTTATCATCGTTCCTTAATTTGACATCCTTTAGATAACTGTTGAAGGTCTTAATTAGACCGATGCTCGTACCTCGTTGTATAACAATTGCTTGTTTGATATCCATGGGCTTTTCGAAGGCATAGCTGTTTTTTGGGCTTTTGTTATACCCGCCCTGTATTTAAAGGATTTACCTTCTGTTCAGTTACACCGTATACTGTTTAACTAAATGACTGGTATGAATATCGATTTGGTTTTGACGGTATCATCCCATTTACACACACATGAGTATCACAAATCAATTTAAACTGACAATATCTCCCCTTAGGTTACATTCTGCTTCTTCTGTACGGATTCCCCATTCTATTAATACCTTTAGAGCTATAGAGCTATGTTGCCGTCTGTATTGGTTACACTTTGTTTTCTGTCGTTTCCGTTAATTTCAGTGGAGCAGGCAATAACAATTTATTTAAAAATAATCCCATATCAAATCGCACATTCTTCGGAAATATACCGATCCTTTCAAAAGTAGTGAAATGTATCCTAGTATTTCTAAGTGCAATGCTAAGAGGTGCAGGTGCTGTTCGCATTTATGCACTGTGTCTGCTGTTTCTTCATCTGTAAATGGTAGACGTTTTTCTGTAGTAAACATGCCCGATTTGACATGTAAGTCTATGGATTTAAAAATTGTGATAACCTGACATACTGCAAATTGTAAAATGCAGTAGGTCGGGCAAACTAATCGCATGTTGAAAACAAAATTTAACGGACACAAAAAAGCCTAAAAACTGACACTTTCTTGTACCGTCATTTTAAACGTACAGGTCATTCTGTAAATGATATTTCTATACAGCCAGTGAAAAACATTTGCAATGATGTAAATTCTACAGCTCGGTTTAAAATTATTAAACGAAGCTCGGTTTAAAATTATTAAACGACATATTATTACTGGCAATTTAAAAAATATTCCTTATTCTAGGATACGAAATATAATTTCTAGAGGACCGAAATATCCATTTCTTTCTAAAATTGTTTTCAATAAGTGTACAGATGAAATCGCTGCTGCCTTGAATGAATTTGATAATCGATGGTGTAAACGAGAGTATGTTGAGCATAAACCCCTAAAAGAATGGAAATTTAGCATTCTGAAACTAGTGAACAAACGCATTTCTACTCTCTAAATATGAACTTATTATTCCCAAAACCTAAGACGGCTTAACGTCACCTTAAACTAGGCATTCAAGAATTTCATAAGACGTTTGTTTTGGCTCCAGCAGACAAGGCCGCTAACAATGTGGCTCCACTATGTTAACACTCTTCAGCAAGAACTTGGTGGTACTAAGGTCAATGTACTTCAGCATTAGGCTGTAGCGAGGGCTGTAGTTGATGACCACATTTGTCATTCTGTCACAAAGTTTGCTGTATGTGTTACCGAAGACCAAGACAAGCTTCCTACTTTATATTAGTTACCTAAACTTCATAAACGACCATACAAAGCACGGTGTATTGCAAATCCAAGCTCTTGTACCACCACTGAACTTTCTAAATTATTAACTTCATGTTTTAATGCCATAAAAAACAAGTGATTAAATATTGCGACAAATCTTTGAAAGATCAGGGAGAAATCTATTTTGGTCTATAAAAATTCTAATGAGGTTTTAAATAAATTGAAATCCAGACGTGTTCGTGCTTCTAGTCTGTCTACTTATGATTTTGCCACCCTTTACACTACGCTTCCTCATAACCTTCTAAAAGGAAAACTTAATGATTTAACTGAATGTAGATTCCATAGGGAAGACTCTCTCTATCTTGCATGTAATGTAAGAAATGCTTTTTGTCACTTCTGAAGAGCATAAAAATTATACTTTATGGTCATGTAAGAAAGTGTGTGAAGCTAACACCTTTCTACTTGACAATATTTACATAAGATTTGGTACTAAATTATTTAGACAAGTTGTGGGTACTCCGATGGGTACGAATTGTGCACCCCTGGTTACTGATCTGTTCTTGTTTTGCTATGAAAGAGACTTCATGATGTCCCTTTCCGTTGAAAACCAATCTGAAATCATTGAAGCCTTTAGCACGACTTCTAGATATTCGGATGATTTATTAAATATTGACAATACCTATTTCGATGGTTTGATCTGTAAAATTTACCCCCCCCCAGCACTTCAGTTAAACAGAACAAATTCTTCTGATACCGAGGCCCCGTTTTTTGGATATATATCTATCAATTGATGGAGGGTTTGTTTCCTGCAAAATTTATGATACACGCGATAATTTTGATTTTGAGGTTGTTAAATTTTCCTTTCTTTAATGGTGATGTTCCTCGTGCGGCATCCTATGGCGTTTACAGTTTATATTTCGCAATTAATTCGATTTGCCAGAATGTCTAGTCATGTAACTGACTTAGAAGTAAGGGCGATGATTGTGGCCACGTAAAATCGATTTAAGCCCCCCCCCCCCCCCACCCCCAACCCCAGTGGAATTAGTTTCCGCGGACCGTTCCAAGGCGATTGTTCTGTCGCGGTTAGTTTTTCTTAGGTTTGTCTTTGGGTGTTTGTGTCGCTTATATTATTTTATTTTGGATAGCCTATTGGCCATTTTGTGGGAAAGTAATTGACCTTTTGGCTTTCCGCTATTGATGTTTCCATTGGGGTCTGTTGTTTCATGTTTGTGTTTCTTACCCTTTGGTGTCTCTGGTGGGAGCTGTGGGTTCATTGTATCGATTCCGGATCATTGCCTCCACTTCTACTTTTCAACACTCGTAACAAATTGTTAACGGCTAAACTTCTTATTCAGGGCTATTGGTATCAAAAAATACGCAAAGACTTTTCAAAATTTTAGATTTAATTTCAAAATACTATGTTGGACTTAAATCTCTTTTGCACCAAGGTCTATCGGAACCTGAATTTTATGGTGACTTAGTGTATAAATTCAGCAAAATATATAATTCCAATGGCTTCAGCACCAAATTTCGTAAAATCACTCTCCGATATAAAAAGATTGGATACAACATAAATATGAAATGACAGACTGCATGCATGGTAGTTAACCCAATCACGGGTGACAGCTTTGCTTCCCTCTTTAATTGCACGCCGGTGGATCATGCCTCAGATTCTATGACGGTTCCAGCGTAAAGGCTTACTAAGAACTGGAGGGAATCTAATTTTATTTATGTTGGTTGGTGCCTGATGTTCTGTCTCTGGTCAGTTCCATCGGAGTCTGCCCAGGTCTTGATACATGTACTTGGTATGATGTTTCTTCTAGTGGACCTCTACCAAAATTGTTCAAATTATTGCCCTGGGGCCAAAAATGAAAGAAAGGATGTGTACACCTTGGAGAATTACGTTAAGAGTTTAGTAAACGCGACGTCGTTAAGGACGTCGTGCATGTAACGTTAGGGACGTATGTAGCTAATTTGCATATTTAATCCACTAGTGGATTATCGAAAATATTACATGGCGTTATTACACTCTCAGACGCGACGTCATATGATAATAGTATTTAATGAGGCAAGAATTTGCTCCCTATGGCAACAAATTCTTCCACTTAAGAACAGTATTCTTAAAGGGAAAAAAAATTACATCTGGATAATAAGTCCGAAGAATGAACATCTCTCGAGACCCCACGTTATATCCAGAAAATTGGGAATGATGAGGTATGTTTTTCTTATTTCTGTTCAAAACATAGCTTGTCGGTAGTCTTTAGAGTCACCTCAAGGAGGCTATTCTAAAGAGCACTCATAATCTATGTCAGACTCCTGTTAGATTGTGAATGCTCCTTGGAACCGCCTCAATGAGGCTGTTATAAAGAACACCCTAAAAAAAAAACAAAAAAAAAAAAAAACAAAAAAAAAAAAAAAACAAAAAAAAAACAACAACAGATTGTTGGTGCTCATTAAAACTGATTCAGTGAGGTAGTTCTAAAGAACACCCATAATCTATGTTTGCTCTAGAAATAAGGAAAATCTTAAATGTTTTTCTAGGAATTATGGTAACTTAATAAACTACATATATGAAAGACGGCATTCGAGGCAGTTCTAAAGATGATTGTGGGTACTCCTTGAGACTGTTCTAAAGAGCACCCCATTCTTTCCGTTTTGTTGCTTCTTACAACCCCTCATTGAGGCAGTTCTAAAGAGCAACACAATGTCACATTTTCGTGACTCAATCTTGCCGTTTGGTTGCTCCTTAGAACCCCTCATCGAGGCTGTTATACAGAACACAAACAATTTTATGTTTGAAAGCAAAAACAAAAAATTGGGGGTGCGCTTTGGAACTGCCTCATTGAGGTAGTTCTAAAGAGCATCCATAATATATGTTTGCTCAAAAACATTGACTGTGGGTATTCGTTAGAACCGCCTCGGCGTTCCTACAATCTATATTTGGAGCAGAAATGTGGGAAAGTTCATTTTTTTTTGTCTGAATTTTCATTTTGTGTGGTTTATTTTTCCAATATACGTATTTGAATAGGCGTGTTTTGGTAAACCCGACATTGAGATAACATCTCAAGCCCTTCAGCCCAATGAAATCAATAGGGTTTATATGCATGGTGGTCCGACTCACACCACTTTCCTGGGCAGGCGTAGAACCTCTTAGCAGTTTACCAGTAGTCTCAGCTCTGCTTGGAAGCATCGTGTAGCCCAATCTAATTTCTTCAAGCCCCGAAGGGCGAGGGCCAACAAGTCTATGTGATAATATCCATGCGAACGTAAATGTAGATGTACAAAATAAATGATGTTAACATGTTAACATTAAAATACTGCTCAAAACATCACAACCAGCTCCTCGTGTCCTTGTATCCTTGCAGTCATTAAACCACATTTGCGATATTGGCGCTCACCCAATGAAAGTGCCTTTGAGATAGTTTCGTTAGATATGCTAAAACCATGATTTTTTATATTATATTCAAAATTGTGTGTCCTTGTCCGTCCTTGTCTATCCTTGTCAGTCCCAACCATCTTTTGTAGGGCCGGCTAGAAATGACATCTGTCATTAAAAATGACTTCTCGAGGACATTCATTGTTTTATTTTAATGTTTGCGCTGTTTTACCGTTCTTACTTGACTTACTTTCATCAGCTACTTCGATTAGGTCGGCGGTAATGTAGGCAGGCAGCGCATGAGTGTTTCCTTTTGCAGCTTTTGTAAACTCCATATTTTCCAATACTGTGGTGAATTCCTTGCTTCCAAAGGATAACCCTTTCTAGAACATATCTGAAAAAGTTAAACTTCAGAGGGTGCCGATAATGCTGATTCAGGCAACAGGTTCCATGTATCTACGATTTTGTTACTGAATCTGTTACTTCTAATCGTAAGTTGAGCTCTGCGATTGGTTAGTTCAAAACTGTGCCCTCTAGTTGGTCTTTAATAAGGTATGTCTCTATTTACTTCGACTATTCCATTTATAATTTTATAGATCTGTACCATATCCGCCCTTTCACGTCTGTGTTCTAATGTTTTAGTCTTTCTTTGTTTGTTTGTTTCTTTTGGATTAACTTTTCCGTCCCCGTTAACACTATTTAAGTCGTATAAGAAGGCGCTAGGTCAAATGGTTCAAAAGTGAAGATCAAAGTAGGTCACAGGTCAATAGTTTTGTATGAGTGGGAAGCCCTTGTCACAAGGAACCTACATGCCAAATATGTTGTTTATTTTAAATGTAGCTATGTCGGATTTTCCGACGGAGCTTTTAATGTTGTATCTGCATATGGTTGTGTATTATTATTATTTGAGCCCCGCCAAGCGAATTTGTGTCTTCGAGCATTCCGTCATGACAAATTTTAACTGTGCATGCCCAGCCATTCAGAGGGGCCAGGGATATGGCTTTCTGTCTGAAGGTTCCTCTTGATTCACTGCTTGTATGAGCGAGCAGCGAAGGTTCTGGCGAGACTGCGCGGATGCGCAGGCTCGCCTGAACCTTCGCTGCTCGCATAGGCGATAAGTACCAAAATCGCTTGTCGGGGCCCAAATGATATTCTTTTTTAAAAGTTTTTAGTTGGGACCGGCATCGAGTCAGAGACAAGACCCCCCACCCATCCACACACACACTCCCATCACCCAACCATCGCGCAATGAAAGAGGGAAACATAGTCATCAGCCATGTCTTGGTTAAAAACTACGCATGGTGTCTGTCGCACAGCATTTATGTTGTACTGCATTCTTTTATGGTGTTTTGAATTGATTCTGAATATCAGATGTCTTCATAATTTTTCGAAATTAATAAACCACAACTCCATAAAAACTAGTAAGAAAAGGTGACTCAGGAAAGGCCACAATCTAAGAACTCCGTCGGCTCAAGTCACCTATAGAAAGTGATACGGAGGCATACACAAAACATTACGAAATTACGCATATACAAACAAATACATTGCAAACTTTATTGCCGAAAAAAAAAGACAATTTTAAGATGAAAAATGGTGGTATTTTTCTTATGTCTGCTCGAAATATAGATTTGGGGTACTCGTTAGAACCATCTCATCGAGGCGGTTCTAACGAATACCCACAATCTATATTTACGAACAGAAATAAGAAAAACAAGGCATCGCATGCGATACAAATCCCCTCGCACAAGACAACTTCGTGTGTGGAAAACACTGAACTGGCAAAAGTCCAACTTGCTTGTGATATTATCATTTGCAACATTTGTGTAAAGTTTGTTTAAAATCCATCAATAAATGTAGGTTCTAGAGTGATGACAATGTTTCTCTAAAAATAGCCACAGTGACCTTGACTTGAGGCCATGACCTTGAAAGTCGATCTTGCTCGAGATATTATCATAAGCATCTTTTGTGTGAAGCTTTATAAAATCAATAAATAATAAATGTAGGCGGTAGAGCGATGACAAAGATTTTCTAAAAATAGCAACAGTGACCTTGACCTTGAGGCCATGACCTTGAAAGTCGAACTCGCAAGAGATATTATAATAAGCAACATTTGTGTGAAGTTATATTAAAAATCTGTCACTAGATGTAGGCGCTAGAGCGATCAAAGTTTTTTCTAAAAATAGCCACAGTGACCTTGACTTGAGGCAAAGACCTTGAAAGTCAAAGCAACTCGGGATATTATCTTAAGAAACATTTGTGTGAAGTTCTATTAAAATCCATCAATAAATGTAGGCGCTAGAGCGATGATAAAGTTTTTCTAAAAATAGCCACAGTGACATTGACACCATGACCTTAAAAGCGAACTTGCTTGAGAAAGTATCATAAGTAACATTTGTGCGAAGTTATATAAAAAAATCCGTCAATAAGTGTAGGCGCTAGAGTGATGAAAAACTTTTCTAAAAATAGCCACAGTGACCTTGACCCCATGACCTTGAAAGTCGAACTCTCTCGGGACATTGTCAAAAGCAGCACGTGTGAAGTTATATTAAAATCGGTGAATAAATGTAGGCGCTAGAGCGATGACAAAGTTTTTCTAAAAATAGCCACATCGACCTTGACTTTGAGGCCATGACCTTGATTCGAGATATAGTCATAAAGAACATTTGTGTGAAGTCATATTGAAATTGGTCAATAAATGTAGGCGCTAATGCAATGGCAAAGTTTTTTTCTAACAATAGCCACAGTGACCTTGACCTTCAGGCCACAACCTTGAAAGTCGAACTTGCTCTAGATATTGTCATATGGAACATTTGTGTGAAATTATATTGAAAACGGTGAAGAAATACAGGAGCTAAAGCGATGACAAAGTTTTTTCTAAAAATAGCCACAGTGACCTTGACCTTAAGACCACGACCTTGAAAGTAGAACTCGCTCGAGATATTGTCATAAGGAACATCTGTGTGAAGTTATTTTAAATTCGGCGAAGAAATGGAGGCGCCAGAGAGATGACAAAGTTTTTGTAAAATGTCCAGTGACCTTGACCTTGAGGCCATAACCTTGAAAGTTCGCTTGAGATATTATCATAAGAAACATTTGTGTGAAGTTACACTGAAATCGGTGAAGGAATGTAGGCGCTAGAGCGATGACAAAATCAGTGAAGGAATGTAGGCGCTAGAGCGATGACAAAGTTTTTTTCTAAAAATAGCCACAGTGACCTTGACCTTGAGGCCACGACCTTGAACGTCGAACTCGCTTGTGATATTGTCATAAGGCTTTGTTTGTTTGTTTGGTTTGAGGTTTAACGTCCCCGTCAACACTGTAAAGGTCATTTTACCCGATGTTGAGATTAAATGACATCGCAAGCCCTGCTGCCCAATGAAACCAATTGGGTTTATAAGCATGGACGGGCGGACTCGCACCGCTTTGCCTGGGCAGGCTTAGATCCTCTAAGCGGTTTAGCAGTACTCGTGTGTGGGTCGGTTTCAGCTCTGCGTGGAAGCATCATGCAGCCCATCTATTTCTTCAAGGCCCGATGGGCGGGGCCGGATTTTTGTGAGCAGTTATATTGTCATAAGGAACATTTGTGTGCAGTTATATTGAAATCCGTGAAGAAATAAAGGCCCTAGAGCGATGACAAAGTTTTTCAAAAAACAGCCAGTGACCTTGACCTTGAGGTCACGATCTTGAAAGTCGAACTCGCTCGAGATATTGTCATAAGGAACATTTGTGAGAAGTTATATTGAAATCGGTGAAGAAATGTAAGGGCTAGAGCGATGACAAAGTTTTTCTAAAAATAGCCACAGTGACCTTGACCTTGAGGCCATGACCTTGAAAGTCAAACTAGCTCGAGATATTGTCATAAGGAACATTTGTGTGAAGTTATATTGAAATCAGTGAAGAATTGTAAGCGCTAGAGCGATGACAAAGTTTTTCTAAAAATAGCCACAGTGAACTTGAACTTTCAGGAGTCAAACTCGCTCGAGATATTGTCATAAGGAACATTTGTGTGACGTTATATTAAAATCAGTCAAGAAATGTAGGCGCTAGAGCGATGACAAAAGTACGTACGTACATACATACACACGTAAGTACCTACGTACAGGACCGGCCCCGATAGCTCAGTTGGTAGAGTGTCCGCTCCGGGGAACGGGAGGTCTCGGGTTCGATCCCGGGCCGCGACATACCAAAGTCGTTAAAAATGGTACTAGCTGCTCCTCGCTTGGCACTCAAATTTTACGGGGTAGAGCTAGGACTGGTCGATCCAGTGTCAGGATAATGTGACTGGGTGTGGTATCATGTAATGTGTCTGGGACATGATACTTCAGTGAGGCGGCACTATAAACGTGAGCATTGAGCTCCCTGTCGCAACCAGACACCGTCGTGATATGACTGAAAAATTGTTGAAAGCGACGTTAAACCCGAATTCACACACACACACACACACACCTACGTACAGGACAAACTCTATATCCCCCTCACAACTTTGTTGTGCGAGGGGATAATAAGGTTTACCCCTGTAAAACCTAGTTTTACTATATAAAATATATATTCAACTCTGGAGTTCATGAAATTTCAACCCTAGCCCTCAGTTCCAGTACAGTATCAAACAAAATAAAAATAACAAATTGATCAGGGTGGAGGCTTTCTAGCTCCACAGTGAGTCATGATAGAATACATGGTAAAATGGTTATTTACAGATTAATATTATCATGAATCAGTGTTGAGGACTCAACAACAATCCGACGTCAGAGCAGAAGAAAACCACCAGTTAGATCACGAAGGATCGAACCCAGGAAATATTCAACTCCATCCTTCCCAGTTCAAAAGCTTAACCCTTATCTTGCTGAATATTCATTTTAGCCACACCCATTTCTGTCTATCAACCAATCAGATTACTTGATGTAATTTAGCAAAGGTGTCCACTGTAAAAGGGTTGACAAACAAACACAAGGTCTGTGGCATAAAATCCATGCTATAACCCCTTTTCATATATTTAGCAACATTTTTTCTGAACTGACCAGAAAAATTATCACTACCAAGTATTCTTCTGAATTTATGTACTAAATCCCCATACAACTCAGGTTCCGACAGTCCCTGTTGCAGAAGTGACTTCAAAGAAATGCCATATTTAGAAAAAAAGTCGTAATGTCGACAATAAAATTTTGAAAACGTTTTGTGCAGACTATGATACCGATAGCCTTGTTTTAGAAGTTTAGCTGTTAAAATTCTGTTGCGATCATTAAAGTCATCAACATGACAGTAAGCTCTAGCAAAACAAATTAAGCTGTGATATATAGACACATCCAAAGTCTACGTCACACAAGGTCAAAGATCATTAGCCTCGTTTTATCTGGTGGGCAAAAAAACTTTCGGTTCCATACTCTACCGTTGATGTAGCACGAATTGTTTTCTGTAATAACTATTGTTTAATCGTCTTTCTATCAAAACTGTTTGCCACAAACCATTTTTGACATTACACTGCTTCTTTTTCGAAAAAAAATGGATAGATAATATACATGCTTTAATCTTATTTCCATTCGTTAAATAAAGCGCATCGTCTACGTTTTGGCATGATGGTGGGTAGTTTTATAACGCTTTTTAGGCAACAAAATGTGCGATAAAATGTCAGAAGAGACTGGTTCTATATCATTTATTACTTCAAAAACACGAAATGACAAGGATCAGTTAATTTTGTGGAGAAGAAATGAGTTTAATCACACGATAAATATTCGAAATTCTCATTGACACTGTACGGCAACAGTCATGTTTTGCCAACCAGATAAAAAGAGTACCTCTGCAGGGGAGGTAATTGGCGCATGCGCAGTGAAATGTAAACAAAGTCACGTGGCAAAACATTGGATCGTCTATAAAAGCCTTACGGATGTCACCATCCAAGAAAGGAATATTTACAATACCAAAATTAAAATCATCTCTTTAATCATAAATTTTGGAACAGACAGTACAATCAGAAACACTCAAAAATAAATCTAAAAATGGGGCTTCAGAGACATCATCTTTTGGATAAATTCTATCAAACATTTGATCAAAATAAACATTATCAATATTTAAAAGATCATCCAAATATCGAGAGTTGGAGTTAAACACCTCAACAACATTGTTTTGTTTATTTTTAGAAAGGGACATGAAATCTTTTTCAAAAAATAAAAAAAAAATTTCAACAAGGACAACACAGTTTGTACCAATAAGAATACCTACTGTTTCTGTGAAACTATTTTGAAATCGGACCATTAGCCTAGGAGGAGATGCCGTTTAAAGTTTTTTTTTTCTATTTTTAGCTCCGGTGGCCATTTTGTTCAGTGGAGCGAAACCATTTGAGCAATGGTTAGAGGGTCAGCTAATAAATATTCTCATTAAATTATTTTGAAATCGGACCATTAGCCTAGGAGGAGATGTTGTTTAAAGTTTTTTTTCTATTTCTAGCTCTGGTGGCCATTTTGTTCAGTGGAGCGAAACCATTTTAGCAATTTTGGTAGAGGGTCATCATAGGAACATTCCTGTGAAATTATTTTGCAAATTGGACCATTAGCCTAGGAGATGTTGTTTATTTTTTTTTCTATTTTAGCTCCTGTGGCCATTTTGTTCAGCCGAGCGGAACAATTTCAGCAATTTTGGGAGAGGTTCATCTAAAAAATATTCCCCCTTAAATTATTTTGAAATCTGACCATCAGCCTTGGAGGAGATGTTCAAATGTTTTTTTTTTTTTTTTTTTTTCTATTTTCGTTCTGGTGGCCTTTTTTCAGCGGATTGGATCAATTTTAGCAATTTTGGACCATTAGCATGGGAGGAGATGTCGTTTAAATGTTTTTCTAAGGTTTCTCTATTTTTAGCTCTGGCGGCCATGTTGTTCAGGGGAGCGGAACTATTTAAGCAATTTTAGTAGAGGGTCATCCAAGGAACATTCCTGTGAAATTATTTTGAAATCGGACCATTAGCCTAGGGGAAGTTGTCGTTTAAAGGTTTTTTCTATTTTTAGCTCTGGTGGCCATTTTGTTCAGCACAGCGGAACAATTTTAGCATTTTTTTCTATTTTTACAAATATAGCCTTGGCAGCCATTTTATTCAGTGGAGCAGAACCATTTAAACAATTTTGGTAGATGGTCACCTAATAAACATTCCTGTGAAATTATTTTGAAATCGGACCATTAGACTAGATGGAGATGGCATGTAAATGTTTTGTTTTTCAGTTTTTAGCTCTGGTGGCCATTTTGTTCAGCAGAGCGGAACCATTTTAGCAATTTTGGTAGAGGTCACCTAATAAGTATTTTAACGAAATTATTTTGAAATCGGACCATTAGCCTGGGAGGAGATGTTGTTTAAATGTTTTTCAAAGATTTCTCTATTTTTAGCTCTGGTGGCCACGTTGTTCAGCGGAGCAGAACTATTTTAGCAATTTTGGTAGAGGGTCATCCAAGAAACATTTCTGTGAAATTATTTTTAAAACAGACCATCAGCTTAGGGTGAGTTGTCGTTCGAAGGTTTTTCTATTTTTAGCTCTTGTGGCCATTTTGTTCAGGAGAGTGGAACCATTTTAGCTATTTTGGAAGAGGGTCACCTAATAAATATTCCCATGAAATTATTTTGAAATCGGACCATTAGCCTAGGAGGAGACGTCATTTAAAGGTTTTTCTAAGGTTTTTCTATTTTTAGCTCTGGAGACCATTTGTTCAACGAAGTGGAACTATTTTAGCAACTTGGTAGCGGGTCATACAAGGAACATTCCTGTGAAATGTTGTTTTAAGCTTTTTTTTCTATTTTTACAAATGTAGCTCTGGTGGCCATTTTGTTCAGTGGAGCAGAACCATTTAAACAATTTTGGTAGGGGGTTACCTAATAAACATTCCTGTGTAATTATTTTGAAATCGGACCATTAGACTAGGAGGAGATGTCATGTGAAGTTGTTTTTTTCAGTTTTTAGCTCTGGTGGCCATTTTATTCAACAGAGCGGAACCATTCTAACAATTTTTGAAGAGGGTACCTAATAAATATTCCCCTGAAGTTATTTTGAAATTGGACCATTAGCCTAGGAGGGGATGTCGTATAAAGGGATTTTTTTTCTATTTTAGCTCTTGTGGCCATTTTGTTCAGCAGAACGGGGTTCCGGGTCGTTTCGCCCGTGGGTCGTTTCGCCGGGTCGTTTCGCCCTGATTTTGGGGGTGGGTCGATTCGCCCTTACCTGGTGGGTCGTTTCGCCCGTGAGTCGTTTCGCCCGTGGGTCGTTTCGCCACAATTATATTTTAAGGGAGTGACAAACGGAATGGATGAGTAAATGGACAGATGGGTGAATAAATAAATAAATGGGTGAATGGAGTTGTGCGTTGATAGATTGACGGATGAACTAACGACCACCCACATTCCATGCCTGCAGCAGAAATTGCAGACTATGGGTAGCTACTTCCCACAAAACACACAACGAACATACAACACATTGTTTTTCATATTTCCGCCCCAAAATACACAGACCGTTGGTGATCGTTAGAACCGCTTCGCCGAGGCGTTTCAAACGAGCTCCCGAGCAGAAATATGAAAAATATAATAATCTTTGATCAGAACAATTTTGGTTTTTTATTTGATGGTACAATTGTACCAGTATTTGAAGAAGCATGTTTTCGTAATGCAAATTATTAAACAGACCAGTACGATAATACAGCCATGCAACATAGTGCAGGTTTTCACAACCCTAAAATGACTATTTTTATTATGAAAACCTGTGGTACGTTTTCTTATCTATACTGCAAACATAGGTTGAGGCGGTTCTAACGAGTACCCACAAGCTTTGTCTTGTAGCAGAAATAACAAAAATAATGTATACCCCACTAAACCCCAGTTTTCTTCATATAAGGTGTGATTTAGGGGGTGTTCATTCCACGGACATGTTCATGTGATGCTATGATTTCAATGTAATGCTTTGTTATATGTTTATAATGTAAAATATGTGTTTTGTTATGCATAAAATTATGGGGAAAAATGAAAAGAAAGTATAAAACGTTATGTTTCTATTCCTACCAAGGCTGAGCTACAGTAGAGTCTGTATAAAAGTTAAACCAACTTTTTACACATGGCACTTAAGGTGTAATATTGATTATTACTCCTCTTTAGGTTTTGTAAACTTTTATTCAAACATCACTGTTTAAAAATATTTTGTTTGTTGGAATTGAGGTTTAACGTCCCCGTCAACACAATTAACGTAATACTGTAACAAGTTATATCACGCCACTATTTGTGCAGAAAGAACAACTGATAAGTAAATAAAACATCATGTTTGCAAGTCTATGCAATAACGTCCCCAAAACCCAACTTTATACAGTGAAAAATGGTTTTTGGCATATACTTTATTTCCCTCATTTCTGATTCTAGAACGGTTCTAATCCAAAAACTATGTTTTGAGCAGAAAGAAAAATATGCCACATTTTTTAAATATAAACAGTCATTTTTACACAGCCATAAATCCCATTTTATAGCAAAGACGTGTTAACCTTATGTGAGCTCGAATATCTTTCTCAAAAAGGTGGTAGCTCAGTTGCTCAAACGTGACATAGAAGCCGTCAGTAGGTCGTCCAGCTGCACCACATGAGGGCAAAACCATGTTTTCCGGAACTCCCAATACCCACATCAATCCCTTTACATACCAAAACAAACATAACCTCAATCAATAGGGCTTGAAAAAAAAATAAGGGCGAAACGACCCACCTAAAGAGGGCGAAACGACCCACGGGCGAAACGACCCAGGGCGAATCGACCCAGGGCGAAACGACCCACGGGCGAAACGACTCATGGGCGAAACGACTCACGGGCGAAACGACCCGAGACCCAGAGCGGAACCATTTTAGCAATTTTGGTAGAGGGTCACCTAATAAACATTCCTGTGAAACTAGTTTGAAAACGGATCATTAGCCTGGGAGGAGATGTCATTTAAAGTTTCTATTTTTAGCTCTGCTGGCCATGTTGTTCAGCAGAGCAGAACCATTTTATCAATTTTGGTAGAGGGTCAACTAACGAACATTCCTGTGAGATGATTTTGTAATCGGACCATCAGCCTAGGAGGAGATGTTGTTTAAAGATTTTTCTATTTTTTTTTTCCATTTTTAGCTCTGGTGGCCATTTTGTTCAGAGAAGAAGAACTATTTTAGCAATTTTGGTAGAGGGTCATCCAAGGATCATTTCTGTGAAATTATTTTGAAATCGGACCATTAGCCTAGGAGGAGATGTGGTATAAAGGTTTTTTCAGTTTTTAGCTCTGGTGGCCATTTTGTTCAGCAGAGCCGAACCATGTTAGCAATTTTGGTAGAGGTTCACCTAATAAACATTCCTGTGAAACTAGATTGAAATCGAACCATTGGCCTAGGAGGAGATGCCGTTTAAAAGGTTTTTCTATTTTTAGCTCTGGTGGCCATTTTGTTCAGCGGAGTGGAACCATTTTAGCAATTTTGGTAGAGGGTCACCTAATAAATATTCCCATGAAATTATTACGAAATCGGAGCTAGGATTAGCCTAGGAGATGTTGTTTTAAGGTTTTTCTAAGGTTAATCTATTTTTAGCTCTGGTGGCCATTTTGTTCAGCGGAGAGGAACTATTTTAGCAACTTTGTTAGAGGGTCATCCAAGGAACATTCCTGTGAAATTATTTAGAAACCGGACCATTAGCCTATGAGGAGATATTGTTTACAGGTTTTTCAATTTTTAGCTATGGCGGCCATTTTGTTTAGCAGAGGGGGGCCATTTTAGCAATTTTGATAGAGGTCACCTAATAAATATTCCCATGAAATTATTTTGAAATCGGACCATTAGCCTGGGAGGAGATGTCGTTTAAATGTTTTACTAAGGTTTCTCTATTTTTAGCTCTGGTGGCCATGTTGTTCAGTGGAGCGGAAATATTTAAGCAATTTTAGTAGAGGTCATCCAAGGAACATTCCTGTGAAATTATTTTGAAATCGGACCATTAGCTCAGGGGAAGTTGTCGTTAAAAGGTTTTTCTATTTTTAGCTCTGGCGGCCATTTTGTTCAGCACAGCGGAACAATTTTAGCAATTTTGGTAGAGGGTCATCTAATAAATATTTCCATGAAATTATTTTGAAATATCAGACCATTAGCCTAGGAGGAGATGTCGTTTAAAGGTTTATGTAAGGTTTTTCTATTTTCAGCTCTGGTGGCCATGTTGTTCAGCGGAGTGGAACTATTTTAGCAATTATAGTAAAGTTTCATCCAATGAACATTCCTGTGAATTTTTTTAAAAATAGGACCATTAGCCTAGGAGGAGATGTCGTATAAAGGTTTTTTCTATTTTTAGCTCTGGTGGCCATTTTGTTCAGCGGAGCAGAACCATTTTAGCAATTTTGGAAGAAGTGTCAACTAATAAACACTCCTGTGAAATTATTTTGAAATGAGACCATTAGCCTAGGAGAAGATGTTATTTTAAGGGGTTTTTCTATTTTTAGCACTGGTGGCCATTTTTTTCTCAACAGAGCGGAATCATTTTGGCAATTTTGCTAGAGGGTCACCTAATAAATATTCCCATGAAATTATTTTGAAATCAGACTATTGGCCTAGGAGGAGTTGTTGTTTAAAGGTTTTTTTCTATTTTAAGCTCTGTCGGCCATTTTGTTCAGCAAAGCGGAACCATTTTAGCAATTTTGGTAGAGAGTCATCCAAGGATCATTCCTGTGAAATTATTTTGAAATCCGACCATTAGCCTAAGAGGAGATGTCGTTTAAATTTTTATTTCTATTTTTAGCTCTGGAGGCCTTTTTTTCAACAGAGCAGAACCATTTTAGCAATTTTGGTAGAGGGTCAAATTATAAATATTCCCGTGAAAATATTTGGAAATCAGACCATTAGCGTAGGAAGAGATGTTGCTTAAATGTTTTTCTATGGTTTTCCATTTTTAGCTCTGGTGGCCATTTTGTTCACCGGAGTGGAACTATTTTAGCAACTTTGGTACAGGGTCATCCAAGGAACATTCCTGTGAAATTATTTTGAAATCGGACAATTAGCCTAGGAGGAGATGTTGTTTAAAGATTTTTCTATTGTTAGCTCTGGTGGCCATTTTGTTCAGCGGAGTGGAACCATTTTAGCAATTTTCGTAGAGGGTCACCCAAGGAATATTCCTTTGAAATTATTTTCAATTGGTGCTGTGATTTCAGAGATGTCATTTGAAGAAATTGTTGACAGACAGAGGGACGGACGGTTGCCGGACCCCGGACAAAAAGCGATCACAATAGCTCACGTTGAGCACTTCATGCTCAGGTGAGCTAAAACAAGAGGCCCATGGGCCACTATGCTCACCAGAGTTCAGCGGGGCACTGCCCACTGGCAGCCATGTTTTTAATAAACCATGCAAGCCAATGAAATTTGGACCCAATCAGCCTAGTGGCTTCAGAGGACTGATGCCGGTTGAATGGGCTGTTGCAAGACAACAGACTGCCCATCTGTGGCAACCAATAGGCCTAAAATTGTAAGGCAGATAGACCATTGTTTAAGAAATATTTCCATAAAAGTTTGACACAATATTTTGAAAGGGGTAAATGTCATTTTTCCATTTTTCAACATTAAAGGTCTATGGAAATGCTTAACTTGCCATAGTAACAAAACTAAAGAGCCAAATTTCATTAAAAAACCCCACAAAACCTGAAAAGGCAAATATGGTGAATATTTGCATAAATTCTCAGCCTTATACAGCATATGGTTTCTGAGGAGATGACCTTTAAGTCTTTTTTTTCAGTTTTTGGGGGCATTTTGGTTTCCATGGAAACCAGTAAAAGTGAGCAGGTAGCCTAAAATCACATTGCAAATAGATGATAGCTTAAAGAATATTACTATGAAAGTTTTGTCAAAATGTCTGCAAAGGCGGCGGTGAATACCATTTTCCAATTTTCCCAGAAACTCTAAGTTGCGATAGCAGCCAAACTAAGAGCCAAATTTCAATAAAAAAAAAACCCTGTTGGTTTAGTGGTGTGGATCTGTAAGGTTTCCGAGATATTGGGTCTTTTATGAAGTGGAGGGTTGGGGCACTGCCCAGGGCACCCCATGTTGGTGTCACTGAATGACCCTAATCATAAGAACCATGAAGATATATGGTTTAGGGGTGCGGCTCTGAACAGTTTCTCAGATATATGGCCTTTTGTGAACTGGAGGGGGGGGGGGGGGGGGTGACATGGCCCGGCCACACTCTGGCAGACCCTGAGGTTGGTGTCACTAAATGTGTCATATCATAAGGAACAAGAGTATATATGGTTTAGGGGTGGGGATCTGTAAGCTTTCCGAGTTATAGAGCCTTTTTATGACATGGAGGTGGGGGGAGGGGGGGGGGGGACAATGCCCCGGCGCATCCCGGGGGCCCCCAGGTTGGTATCACTGAATGCGTCTTATCACAAGGAAGAAGAATATATATGCTCTGAATGGTTTCTAGATATATGGCCTTTTATGAAGTGGAGGGGGTGGGGCAGAGCCCCGGCCCATCCCAGGGCGCCCCCAGGTTAGTGTCATTGAATGTGTCTTGTCATAAGGAACAATAATATATATGGTTTAGGGGTGGGGACCTGTAAGGTTTCTGAGATATTGGACCTTTTATGAAGTTTAGGGGGTGGGATAAGGCCCTGGCGCATCCCGGTGACCCCCAGGTTGGTGTCACTGAATGCGTCTTATCATAAGGAACAAGAATATGTATGGTTTAGGGGTGGGGATCTGAATGGTTTCTGAGATATATGGCCTTTTATGTAGTGGAAGGGGTGGGGCATTGCCCTGGCGCATCCCAGGGCCCCAAGGTTAGTGTAACAGAATGTGTCTTATCATAAGGAACAAGAATATATATGGTTTAGGTGTGGGGATCTGTAAGATTTCCGAGATACTGGGCCTTTTATGAAGTGGAGGGGGTGGGGCAAGGCCCCGGGCGCATCCCAGGGGCCCCCAGGTTGGTGTCAATGAATGTGCCTTATCATAAGGAACAATAATATATATGGTTTAGGGGTGGGGATCTGTAAGGTTTCCGAGATATTGGGCCTTATATGAAGAGGAGGGGGTGGGGCAAGGCCCCAGCGCATCTTGGGGTCCCCCAGGTTGGTGTCACTGAATGTGTCTTATCATAAGGAACAAGAATATATATGGTTAATGGGTGGGAATCTTAATGGTTTCTGAGATATATGGCCTTTTATGTAGTGGAGGGGGTGGGGCATGGCCCCGGCGCATCCCAGGGCCCCAAGGTTAGTGTAACTGAATGTGTCTTATCATAAGGAACAAAAATATATTTTGTTTAGGGGTGGGGATCTATACGGTTTCCGAGATATTGGGCCTTTTATGAAGTGAAGGGGGCTGGGCAAGGCCCCGGGCGCATCCCGGGGGCCCCCAGTTGCTGTCACTGAATGCATCTTACCATAAGGAACAATATTATATATAGTTTAGGGGTGGGGATCTGTAAGTGTTCGGAGGTATTGGGCCTTTTATGAAGTGGAGGGAGTGGGTCAAGGCCCTGGCCAATCCCAGGGGCCCCCAGGCCGGTGTCACTGAATGTGTCTTATCCTAAGGAACAAGAATATATATGTCTAAGGGGTGGGGATCTGAATGGTTTCTGACATATATGGCCTTTTATGGAGTGGAGGGGGTGGGTCAGTGCCCCAGCACAACCCCGGGACCTTCAGGTTGGCACAAAAGCATATGGCTGAGAGAAGTTTACTCAAGAAACATTTCTATAAAAGTTTTGTCAAAATATCTGCAATGACTTGGCAGTAAATGCCATTTTTCAATTTTCCCCATTATAAGTCTATGGAAACTCTAAGTTGCCATAGCAACCAAACTAATGAGCCGATTTTCATAAAAAAAAACTTTCAATCCCCCAGCCCAAGGATGCTACAGATAAAATTTGGGCCCAATCAGCCCAGTGGCTTCAGAGGAGATGTCGTTTGAAAGTGTTAATGACGCAGACGACGGACAATGTCCATCCTATAAGCTCCCCCGGAGCCTTCGGCTCTGGCGAGCTAAAAACACACAAAACCCGTTGAGGAAAATATGGTGAATATTTCCATAAAGTCTCAGCCTCATAGAGCATATGGTTTCTGAGGAGATGATTTTATAATTTGAACAATCTTGGTAAACGTCCACTAGATACAACTGCATACCACATACCAAACAACTGGGGTGAGACGCCAAGTTCTGCAACGGAAGGTCAGGTGGTTTTTCTCCGGGTACTCCGGTTTTCGCCCATCTATGATTAACGATCGGCTCGATCTTGAAAGGGCCGTAAAATCCAAACCATAAAAAAAAAAAAAAAAAAAAAAAAAAACAACTGGGGTGATCCCAAAAGCTCACCTTGATGAGCTAAAAACTGTTAAAGGAAAATATGGTGAATATTTCAATAAAGCCTCAGTCTCATAGAGCATATGGCTTATTAGGAGGTGATCATTTTAAAATATTTTCTTTTTTTTCTATTTTTTCATTTTGGTTTGAATTCCATGGCAACCAGCAAAAATGAGCAGTAGGCCTAAAATCATATGGCAGATAGATAATTGCTTAAGGAACATTTCTATGAAAGTTCTCTATTTCTATGAAAGTTTTGTCAAAATATCTTCAACCAAACTAAAGAGCTGAATTTCATTAAAAACACAAAACCTGTAAAGATAAATATGGTGAATATTTCCATTAACTCTCAGCCTCATAGAGCATACAGTTTCTGAGGAGATGATTTTTAAGTATTTTTTTTCTATTTTTTTTTTATTTTTGTTTCCATGCAACCAATAGAAAAGAGCAGAAGGCCTAAATCATATTGTAGATTTTAGATTGCCTAAGGAACATTTCTATGAAAGTTTTTGTCAAAATACCTGCAGAGGCTTGGCAGAAAAACTATAAGTTGCCATAGCAACCAAACTAATGAGCCGATTTTCATAAAAAAAAAAAAAAATTCAATCCCCCAGCCCAAAGATTCTACAGATAAAATTTGGGCCCAAATGGCCCAGTGGCTTCAGAGGAGATGTCGTTTGGTAGTGTTAAAACGGACGACGATGACGGACAACCGCCTATCCTATAAGCTCCCCCAGAGCCGCCAAAAAGACAATTTTCAATCCCCCAGCCCAAGGATGCCACAGATGAAATTCGAGCTCAATCAGCCCAGTGGCTTCAGAGGCAAAGTTGTTTAAAAGTGTTGACTGACGACGATGGCGAAGACAGACAATGACAGACAACTGCCTTACCTGTAAGCTCCCTTCGACTCTAGTGAGCTTAAAAATGATCCCACATCCCTTCCCCACTGGGGCAAGACATTCTACCTGCAAAGATATGAATGGTCAAAGGTGCTGATAGATGGATGGATGACAGGGACAGCACCATATTATTATGAGCTCCCCGGAGCCTTCGGCTCAGCTGAGCTGAAATCCATTGCTCTACAATGGTACATGTAGTTTCGGAGAAAAATTTTGTTTTCCTACTTTTGCTACAAACATAGACTATCGATGCTTGATACAACGGTGGTTCTAGCAAGTACCACAATTTAAGGGTTTGAGCAAAAGAAAAATGAAAAGCAATTTAATTTTCTCTTTATTTATGTGGGGTAAAAAGGTATATAAATTTACAGGGACTTGTTATCAAGATTTGAGCAGGCGCACAACATTTCCTACAACTTACAGGTGCGCCCAGCAACGAATCACATCAGTCTGCACATCTATATACTCTAACCAGTGACTTCTCTTGCTGCATGAAGGAGCATTGGGCCCTTAGCTATCCTTAGAGCGAACAAAGAAGACTCTGATCAGACTGCCCGGATGTGCTGGCTGAGTTTTTGTTGGGCGCACGTCTTATTGTAGGTTTTGTTGTGCGCTGCTCATTTAAGCTGTATACATACCTAAAAAACCCTTTCAATGCACCAGCTCATATAAAACATACTAGTATTGGCATGTATCATTTTATTCCAAAATGAATATTTAATTCATTTTTACAAAACAAGAAATAAGACTAAATGAATACAAGTCATACATTCTGCTATTTTTCATAAAGGAGGCAAAAATACATTCTGCTATTTTTGATAAATGAGGCAAATTTTTGAGACACTATTCATCAACTATTTAATACTTTCATGGGTGAAAGTGAAAACAATCAGCCAATAGTTTTGCCTGTCTCCCAGAAAGGTTTCAAATAGATGTTTTTATTTCATTCAGCACATAGTCTAAAGAAACTATTGCCTTTTGTTGCTAGACAATTCAAACAGTCCAAACTAATCAATCCGAGCTGATAAATTTCCATGTCCATATGAAATAATGGCGTCCAACATGGTGTCAGAAAATGATAAATATTAGGTAAAAATTAAATGATAACATCTTTATTATTTCTGCTTTCAACATAGATTGTGGGTGCTCTTTAGAACCGCCTCAATGAGGCAGTTCTAATGAGTACCACAATCTATGTTTTAAAGCAAAAATAAGGCAGATAATGTATACCTCCATAAATCCCACTTTTCTCTGTATAAAGTGGGGTTTAGGGGGTCTTCGTTTAACGGACTTGTTATCGTGATCTACCGGTTTACACTGACTGGCTTTTACTACAGGTGCAAAGATGTGAAACAGTTGAAAATGCTTTGGTAGGCTGGGTAATAATGTCAGCTAACCTATGCAGTAACCCCTTCTGATAAACAGGCCTACACTTAAAAGATAGAGAACAAATTCTTTCCTTTAAGATCATGCTCCTATTTTGTTGCATGCAAAAAAAGGTTTTTGAAAAAGTTGCCATCTGTGAAAGAGTATCCATTCCACAGTACCTAATCTGTGTGAAAAAGAAGTATAATTATTCTATGAGACAGTAACCACAAATATGGAAAATGCTCTCCTCAAGAAAAATGGGATATAACTCCATGGGAGGTAAGTCTATCAAAAATATTTTAGTCTCCCTTAACAAAAGGGCGCCACATTTAAACAAAGGTTGTTTTTTCCCCATTAGGGGTAGACCTCCTTTTCAGAGGAGCTCAATTTACATTACGATAACACACCCGTGCGATATAGTGCAATTTTTACATCTCCAAAATGGCTACTTTTCTGACGAAAATCGGTGATATTTTTCTTATTTATACTGCAAACATAGGTTGTGGGTACTCGTTAGAACCGCCTCATTGAGGCGGTTCTAACGAGTACCCACAACCTATGTTTTGAAGCAGAAATAAGAAAAATATTATTTACCCCCGTAGACCCCAGTTTTCTCTATATAAAGTGGGGTGTAAGGGGGTGTTCATTTCACGGACTTGTTCGCGTGATGCATGTATATTGGAAACAAACAAAGTCATAAAATGTTGTTTCCACGTTAAATAAAAACATTGTATACATATATATATATGGATGCTACCCCACCATGGCAGGTCAATAAGGTGCATTTTCAATCTTGGAAATGTAAAATCAGAATTCTAATGTGGCAATAGCCTTGATCTGCAGAAAGTCAAACTAGATTATTCCAACACCTGGGCAGATAACTCATCATTACGAAAACAGGCTTATACAAATACATTGTGGACTTTACCACCGAAAAAACGAAAATTTTAAGATGAAAATTGTGATAATTATCTTATTTCTGCTCAAAATATAAATTGTGGGTACTCGTTAGAACTGCCTCATCGAGGTGGTTCTAATGAGGCGGTTCTAACGAGTACTCACAATCTATATTTTAGAGCAGAAATAAGAACAAGAATTCCGCCGAAGGCTATGTCGCGCCTGTGGGGGGCGCAAAGTCACCCAACCATGATATGTAGGTCAAGGTCAAACAAAGATGCTTGCACAAAAGTTTCCATTCTTAAATGCAAGCTTGTACCAAATATCATTAATGTAGCTCTTATAGTTCTTGAGAAATAAACTTGACCATTAGGGTGAACGCTAGGGTGGTCGCAATATTTTACAAAGTCAGTGAACCATGAAATATAGGTCAAGATCAAATATGGATGCTTGCACAAAAGTTACCATACCCAGATACAAGTTTGTACCAAGTATCATTAATGAAGTTCTTATAGTTCTTGAGAAATAAACTTGAACCTCAGGGTGAACGCTAGGGTGGTCGCAATATTTGACAAAGTCAGTGAACCATGAAATGTAGGTCAAGGTCAAATATGGATGCTTGCATGTAAGTTGTCATCCCCAGATGCAAGTTTGTACCAAGTATCATTAATGAAGCTCTTATAGTTCTTGAGAAATAAACTTGAACCTCAGGATGAACGCTAGGGTGGTCGCAAATGTTGACGCCTTGACAAACGGATGGACGGACGGAATACCGGGCGCCTATATCGCGCCATGCTAATAGCAGGTGCGACAAAAATAAGGTTTACCCCTATAAACCCCAGTTTTACAAAATAAAAATTGGGGTTCAAGGGGGTCAAATTTATATAGGCATGTTTTGGTGATGTCAACTGAACTGACCAGAGTAGCAATATGCAATTGTAATACACCTGTAACAACAACAAAGACATAATACACTATGTTAAATCTTTGTAACCTCAATGTTTTTGTCACTAATTAATAAATGCTTTCTTCGTGTTACAAAAAATGACATCACGAAAACACGCCTATATAATTTTGACCCCCTTGAACCCCACTTTTATATAGTAAAACTGGGGTTTGCAGGGGTAAACCTTATTTTTCTTATTTCTGCTCTAAAATATAGATTGTGGGTACTTGTTAGAACCGCCTCGATGAGGCGGTTCTAACGAGTGCCCACAATCTATATTTGGAGCAGAAATAAGAAAAATATTACAACTTTTCATCTATAATTTTTTATTTTTCTGTGATAAGATTACAATGTATTTATATAGGCGTGTTTTCATAATGGTTTAGCAAAGAGCATGCAGAACAAGAGCACTGCAAGTGGATGCTAAGCTTGTCTGTTTTTTTTTCCCTGATCAATGCATATTATAAAGGGCATGATGGTACCTCAATAGCATATTATAGATAGTGGTGATAATAAGAACATAATGTTTCAGCTATGGCCCTTGGTCAGTATGTGTCTGTAGTGATTCCAGGACATTTGCCCCCCAATAAAAAGCAGTATTAATGGACGTTTGCCCCCCAGTTGAAAATACAACCTGGACATTTGCCCCCCAGTGCTTATTTTGCAGATGGACATTTGCCCCCGAGTGCTTATCTAAGAAAGGGACAATTGCCACCCGATCCGCTGATTCAAGAAGGGCAGAATGTGCTCTGTACTGGTTAACCGCTTCTGTATAAGCCTGCCCAGGAAAGGTGTGGATAGGTAAACTGACCGGCTCAAAAATGACCTAAAATAGTGTTGACTGGGCCGTTAAACTCCAAAACAAACAAACATGAGACAATTGCAATTTTTGGCGGTAAAGTTTACAATGTTTTGTATAAGCGTGTTTCCGTAATTTGTGTATGCCGAAATGTGCCTTATTGCGGTATAAATGTACTTATTGTTCTTGAATTCGGACAAAAGCAGCCAGAACTGTGAATATTCCTCCCAGTTTATTGCACTAGATTCAAGACCCGTTGCTTTTCTGATCCAGGAAAATGACAATGAAGGCTGAAACTGTATGCTACTTTGATATCAAATTATTAAGAATACAGTAAAATTCCGCTATTAAGACCACCAAATCGAGACAAAATCTGCTTTTAAAAACTTAATGAGAAGATTTCAGTTATTCTTCCTTTGTTTTTTTACATCCAGTGTCCCTTTATAAGAGACCACATTTGGGACTGTTCAAAAGTGGTCTTAAAGACCACTTTTGAACAGTCCCAAAGGCGGCCTTAATATAGGGATTTTACTGTATATTGGCAAATTTTCAAATACCAGCAAAGCTTTTAGACTTGTCCTTATTTGAACATTAAAAGTTGCATACAGATGTAACATAACCAGGGTTAAAGAACCAGTCTATATTTGGCAGTGCATAAGTTAAATGAGTCCATCAAATGAAACAAGTGTTAGGGCAAAATATTCCATCATACAATTTAACCACTTTTTTATTCTGCCATAAGTTGATTGTTGTAATCGTAATGCAGAAATTCAACCTAAAAATCAGGATAATTCTACACAACACCAAAATAGTTGGCATCATCTGTGGCTCTAGGGTGAATAAGGAACGTTAAAATGTTCTATTATATTTTAGGTTATCACAGATCCTTTGCAAAACATCTTGGGTTAGACTGCTAACTCTCCACAGCTTCAGTCTAAAATAAAGTAAAACAAAAAACATTAACATCACGAAAACATGCCTATATAATTCTGACCCCTTGAACCCCTTTTACAGGGGTAAAAATTATTTTTCTTATTTTTGCTCTAAATATAGATTATGGGTACTCGTTAGAACCGCCTCATCGAGGCGGTTCTAACGAGTACCCACAATCTATATTTTAAGCAGAAATAAGAAAAATATCACAATTTTTCATCTGAAAATTGTCATTTCTAGGCAGTAAAATTTACAATGTATTTGTATAGGCGTGTTTTCGTAATGATATTACAAGGGGACCTGATACATTTATCATTTTTTCCACCAATTCTACATGACAGAGAACTTTTAGGACATCCTTTAGACTCAACTCTTCTGATATAGAAAACTTCCTAAAAAGCAAGTTATTTCCTCTAGGAGTAGACAACTATTGATATTATTTGACTGACTGATTTGAAGTTTAACATCCCCGTCAACACTGTAAAGATCATTTTGGAGACATTGCTTCCCATTTTGTGGGATTTTTACCCGACATTGAGATGAAATGACATCTCAAGCCCTGCCGCCAATGAAACCAATAGGGTTTATAAGCATGGACATGCTGACTCACACCGCATTGCCTGGGCAGGCTTAGATCCTCTAAGCGGTTTACCAGTACTCGTGTGCGGGTCGGTTTCAGCTCTGCGTGGAAGCATCATGCAGCCCATCTATTTCTTCGTGCCCCGATGGGCAGGGGCGATTGATATTATTTGAAGGAGTCCTTCTGATAAACAAGGCTTCCTAAGCAGCAGTTTTTTTCTGACATGAGTAGACAACCCTTTGATATTATTTGAAAGAGTCCTGCTGATAATATTAGAATCTTATATGGGTTTGAGGGGTGGATAGAAAAATCCGTCCCTCGGGATCACTGTCCGGCATCACTCGGCACCCATATTGGATTCTTTTTCTTGCACACCTTCCATTTCTAAGCTCGGATTTTAATGCTGCAGTCACTTAGGTTACCGATGTCCGCCATATTGTGATGACACTACAAGAATGTTTAGTGACGTCACGTAATGCGCTGTGACGTCAACCTTAACGACGGCGCATCCAAGGTCGTATTCAACCAGTGCATTTGTCAAACACGCGAATATACTCGATTTTGGGTCGGAACACCAGGGTCAGAACATAAATTTCTTTCCCAGGGTAAAATGACGGATTTCCTTGTCTGGTGTGCAAGAATGAAGGCTTCATCACAAATACATGCCTATGTAATTGTGCCCCCACCCCCACACCCCTGCTTGAACCCCCACTTTTATATGGTAAAACTGGGGTTTACAGGGGTAACCTTATTATTCTTATTTTTGCTCTAAAATATAGATTATGGGTACTCCTTAGTTAGAACCGCTACCCACAATCTATATTTTGAGCAGAAATATGAAAAATATCACAATTTTTCATCTTAAACATATCCCTTTTTCAGCGATAAATTTAAAATGAATTTGTATAGGTGTGTTTTTGTAATCTACTAAGAAGCAAATTCTTTCCTCTAAGAGTAGACAACCATTGATATTTTTTTCTGAAAAAGGTTTGCTTATTGCTTGCATGAGGGTATTAACCATGGCGAGTATTAAATCAAGAGAGCTATAATGCTCTGAATCATTTATCTGAACTCAAGACATTATGTGTCAAGAACAGAGCATCTAACAGAAAATTTTACAAATCTAGTAAACTATGCAATACACCACAAACTTGTTATAATACGGTTCAATATAACATGGTTTGGATATAACATGGTTTAAAGATGGATCCCAAAAATTTGTAAATTATATAGAAAAATGACCATAAAATGGTCATTTTTCTATATAATCTACAGATTTTTGTTTGGATAAAACACGGTTGTTTAACTAACACGGTTTCTGCTTTGGACCCCAACAATAGTATTTTAAAGAGGTTGTGGTGTACAGTTCAAAATCAATTCTAACACACTTGCTTATTCAATATAACATTTGATTGGATAACAAAAACTATCTGTGACAGTATATTGTATGATATACTGGATTAGTATTTCAGTTTTGCCATTTTTGCCCTAAAACATTTTCTTTTGTAAAAGAGTTCAACCCTTGTCCTGCTGAGCCCAGATATATCTGATCTTTCAAACAATGCAGATCCAGATCAGATTGCTTCTGCCATCTGATCAGGATCTTCATTGTTTGTCATTCAGTTTATGAATTTGTTGCAATGATTTGATTGGTTAATTATCAGTGGTGGGTGTGGCATACCGTAATGATCCAGCTATAAGACGATTTGGCTATAAGACGGGGGGGTATTTTTTGGCCTTTCTTTGGGTGATTTTTGCTTAGTCTTGGCTCGGGTAAAAATTCTAACAATCTGACGGGGGTTGCGACGATGTAGAAAGTGCCGAACATTTCAGAGTGAGACACTGGTTGATCAATTTCGCTCGGTGTTTTGCGGTCGTGAAATCTAATAACAATGACGACTTAACTAAAATAAAGTTTATATTAGACCAATGATAAACAGAGAGTTTTAGGTACCTAGCAAGTCCCTGAATAAATTTTCTTACCTAGAAACTGTAATCACTTATTTTTTGGTGTCTGAAATTTGAGTTTATTAACGTCACGACTTCCGTCTCATTAATATTCATGAACCCAATATCATAAACCAATGAAGGAAGGAAAGTAAAATGATTGACAGGTAAATAAGGGAAGCAACTACGCGTAACTGGCATTTTCTACAGTTTAATACATGTGCGTCAGCATACATTTGATATCTCCAGATTCCATCGGGATAACACGATTTCGAAACCTATCTCCCGGTCTTCCGCCCGACGGCCCCAATCTCCTGACAAGACAATTTTCCTTTAGAAATATTTTGCCGCCTGACCATTCTAGTATTCACCCCAGTAAAATATCTATGCGGTTGACCGTCAGAAGATTTACACCTGTGTTGAACTGCCGACGCGTGTGAACATTATCGGACAGTTAATAAGGTGATTAACTCTGCAGGTGTTATTGGATAATTGGTGAGTTAACATAAGAGATTAAAAATACAGGTCATTGCTAATCAAGAGTGATATAGGAAGAGACAGAATAGCCTGTGCATCCATAATGTTTGACCGGAGATTTATTTTGCTGCATTGGACATTTATGGGAAAATATAATAACAAAAATAAAAAAAAACGTAAGGCATCATCAACTTATTTTCTTATGCAAATGGAGTGAAACTTTTGCTTCATTAATATTTATGAACTCATTATCATAAACCAATGAAAATTCGGGCATGCTTATTAATTATGTTCCGGGGCACCTTCCGGGGAATGTATCCATTGAAAACACATGGGAATTAATCCAATTATGATAAAAACCTTTAGGCTTGAATTATAACTGTTTTCATGATCTTTAGGTTTCTTTTACCGATGTTTATTATTATCCCCACGCTTTTTGAAGATTTGTTTGTTTGATTTGGGGTTAAACATCCCCGTCAACACTGTAAAGGTCATTTTGGAGACGTTGCTTCCAATTTTGTGGGACTTTTACCCGACAGTGAGATGAAATGACATCTCAAGCCCTGTCGCCCAATGAAACCAATAGGGTTTATTAGCATGGGCGGTCTGCCTCGCACCGCAGTTCCTGGACAGGCTAAGATCCTCTAAGCGGTTTACCAGTGCTAGTGTGCGGGCCAGATTCAGCTCTGCGTGGAAGCATCATGCAGCCCATATATTTCTTCAAGCCCCTATGGGCGGGGGCCAACGCTTTTCGAAGAAAAAGTGGGGATATTGTAATTGTCTTCGTCGTCCGTACGTCCGTCTTACCGGACAACTCCTCCCACACTTTTACAGCTAGAAACTTAAAACTTTGGGAACTGATAGGTCTTTGGTCTGAGGAGTGCATGACACTTTCGGAATTTTGATCCTACCCCTAGGGGCCAGGCCAAGGGGTGGGGTGCCCTAGGGGTAAAAAATCAAAGTTTTCAGAACCTGGTCGTGTGACATACCAAATCGAACAGCATAATGAGTAGAATACATAACAAGAGGGCCCAGAGGGCCCTGGTTCGCTCACCTGTGTGTCACTGTCTCAAGTGCATTCTATTTTTAGCTCTTGTGGCCATCTTGTTCATCAGCAGAGTGATTTTAGCTTATTTGGTAGGGAGTAACCTAGGCAACATTCCTGGGAACTTTGAATCAAATTGGCTTTAGGGTTTAGGGGGAGTTTCCGTTTGAATCAAATTTACAATATTTTTCTATTTTTACCTTCAGTGGCCATTTTGTTCATCCGAGTGGGATTGTTTTAGCCTTTTTGGTAGAGGATAATCTAAGCAACATTGTCGCAAGGAACCTACATGCGAAATATGAAGGCTGTATCTAAAATGCTTTAAAAGTTATGACAAAGTAGGTCAAAGGTCAAGGTCATTGGTCAAAAGTTTTGAATGGATGAGAAAACCTTGTCACAAGGAACATGCATGCCAAATATGAAGGCTCTATCTCATATGGTTCAAAAGGTATGAGAAAGTAGGTCACAGGTAAAGGTCACAGGTCAAATGAGTGGGAAGCCCTTGTCAGAAGGAACCTACATGCCAAATTTGAAGGCTCTATCTCAAACGGTTCAAAAGTTATGACAAAATAACCTACTGATCTACTTTTTGATTTGACATGACCTATATTTGAACTTAACTGAGATATTGTCCAGATGATCATTCTGAGCAAGTTTTATGATGATTTGACTGAAACTGTGGCCTCTTAGTGTTCAAAACGTTTTTCTATGATTTGACATGCTGACCTACCTTTTGACCCCACATAACCCATATTCAAACTTGACACAGATATTGTCAAGATGATCATTCTCAGCAAGTTTGATGATGATCGGACCAAAACTTGGGCCTCTAGTGTATTCACAAGGTTTTTCAACAATCTGACCTACATATTGACCAGACATGACCCATATTCGAAATTAACCGAGATATTGTCAAATGATCATTTTGAGCAAGTTTGATGATGATCGGACCAAAACTGTAGCTGCCAGTGTGTTCAGAGGGTTTTTCTATGATTTGACCTACTGACCTACTTTTTGACCCTACATGATCCATATCTGAACTTAACTGAGATATTGTCAAGATGATCATTCTGGGCAAGTTTGATGATGATCGGACCAAAACTGTGGCCTCTAGTGTGTTCACAAGCTTTTTCTATGATTTGACCTACTGACCTATTTTTTGAACCGACATGACCCGTATTCAAACTTGACCTGGATATTGTCAAGACTATCATTCTGAGCAAGTTTAATGATGACCGGACCAAAACTGTGGACTCTAGTGTGTTCACAAGGTTTTTCTCTGATTTGACCTACTGGCCTACTTTTTGACCCTACATGACCCATATTCGAACTTGCCCTAGAAAGTGTCAAGATAATCATTTGGAGCAAGTTTCATGATGATCAGACAAAAACTGTGGCCTCTAGTGTATTCACAAGGTTTTTCTATGATTTGACCTACATTGTGACCAGACATAACCCATATTCGAACTTGACCGGGATATTGTCAAAATGATCATTCTGGGCAAGTCTGATGATGATCGGACCAAAACTGTGGCCTCTAGTGTGTTCACAAGGTTTTTCTATGATTTGACCTACTGACCTACTTTTTGACCCAACATGACCCGTATTCAAACTTGACCGAGGTATTGTCAAGATGATCATTCTGGGCAGGTTTGATAATGATTGGACCAAAACTGCAGCCTCTAGTGAATTCACAAGGTTTTTCTATGATTTGACCTACTGACCTATTTTTTGACCCGGCATGACTCATATTCGAATGTGACCAAGATATAATCAAGATGATCATTCTGAGCAAGTTTGATGATGATTGGACATAAATTTTGGCCTCTAGTGTGTTCAGAAGGTTTTTCTATGATTTGACCTACTGACCTACTTTTTGACCCGACAACACCCATATTCGAACTTGACTGAAATATTGTCAAGATGATCATTCTGGGCAGGTTTGATGATGATCGGACCAAAACTGTGGCCTCCCGTGTCTTCACAAGGTTTTTTTTCTGATTTGACCTACTGACCTACTTTTTGACCCGACATGACCCATATTCGAACTTGACCTAGATTTTGCGGTGGTACAAATTGTGTGTAAGTTTAGTTAAAATCAAATCATCAATGAAACATCTATCATGCAGACAAGACCAAAATAGGCAATTTTTGCCCTTTCAGGGGCTGTAACTCCGTAACACATGATGGGATATGGCTGGTTCAAGAAAGGAACCCAGATCTCATGGTGGTACAAGTTGTGTGCAAGTCTGGTTAAAATCAAATCATAAACTAGAGCTGTCAGTGAAACTGACTAGGGCCCCGGCAGCGCTATCAGAAATTTGTGGACGGACAGACAGATGGACGGAGAGAGTGATTACTATAGGGCACCCACACTTTCAGTGTGGGGCCCTAATGAGTATGCTATAGTGCGGACAAGACCAAAAAAGGCAATTTTTGCCCTTTAAGGGGCCGTAACTCAGTAACACATGATGGGATATGGCTGGTTCAAGAAAGGAACCCAGATCTCATGGTGGTACAAGTTGTGTGCAAGTCTTGTTAAAATCAAATCATAAATGAAGATGCTATCATGCGGACAAGACCAAAATAGGCAATTTTTGCCCTTTCAGGGGCCGTAACTCCGTAACACATGATGGGATATGGCTGGTTCAAGAAAGGAACCTAGCTCTCATGGTGGTACAAGATGTGTGCAAGTCTGGTTAAAATCAAATCATAAATGAAGATGCTATCGTGCGGACAAGAAATTGTTTACGCACGCACGGACGCACTGACGACGGACAAAATGTGATCACAAAAGCTCACCTTGTCACTACGTGACAGGTGAGCTAACAATCAAAATTTGACCCCTAGGGTCAGGTTTGAGGTCACCAGAGGTCAAAAACATGGATTTTCACCCCCATAACCCCCTTTTTAACGACTACCGGATAACTCCTCCTACGCCGTTTCAGATAGAAACATGAAACTTTGGGAACTGATAGGTCTTTGGAGTGCATGACACTTTCGGAATTTTGATCCTACCCCTAGGGACCAGGCCAGGGGGTGGGGTGCCCCGGGGATAATAAATCAAAGTTTTCAGAACCCGGTCGTGTGACATATCAAATCAAACAGCATAATGAGTAGAATACATAACAATCAAAATTTGACCCCTAGGGTCAGGTTTGAGGTCACCAGAGGTCAAAAACTTGAATTTTTAACCCCATAACCATCTTTTTAACGATTACCGGATAACTCCTCCTACGCCGTTTCACATAGAAACATGAAACTTTGGGAACTGATAGGTCTTTAGTCTGAGGAGTGCATGACACTTTCGGAATTTTGATCTTAAGATTGGGTGGGAGTTGCAATTGAGAACTTATATAGTGGCGTATCTTTAAAAAAGCGTGGGGATATGCGATGGCGTGCCATCGACTGTGCGTTTCTAGTTATTTATTTGGAATCACGCTCCCGCTCATCACTTCACAGACCCATAGTTACGCAACAGGTATACACATGTACTTAGAGAACCAGAAAGAGCCCTTCAGAACCACTGAACAAGAAATCTTGTTTTAAGGGGAATGGGAACACCTTCAGGGGAGGCAACTCCTGCAAAAGTGTTTTCGTCTCCCATGTCAATAGGGGTCTACTCTTAAAGGAAAGAATTTGCTCCTGAGGAGAAATTCTTTCCTTCAAGACATCACGAAAACAGGCCTATATAATTTTGACCCCCTTGCACCCCAATTTTATATAGTAAAAGTGGGGTTTTCGGGGGTATACCTTATTTTTCTTATTTCTGCTCCGAAGTAATATAGGTTGTGGGTACTCATTAGAACCGCCTCCATCTATACAATCAATATTTTAGAGCAGAAATAAGAAAAATATCACAATTTTTCATCATAAAACTTCCAATTTTTGGGCGATAAAGGTGGCAATGTATTTGTATAGGCGTGTTTCGTAATGATAGACCCTTTTTACAGTGGGACAGGGCTTATAGGAAAGTAAACATGATGTCCTGAAAGTTACCTCCCTTTGAAAAATGGCAGAAAAATCTGCCAGGTGTTCCCATTCCCCTTAAGTCATTTTATTTTTTCCCATTTTTATCCTGTAAAAGACCTAAGCTGTGGTGCAGTGGTAAAGCATCAGATTTGAGATCGAAAGGTAGCCAGTTCGATCCCCACAAGCGCCATGTGTTGTTTCCTTGAGCAAGAAGCTTTATCCACATTGCTTAGTACTGGTTCCTACCCAGGAAAAGGGGTCCACATGGAAGATTAGTACTAGTACTGAATGTGTTACCCTCTATAAATAAGGTGGATTATTATTATTATTATTTAACCAGACTGCAGGATTTGAAAGAAAACCAAAAGGTATCCCTAAGAACAAATGAACAGGAAATACTGTTTTAAACATATGCCTATGCATTTTGAAAAAAAAGAAAGGTATATTTTCCAATTTTTGGAATAGACAAGAGGGCCCAATGGCCCTATATCTCTCACCTGTGTACCAGAAAATCATTAGTGTAGGAGACCACTTGACATTGCTACATACTAAATATATAAGCTCAGGCAAAGCGGTGTCCATGCTTATAAACCCTACTGGTTTCATTGGGCGACAGGGCTTGAGATGTAATTTCATCTCAATGTCTGGTAAAAGTCCCACAAAATTGGAAGAGACATCTCCAAAATGACCTATACAGTGTTGACAGGGATGTAAAACCTCAAATCAAACAAAATCTGTGCCTTATGGTTTTGGAGAAAAAGACTTTTTTAAGTTTTTTCCAGTATAAGTCTATAGGAGCTAATGAGCCCTGGGGCTTGGCCAATTTTGACCCAAAGGGCACGGTTGGGCAGGATTTATGTAGGCGACCATTTTGTGTTGCTATATACTAAATATCTAAGGTCTGTACTTCATGGTTTCAAAGAAGATGTTTGAAGATTTTTCCATTATAAGTTTGTTGGAGTTTAGGGGCCACAGGATTTGGACCCCAGGGGCATGATTGGCATGCTTCATGTAGGCGACCACTTGACACTGCTACATGCTAAATACCTAAGCTCTGGGACTTATGGTTTCAGAGAAGATTTTTGAAGATTTTTTTCCCCATTTTAAGTTGCTCTTTATTTTTTTTTTTTCATTTTAAGGGCCCTGTGGTATCAGAGAAGAAGATTTTTGAAGTTTCTCCAATTGTAAGTCTATGGAAGCTAAAGCGCCCTGGGGTGGGGCCAATTTGGATCCCAGGGGCATAACTGGCAGGATTTATATAGGTGGCCACTTGACGTTGCTACATACTAAAAATCTAAGCTCTGGGCCTTATGATATCATAGAAGAAGATATTTTAAGTTTTTTTTTTCCATTATAAGTCTATTGGAGGTGATGAGCTCGGGTGAGGCCAATTTTGACCCCAGGGGCAGGGTTAGCAGGATTTATGTAGCTGGCTATTTTATGTTGCGAGATACTAAATATCTAAGTTCTGTGCTTCACAGTTTCTGAGAAGAAGATTTTTGAAGCTTTTTTACATTATGAGTCTATGGGAGCTAAGGGGCCCCGGGGCGTGGCCCTTTTGGACCCCAGGGGCATGATTTGCAGGAAATATGAAGGTGACCACTTGCTGTTGCTACATGCTAAATATCTAAGCTCTTGGTGCTGTGGTTTCAAGGAAGAAGATTTTTGAAGTTTTTTTTCCATTATGAGTCTATGGGAGCTAAGGGGGTCCCAGGGTGTGGCCCATTTGGACCCCAGGGGCATGATTGGCAGGATTTATGTAGGTGACCACTTGGAATTGCTACATGCTAAATATCTTAGCTCTGGGCCCTGTGGTTTCAGAGAAGAAGATTTTTTAAGCTTTTTTCCATAATGAGTCTATGGGAGCAAAGGGGCCCCGGCGCGTGGCCCATTTAGAACCCAGGGGCATGATTGGCAGGAATTATGTAGGTGACCAATTTTCGTTGCTACATGCTAAATATCTAAACTCTGGGCCCTGTGGTTTCAGAGAAGAAGATTTTTGAAGCTTTTTTTTTCCATTATGAGTCTATGGGAGCTAAGGGGCCCTGGGGCGTGGCCCATTTGGACCCTAGGGGCATGATTGGCAGGATTTATGTAGGTGACCACTTGCCATTGCTACATGCCAAATACCTCAGCTCTGGGCCCTGTGGTTTCAGAGAAAAAAATTTTTGAAGCTTTTTTCCATTATGAGTCTATAGGAGCTAAAGGGCCCCGGGGCTTGGCCGGTTTGGACCCCAGGGGCATGATTGGCAGGAATTATGTAGGTGACCACTTGCCGTTGCTACATGCTAAATATCTAAGCTCTGGGCCCCGTGGTTTCCGAGAAGAAGATTTTTAAAACTTGTTGTTCCATTATGAGTCTATGGGAGAGAAGGGGCCCCGGGGCGTTGCCCATTTGGAACCCAGGGGCATGATTGGCAGGAATTATGTAGGTGACCACTGGCCGTTCTTACATGCTAAATATCTAAGCTCTGGGCCCTGTGGTTTCAGAGAAGAAGATATTTGAAGCTCTCTTTCCATTATGAGTCTATGGGAGCTAAGGGGCCCCGGGGTGTGGGCAATTTGGACCCCAGGGGCATGATTGGCAGGAATTATGTAGGTGACCACTTGCCGTTGCTACATGCCAAATATCTCAGCTCTGGGCCCTGTGGTTTCAGAGAAGAAGATTTTTGAAGCTTTTTTCCATTATGAGTCTATAGGAGCTAAAGGGCCTCAGGGCATGGCCCGTTTGGACCACAGGGGCATGATTGGCAGGAATTATGTAGGTGACTACTTGCCATTGCTACATGCTAAAGATCTAAGCTCTGGGCCCTGTGGTTTCCGAGAAGAAGATTTTTGAAGCTTTTTGTTCCATTATGAGTCTATGGGAGAGAAGGGGCCCCGGGCGTGGCCAATTTGGATCCAAGGGGCATGATTGGCAGGAATTATGTAGGTGACCACTGGCTGTTAATACATGCTAAATATCTAAGCTCTGGGCCCGGTGGTTTCAGAGAAGAAGATATTTTAATTTTTTCCCATTGTAAGTCTATGGGAGCTATATGTTGCCATGGCAACAAGAATTCCAATCTGATCAGCCCAAAAACCTTATGCAGCCTTTCCCCCTACCTGATGATGCTTCACATGAAATTTGATCAAGATTGGCCATGGGGTATTAGAGATTTACTTATTTGAAATTGTTTACGGACGCACACACGCACGGACGCACACACGCACGACGGACAAAAAGAGATCCCAAAAGCTCACCTCGTCACTACGTGACAGGTGAGCTAATAAAAAAATGAGCTGGCGCACAGCATTTCCTACAATTTACATGTGCACCCAGTGAATCATCAGATCAGCCGGCATATCCATATAGTCTTACCGGAGACTTCTCTTGCGGCATGAAGGAGCTATCCTTACAGCACACAACAAAGACTCTGATCAGACTGTCCAGATGCACAGGCAGATCTGAGTCTTTGCAGGGAGCACATGTAAAATGTAGGAAATGCTGTGCTCTTGGCTCAAATCTAAAAAGTTGCAATTCAGAATAACGGTTTATATGTTTTCATCAAGAAAAAAAAAACACATAAAATTTCCTCTGCCAGGATTTGAAGTTACTACCTCCTGGCTCAACATTATAATTATCCCAAAGCTTGCAGGTAAACTTTAACCCTTGTCCTGCTGAATATTTAAATATGCCACACCCACTACTGATTATCAACCAATCAGATTTCTTGATGCAAATTATTGCAACAAATTCATAAACTGAATGACAAACAATGAAGATCCTGATCAGATGGCTTCTTGAGAAGCCATCTGATCTGGATCTACATTGTTTGAAAGATGAGACATATCTGGGCTCAGCAGGACAAGGGTTAAAGACAGGATTTTCAAGCCCGGGGGGGGGGGGGGGGGGGTCTGGTTTCCAGCTTAAACTTGTACAGGTAACTAGCAGATAAAAGTAGGTGTGGCTTGGTCTTAGAGGGCTTGTTACCTATAGGGGCCATAAAACTGATAAGGAGTTAATGCAGATGAAATTATTAACATCTGAACATATATAACTAATAAACTTGGGAGAAAGTATGTTTATTTTGTTTTTGTAAGGTGAGCTAAAAAGATGTATGCCCTTGTAAACCCCACTTTATTCACATGTTAGGAGAGTATTCCTTGCATGAATTTGTTAACATTATTAAGACACATTCTTGTCACAACCCATGTAATCCTTACCTGAGGTAACAGCGTATGGTGTGGTAAACAATATGGCCCAATAACACTGTAGGATACCTCTTTCATCTCAAATGGCTTAAATGACATATCTGTGGACAAGAGAAGGGCTAGAATTCCTCGCCTCTCTAGCTTCTTTTGACGGAAGTTTTGAATTTCAGCCGCTCTTTTCTGAAAAAGAAAATCTACATGTATGAAATTAAAGAATCTTGGGCAGTGCAGTGCTTAGTAACCAAATCTAAATGCTATAAATTCCAAATGCTGCATTTACCTTAAATATTCAAGCAGACAAGGCTGAGCAAATAGTGTAGACCCAGATAAGACTCTGCAAAATGCTGCATCTCATCAGGATTTTCCCTTTATGCCACTCATCCAGCTCTTTTTAGACACAACACTGGGTTGTAAATTGTATTTATTCAACTTTTAGACCAAGTTTTCAAGGAGTTCAGGTGTTCAAATACAGTAAAATTCTGCTATTAAGAACACCATAAATTGAGAGTAATTCTGCTTTAACTCTTATCATGCTGTTCACGACAACCCCTGTCTTTGGAAACAGTGTAGATCCAGATCAGATGGCTTCTGAAGAAGCCATCTGATCAGGATCTACGCTGTTTGACATTCAGTTTATGAATTTGTAGGAATTAATTACATAAAGTCATCTGATTGGTTCAAAGTCCAAAATGGGTGTGGCTAAACTGAATATTCAGCAAGAGAAGGGTTAAAAAGCTTATTTAGTAGGTTTCAGCTGTTCTTTATTTGTGTTTTCAGCATACAGTATCCTCTGGTCAGAGACCACCTTTAGGACTGTTCAAAAGTGGTCTTAAAGACCACTTTTGAACAGTTCCAAAGGTGGTCTTAATATAGGAATGTTACTGTGGTTATGGTAAAAACGGTTCCATGGACTTGCCATAAATGGTCACTTCTCAACAACAGTCACCTTATATAATGGCCACGATTTTCAATAAATGCAAATGAAGATTCAAATTATATATACAGGTCAGTCACGTTTGTACTCGACCCGTTTCTATGCGGATAGGCTTATAATGCGGTGTTTTCATGCCTCCCAAACTTTCTCAAAAAGGCCCAATTTTTCCCCACCCACTTGGTTGACTGAAGCATGCTATTTTCTTTTTCAGGTTTCAGTTTACATAAACGTAAAATCAAATTAAAGTCATAAATAAAGTTGATTTTGTCTTTGTTGTTGTTACCGTTTACAGCCATAAATCGGTCTTTTGTAATATTAATGTGACATCTGTCTTTTGAATGGAACAAACAAACCAATTAAAATTGCTTACCCCCTGTTTGATGGGCGAAACAAATCACGAAATTATCCTAAACAGATCCATAAGTACTTGAGATATGCTGAATTTCACGGTTTGATCTGCCCGCCATTGTTTTCTGCACGTGACCGATAAATGATGTCATTGGGTTCAAGAAAGCAATACACGTGTTTTGTGTCATTGTTTTATTCGCATTGGGTGTATTTGTCATAAAAGTTTGTTTGTAATCGGTAAAAAAATATTTTCTTAATAGCCGAACAATTAACAACTGTGGGCAGAGGAAGGCACCTTGCGGTCCTCCTGATTTGTTTACACAAACTGAGGATTAAATTTTATGATTGAGGGATTTTCGCCAATTGTGACGGGAACAGCTGAGACATAATTAACAACAGACTATAATCTTCACACCTTGTCACGGTGTTGATTGCTTATCGATAAGGCCCGAGACGTGGGTTTAAAATGTGATATTAGAATAATCCATTTGAATGGTGGTGCATAATAGATTTCGTTAACACATAATGTTTATATTTTTTCATCACTGATTAATATTTTCACAAGACAAGAGCCAGTATATCTCAAACTAATAGGATATGAAAATTAATGTTTCTTAGTTGGGTTGGGGGGCTGGGGACATACACACACAAAAACGAGGAGTGCTCTCTGTTACCGGCAGTGAAAATGGTTCAACCCATCTTAACAGCGGAAGTGTTTGACGCACTGGGTCAAATGAATAATTAAGACCGTTTATCCAATCAGAATCGCGATTCGCTAATGGTCAAATGTCCATTAGCGAATCGCGATTCTGATTGGATAAACGGTCTTAATTATTGTTGGGTTGGGGGGCTGGGGACATACACACACAAAAACGAGGAGTGCTCTCTGTTACCGGCAGTGAAAATGGTTCAACCCATCTTAACAGTTGAAGTGTTTGACGCACTGGGTCAAATGAATAATTAAGACCGTTTATCCAATCAGAATCGCGATTCGCTAATGGTCAAATATCCAAGCCTCGTCCGGTGATTTCTATCAAAAGAAAGAATTTGCTCCCTGAAAAAAAAACAAACGTTTTCTGGGTTGGAAAATCCAAACCATAACGTTCAACAAGGCAGTTTTAACGAGTTCAAACAACTGAGGCAGTTCTAAAGAATTACCACAATCTATATTAGAAATAGAAATATGAAAACATTCTACAATTTTTCCCCAGAAAAAGGCCCTTTTTAGAGATGCAAGAGATACCGTTTTCTTACATGAAGGTGTTATCCAAAATGTTCATGTGATATAACATTCTCTATCATCTGTAAAAAAAAGGCATTTTTCTATGTGAACTTGTGATATTTTTTCTTATTTCTGCTTGTTTGTTTGATTTAAGGTTTAACGTCCCCATTAACACTGTATAGGTCATTTTGGAGACGTTGCTTCCAATTTTCTGGGACTTATTCCCGACATTGAGATGAAATGACATCTCAAGCCCTGTCGTCCAATGAAACCAATAGGGTTTATAAGCATGGATGGTCCGATTCGCACCACTTTGTCTGTGCAGGCTTAGATCCTCTAAGCTGTTTACCAGTACTCGTGTGCAGTGTCGCTATTAGCTCTGCGTGGAAGCATCATGCAGCCCATCTATTTCTTCAAGCCCTAATGGGTGGGGGCCGAAATGTAGACTGTGTGTGCTCCTTAAATCATGAGTCCCTGCAATTTATATTTTAGATAAAAAACAAGTAATTTATGTAAACCCTTCAAAAGGATATTTTTTTCTCTGTTTATTTGTTTGTATTGGAGTTTAACGGCCCAGTTAACACTATTTAGGTCATTTTTTAGCCGGTCAGTTTACCTATCCACACTTTCTGGGGCAGGCTTATACGTAAGTGATTAACCAGTACAGTGCACTAGTTAACCACCTATATATAAGACAGAATCAGGAATCAATACAATTAACCCACAGCTCCCATCAGAGACAACAAAGGGAAAGAAACACAAACATGAAACAACCAGACCCCAACGGAAACACCAACAATGGAAAGCCAAAAGGACAGTTACTTTCCCACAAAATGGCCAATTGGCTATCCAAATCAAAATAATATCAGCAATACATACACTCAAAGATAAGCCATAACAAAAATAAACCACAACAGAAGAATCATTTGGAACGGTCAGTGAAACAAATTCCACTGGGGGGCTAAAATCGATTTTACATAGCCACAATCCTCGCCCTTAATTGCATTGCGATTTAGATAAATGCTTTGTTCAGTCTGCATGAAGGCCTCCTAACTCAAAAATGTTGGAGCAAAAGAAAACCAACAGTTAGACTAACATCACGTGAACTAGTCGATGAAATGAAGACCCCCCTATACCCCACTTTATATAGAGAAAACTGGGGTTTACGAGGGTAAACATTATTTTTCTTATTTTTGCTCCAAGACATAGGTTGTGGGTACTCGATAGAACCGCCTCAATGAGGCGGTTCTAACCAGCACACACAACCCATGTTTGCAGTATTTATAAGAAAAATATCACAGATTTTCATCAGAAAAGTAGCCATTTTGGAGATGAGAAAAATGCACTATGTCGCACGGGTGTGTTATCGTAATGAGATATGCCTGCGCAGGAAAGTGTAGATAGGTAAACTCTTCTCTGTTTTGATTATGGGTTTACAAGGGTTGATTAATTTCATCCACTTTATAACATGATTGGATGTTAACCTTATCTGAGTAGTGTGTTTACATTAACCCTTATCCTGCTGAATAAATCAATTCAGCCACACCATTTGCTGACTATCAATCAATCAAATTACTTGATAAACTGTTTACATTCAATTCACAAACTGCATGGTAAACAGTGCAGATCCTGATCATATGGCCATCTGATCTGGATCTACACTGTTTGCAAAGGTAGGCGTTGTCGTGTTCAGCAGTATAAGGAGGAAAAGATTAAAACAGCATGACTACCGACAGTTTCTCCTCCTATAAACAGTTTAATCTGTATTAAGAATTGCAAATGTGCTTACCTAAGACAGATGTTTGCATAATGCAGAGGAGTTGACCCTTACTCTGCTGAATACGACAATCCCTACCTTTGCAAACAGTGTAGATCCAGATCAGATGGCTTCTGAAGAACTTATCTGATCAGAATTTACACTGTTTGTCATGAAGTTTGTGAATTGAATGAGTTCTTTATATCAAGTAATTTGATTTGCTGATAGTCAGAAATGGGAGTGGCTAAATTAATTGATTCATCAGGGAAAGGGTAATGCATTTGCCTTTTTCAGGATCTGAATGAAAGCTTCCTTAAAACAGGTCGCTCCTTTTACCCTTATCTTGCTGCATAAATTAATTAAGCCACGCCCATTGCTGACTATCAACCAATCAAATAACTTGATATGAAATGTTTTCAGTTTTCATTCAATTCATAAACTGCATGACAAACAGTGTAGATCCTGATCAGATGGCTGAAGCCATCTGATCTGGATCTAGACTGTTTGCAAAGGTAGGGGTTGTCATGATCTGCAGGATAAGGGTTAGCCTTTTTTGTACCAAATGGAATCTTCCTCCTTATATATAACAGGAGTCCATTTCAAACTTTAGGGGTGGAAGCCTGGTAGGTTGTGTTTTCTTCAAAATTTATTTGGAAGCTGGCTGAACTTTTTGGCAAGGAGTGTAGGCCCTGTGCCGGCACAAAATTCTGCAGCATCTAATCAGGTATGCACTGTTTGCCAATACCTGTTTGGGGTTTTCCAGTATAAAAGGGGTTAATAGAGGTGGCCACAAGGAAGGTTTTTCCATACCTCTTCTATTCTGATGTCTCCACTCTTGTATGCTGGTAGTGAGGCAGAATGTACCAGGGGATAGACTGATTCCATTACGGTTTGCCTGAACTGGTCTTTCATGTATTCTGCATCTCTCTACAATGAAACAATGTTAAAATACAGTCAAACTGTCTGAAAGTTATCTCAATCAACTTAAGGGATATGGGAATACTGCCATTTTTCAAAGGGCGATAATTTTCGGGACTTCCTGTTCGCATTTCTATGAGCCCTGTCTGACCAAAAAAGGGGTTTACTCTTAAAGGAAAGAATTTGCTTCATAGGAGCAAATTCTTTCCTTTAAGAGTTGACTCCTATTGGTATGGGAGACAAAAATACCTTTGCAGGAATTGCCTCCCCTGAAGGTGTTCCCATCCCCTTAAAAATGCCAAGTTAATTTTTTTTTGTTTTTATATTAATTCTAAAGGAAAATTAGACAAGTTTTACAGCCCTATTACACTTCACTGCAGGTGCTGTTAAGTGCCATGTGGTGGTTGCCATATGTCTCTACATACATAAAATTTTGTATTACCGTATTCCTCCCATTTAGCGCCCATGCTCCTATAAGGGCCCCCTCACTGTTTTTCCAAAAACAAATTAAAAAGTGCCCCGTCTGCTGTCAGAGGAAAAATATTTTGGCTTACCTAAAGTAAAGATAAGCCTTTCAATCATCACCGTATCTGCTGTAAATTGCATCATGCAAGGTATTTCTAACCTTGCTGCTATCACATAGTGTCTGTGTTGACCACTTGGTACTTTACATGATATTCTAACGGAAAACTACCATGTGTAATGGGTTTTAAACCCTCCATTCTGGCAAGTGTTTTTTCTCTAATAAGTGCCCCTTTTTTCCCATTTTTTAAGCACCTGGGGTGCTAAATGGGAGGAATAGGGTATTATAATTTCCTTTTGGAATAAATGAAACCATATGACGGTCATTCACGATTGAGGCCTAATTGGCAGAAACTAGCTAGTCTGGCCTGGAAGGGGTCCCATATCAATCTCTTTATTTATGCTTAGCAGATGCATGTGCATAGTTATAAGTGATAGGGCTAGAGGTGTAACAATACGTTATCTACATGTACATGTCTGAGAGCAGAAAAGGCTCTGCCAAGACTGCTTCTCTGCAGGCTTGCCTAAGTCTTTCACAGGTCACCTTTATGGTAAATACCCTTTATTAGGGTTGGATAAAATGATTATCAGTCCTGCCACTATGATCAATAATCTATTAGTTATCACTGAAGATACCTCTCTGGCTAATGAAATTCTGTCTTAGCATGACTCTCACTGTATGTCATACCTTACCATATGAATTTATGACAGACAGGCCTGAGCAAACAGTGCAGACCCAGATGAGCTGCTGCATAAAGGTCTGCATTGTTCAACACCCATACAGCTGTTTCAGACACAGCATTGGATAGTGTTTTATACTTATCAAATAACTGATAACTAGCAAATGCCTAATGACAATCATTTTTGTGGAATTTATCAATCAGTTAATTCAGACTGATTATTCATGCCAGTCTAACCCTTTATGCAGTATGCATTTGAAACTGTACTTCCATTATGATAATACACTCATTTAACAAGGCCCTCACAGCTTTATTGTTGGTTTGAGCAATTAGGAAAATTAGTGACATTTTTAATAAATTTGAGATATCAAAGCACTGACAGCACTGGTGCTTCGATTGCCTCTGAGTGTAGCCTGCAAATATGGTCCTGAAATTAGACTCTTTTGTTAAACCCTTAAATTCTTATACTGTAAGCTAACAGTGTGGACCCTGATCAGACATTGCATTCTGTGGCATCTGATTTGAATCTAAACTGTTTGCCAAACCCAAAATATGATTCCAGTTCAGGTTCTATAGATAACCCTCTTACACAACACTCTAACCTGACAGTGATAAGAATAGCACGGCTAATTTCTATAAATAACCATCACATGTATTTCCTACTGATCAGAGATAGTCATGTGGACATTAGCAACATAAAGATTAGTATAATAGTAAATCTGGATTGACCATAATCAGTCGACACAAAATATGTAATGTTCTGTCTATGATTTTTTTGGCTAGATTTAGTTCTTTAGATCTTAAGAGTGGTTACTGGCAAATTGCCATAGATGAAAAGGATAAAGATAAAACTGTTTTAATACATTTTGCAATTGGCACAACTTTGATTTTCTCGGACAAGGCAGAGTTGGTGAGATTGTGTATTTTTCATCTGAAATTGGGGAAAAACATACTATTTGAGATTGGGGAAGAGGCCAAATTTTGTCCCCCCAAATTTCAGTGTGGGTGTAGAAGTATTTGTCACAGGGCAATTTGGGATATTTTAGTCGACTTGTTATTAATCAACCCGAAGTTCCTAAGTGATCTAGATTCCTCCTAACAATTTTCCATGCGACCAATGTTGTTAAACCACAGACACATTGCACTTTCCAAAATGAAGGTAACAGTTATTTATAACCCAAATTGTTTTGTAACTATGACACCAAGGGTGCTGTGTAAAGAGGATTGTCTGTAAAACTCAGACTGGGCTCATGAGATAGGACATTGGCAAACAGTGAAAATCCATATCATGCCACAGAATGTGGTGGCTAATCAGGTTCTACAGTGAATTTAAGCGTTAAACAAAACAGTCTAAGTCGCCATTCATCAGGACCATTTACCCAGCCTACACTCACAGAGACAAGCAACCTGCAGTACAGTGCTTATATTCTTATTACTGCCCCACATTACGAAAACACGCCTAAACAAATACATTGTAAATTTTTACACTGAAAAATGAAAATTTTCAGATGAAAAATGTCAATATTTTTCTTATTTCATTGGGGATTGATTGTGGATACTCGTTAGAACCAACTCAATGAGGTGGTTCAAACGAGTTTCCACGATTTATGTTTTTGAGCAGAATTAAGAAAAATAATGTTTACCCCTGCAAACACCAGTTTTTTTTTTTAGATTTATCGTTCCCGTCAAAACTGTACACGTCATTTTGGATACGCTGCTTCCAATTTTGTGGGACTTTTACCCGGCATTGGTATGAAATGACATCTCAAGCCCTGTAGCCCAATGAAACTAATAGGGTTTATAAGCATGGACAGTCCGACTTGCACCGCTTTGCCTGGGCAGGCTTAGATCCTCTCAGCCATTTACCAGTACTTGTGTGCAGTCTGTTTTTGCTCTGCGTGGAAGCATCATGAAGCCCATCTAATTCTTCAAGCCCCGATGGGTGGGGGCCGCAAAACACCAGTTTTACTATATAAAAGTGGGGTTTAAGGGGGTTAAATTTATATAGGTGTGTTTTCGTGATGAAAACAGGTTGTGCATGCTTGTGTAGAGAGTCCTAACCCCTCAAAGAGGTGGTTCTAATAAATACACACAATCTATGTTTTTGAGCATACTAATTAACCCTTATCCTGCTAAATAATTTCATTAGCCACAACCATTTCCGACTATCAGCTAATCAGATTATAGGATATAATGTTTTCATTCAAATGCACAAACTGGATGAAAACCAGTGTAGATCCTGATCAGATGGCTTATTCAGAAGCCATCTGATCTGGATCAACACTGTTTGCAAAGGTGGGGGGTATCGTGAACAGCAGGATAAGGGTTAAGAAAACAAAATCGGCCCTTTTATCTACATCAAGTGGGGTTTTCTGCTATAGCTTAATGAAAAGGTTGAAATTCTGATTGCTCAGATGAAAGATACAAGAGGGCCCAGAGGGCCCTGGTTCGCTCACCTGATCCAAAGCATAACAAGTGGGCCCCGGGCAGGGTCAATTTTGGCCCCAGGGCTAAAATTTGAACAATCTTGGTAGCGGTCCACAAGATGAAGCTTCATATCGAATATGAAAGTCCTGGGCTTTCTGGTTTCAGAGAAGAAGATTTTAAAGGTTTACCCTGCATATAGAAGTCTATGTAAAACAAGATTTTCCCTATATAAGTTTGTGTTAAACCAAAGGGCCCCGGAGCGGGGGCATTTTTGGCCCCAGGGCTATAATTTGAACAATCTTGGTAGAGGTCCACTAGCTGAAGCTTCATAACAAATATCAAAGACCTAAGCCTTGTGTTTCAGAGAAGATGATTTTAAAAGATTTTCCCTATATAAGTCTATGTAAAACCAAAGGGCCACATGGCGGGGGCATTTTTGGTCTCAGGGCTATAATTTGAACAATCTTTATAGAGGTCCACTAGCTGAAGCTTCATAACAAATATCGAAGACCTAAGCCTTGTGGTTTCAGAGAAGAAGATTTTTCAAGATTTTCCCTATGTAAGTCTATGTAAAACCAAAGGGCCCCAGAGCGGGGGCATTTTTGGCCCCAGGGCTATAATTTGAACAATCTTGGTAGAGGTCCACAAGATGAAGCTTCATACCAAATATCAAAGACCTGGGCCTTGCAGTTTCAGAGAAGAAGATTTTTCAAGATTTTCCCGATGTAAGCCCATGTAAAACAAAAGGGCCCTGGTGCAGGGGCATTTTTGGCCCAAGCACTATAATTTGAACAATCTTGGTAGGGGTCTACTAGATGAAGCTTCATACCAAATATCAAAGACCTGGGCCTTGCGGTTTCAGAGAAGAAGATTTTTCAAGATTTTCCCTATATAAGCCCATGTAAAACCAAAGGGCCCCCGTGCGGGGGGCATTTTTGGCCCCAGCACTATAATTTGAACAATCTTGGTAGGGGTCCACTGGATGAAGCTTCATACCAAATATCAAAGACCTGGGCCTTGCAGTTTCAGAGAAGAAGATTTTTAAAGATTTTCCCTATATAAGCCTTTGTAAAACAAAAGGGCCCTGGTGCGGGGGCATTTTTGGCCCCAGCACTATAATTTGAACAATCTTGGTAGGGGTCCACTAGATGAAGCTTCATACCAATTATCAAAGACCTGGGCCTAGCGGTTTCAGAGAAGAAGATTTTTCAAGATTTTCCCTATATAAGCCCATGTAAAACACAAGGGCCCCCGTGCGGGGGCATTTTTAGCTTCAGCACTATAATTTGAACAATCTTGGTAGGGGTCCACTAGATAAAGCTTCATACCTAATATCAAAGACCTGGGCCTTGCGGTTTCAGATCAGAAGATTTTTAAAGATTTTCCCTATATAAGCCCATGTAAAACCAAAGGGCCCCCGTGCGGGGGCATTTTTGGCCCCAGCACTATAATTTGAACAATCTTGGTAGGGGTCCACTAGATGAAGCTTCATACCAAATATCAAAGACCTGGGCCTTGCGGTTTCAGAGAAGAAGATTTTTCAAGATTTTCCCTATATAAGCCCATGTAAAACCAAAGGGCCCCCGTGCGGGGGCATTTTTAGCTCCAGCACTATAATTTGAACAATCTTGGTAGGGGTCCACTAGATGAAGCTTCATGCCAAATATCAAAGATCTGGGCCTTGCGGTTTCAGAGAAGAAGATTTTTAAAGATTTTCCCTATATAAGCCCATGTAAAACCAAAGGGCCCCCGTGTGGGGGCATTTTTCGTCCCAGCACTATAATTTGAACAATCTTGGTAGGGGTCCACTAGATGAAGCTTCATACCAAATATCAAAGACCTGGGCCTTGCGGTTTCAGAGAAGAAGATTTTTTAAGTTTTCGGTGAAAAAAATCTATTTTTGGCTACTGTGACCTATATGTGCAACGGACCGGAACCATTTGAACAACTTTGAAAGGGGACCACCTAAGGATCATTCCTGTGAAGTTTGGTCAAAATCCAATCAGTGGTTTAGGAGGAGATGTCGTTTGAAGAAAAGTTTACGGACGCACGCACGGACGCACGGACGCACGCACGCACGGACGCACGGACGCACGACGGACGACGGACAAAAAGTGATCCCAAAAGCTCACCTTGTCACTACGTGACAGGTGAGCTAATAAACACAGACATAAGATATAAACACAATGAACCAACAATATATAATTCCTAACAAAAAGGTTGAACCTTCACTGTTCAAGCTTAAGGTATAACACAATGAACCAACAATATATACAGTAGAACTTTGATGGCTCAAACACCGTTGGCTCGTTAACCATGGCTGAGTTGAACCCGTTCTTGAGTCCCTATGGAATTTCTCTACATAGGAAATAGGGAGGGTAAAATGTTGGATATTTTCGTCTTTTACCTTGCAAATGGATACTGTGTGTACTCATTAGAATCGCCTCGATAAGTCGAATCTAATGAGTACACACAGCATACATTTTTCATTATAGAACAACGAAAATATGTCCAAAGTATATTGTTATGCCTCCTGGCAGTAGTCCTCAGTGGCTCAAACTACCCCTGTCTCGAACAGATTTTCGTGGTCCCAAAGGTGTTCGAGCAATTGAAGTTTGACTGTAATTCCTAACAAAAAGGTTGAGCCTTCACTGTTCAATCTTAAGATATAACACAATAAGCCAACAATTATTCAGAATGAAAGGTACTACCAAAAGGTTCTGCACTGTCAGTAAAATACTGAAATAGCGTTTTGTTGGACTGGTATTAAGTTCAGCCTAAAACATAAAAATAATCTTTAACCTATTATGTACTAAAAAAGAAAAGGACCTTTGTGGTGAAGTGTGAAAGCTACTTGCTTCATTAACCAGATGCCGTAAGTTTTACTCCTTTAACCAAGGTCCCATTTCCATATGACCTTAATTGTTGGTTTTGTTTGTTTGTTTGATTTGAGGTTTAACATCCCCGTCAACACTGTAAAGGTCATTTTGGAGACGTTGCTTCCAATTTTGTGGGACTTTTACCCGACATTGAGATGAAATGACATCTCAAACCCTGCCGCCCAATGAAGCCAATAGGGTTTATAAGCATGGACGGGGCGACTCGCACCGCTTTGCCTGGGCAGGCTTAGATCCTCTAAGCGGTTTACCAGTACTTGTGTGCGGGTCGGTTTCAGCTCTGCGTGGAAGCATCATGCAGCCCATATATTTCTTCAAGCCCCTATCCCTTAATTGTTGGTGGGATGTATAAAACTCATAAAACATACACTGAATATAATTTTCTGCCCTATAAATAACAAGAGTCTAGGTTTTAAGAATTTAACAAAGAAAATGTCTTGAAAATGTGTCTTCCAAAATGTGCACCCAGCTACGACTAAGATCAGCCTGCACATTTTCACAGTCAGATCAGTCGTAACAGTGAGTCAAGGTTGGTCGGTAAATACCAGTGGTGGGAGTTCCCACTGGTATTTCCAGGTAATTACCTTCCTGGGAAATACTCCAAATGGGAAACACAGGGAAATACAAGCAGTGGGAAATATGATTTTTGTTATTTCATTGAAAAGCACTATTAATATCTGTGAAATTCAATTCAATTAATGACCAATTAGCTATTTTGCAACATACCTACCCATATATGTTAACAACCTTGCAAATCACCAGCTCTTACTAAACCAAATACAAACATAAATCTGATGAAATTTACTGTTAATATCTACTGTAAAACACTTAAATTTGGCTGCAGCAAATTTTGGCGGTTTTTATGAGTGGACCTTTAGGCGGATTAATATTTTGGCGGATTTTAGATTTCAAAAAAATAAGATAAAACGTGACCTGTACGTCTTATGCATGCGAGTTTAACATGGCGATCTGCAGTGTATACACAATGTTTTCAACTATTTTCCATATTGCATTGTTCTTGGTGTGTGTGGAAACAAATCACTCTTGTTGTTGTTTAATTACTGTTTTTTTCACAGGCAAAGCCGTCAATCAATATTAAGTATACATTTTGACAATTACTGTCAACAGCATTTGCTTTAATTTAGCTTTGTTAAGCATGCTAAATGACTAAATAACTGACAGATTAAGCAGAGAGAAAGACTTGATAAAAGGCTGTATCGCTCTATTTCATACTTGCGATGTGTACTGGAAATACAAAGTCGTTAAAAATGGTACTACCTGCTCCTCGCTTGGCATTCAGATTTACGGGGATAGAGCTAGGACTGGTCGACCCAGTGTCAGGATAATGTGACTGGGTGTGTTATCATGTATTGTGTCTGGGACATGATACTTCAGTGAGGCAGCACTATAAATGTGAGCATTGAGCTCCCTGTCGCAACCAGACACCGTCGTGATATGACTGAAAAATTGTTGAAAGCGACGTTAAACCCGAATTCACACACACACACACACACACACACACACACACACACACACACACAGAGTACTGGAAATAAATTTCTGCCAGTTTTTATTTTATTTTTTTTTTATCTTTATTGGCAGTTATTAACTTTAGCAGTATTTTCCCTGACCGCCAAAATAGAATGACCGCCATATATATGTGTTTTACAGTAACAATATCTTATTTTTAGTGTGTAGAGAGGTTCTTGAAATCACTCATATGCTATAGAAGCTGAATAAGATTAGGGACAGACAGGCCTAGGCAAACAGTGCAGACCCAGAGCAAACTGTTCGTTTAGGAAGGTTTGCCATTGGAACAATGATTTGCATGCTTTAGTGTAATAATAAAACCACAATGTCCAAATTTTTTTAAGAAGTGTAACAACTTTTTGGGGTGTCTGAATCTATGCTATTGTTTATTTCCCAGTACTTCCTGGGAATTTCCTGTATTTCCCAGGCAATCCCTGTATTTCCCACCATCCTGAAAAATAATGAGCATTTCCCACTTTTTTGCCAACCTTGCTGTGGATGTTCAATCTCCTGATTAAGGCTTTTTCATGCCATCTGGAAAAACTTGTGTTCTGTTACAGAGTTACTGGCATATTCAAGACTTGGCTGAAAGGCACATTTATCTTTGTTGCTGATCATAATAAACTACAAGGTCATAATCACACAAAAAATGTTGGGATCCAAGGCAGAAAGGATCCTTCAAATTTAAACAGCCATGTTACATCAAAACAAACATGTATAGATTATAGAAAATTAACAATTTATGGTCACTTTTTTATAATCTTTGCATGTAAATGGACATTTTTCTGTATAGTCTCCACTTGTTTGTTTGAGAGTTATTTCATCAACAAGAATTCTGCCGAAGGCTACGTCGCACGTCACCAAGCTGAACATTAGGGTAAACACTAGGGTTGTCACAAAATTTGGTTACTTGACCAACAAATGGGCGAACAATCCAACTCCTATATCGCTAGATTGTGCCATGCTAAAATGACTGTTCATTTTGAAAAAAGATTATTTATGGTCATTTTTCTATATAATCAATATAATATTGACAGCCATATTTATATTGTATTATATTCAAAACCGGTCTTATAAAGAGGTTTACTGGTTTAGGTGTTATTCTTGTGTCATGTGACCTTGATAGATTTATGGTCATTGTTCTGTATAATCTATATTTTCTTATACATTTATTGTCATTTATCTTATAATATATACATGTACATATTTTTGGCATCCTTCTTCCTACAGAGTTATAAGAGGGCACACATTTCAAAGTAATTTCAGAATCTGATAAAAACAAATATTTAAAAAAAATATATATGGTAGAAAATATGAAGCAAAGAGAATATGTGGCTACATGGACCCTTGAAGCACCAAGTATGAACACAGCAGACAATATTTATTCTTTTTTTATCTAATTCTCACAGATTTCTATTAGGCAGATAACCAAACACAAAATGTCAAATCTGGTTTAGCTGTGGCAGAACATTACCTAAGATTAAAAAACAAGAGGCCCATGGGCCACTATGCTCACCAGAGCTCAGGGGGCACTGCCGACTGGCAGCAAAGTATTTTATTTACCATGGAAGCCCTGCACCCAAGGATGCTTCAGATAAAATTTGGACCCAATCGGCCTAGTGGCTTCAGAGGTCTGATGTCGCTTGAATGTGTTGTTGCAGGAAAACAGATGACAACTGACAATTTCCCATCTGTGGCAACCAATAGGCCTAAAAGAACATTATTAAAGGAACATTTCTATGTAAGTTTGACAAAATATCTTGAAAGGCATAAATGTCATTTTTCAATTTTCCCCCATTAGAAGTCAATGGAAACTCTTAACTTGCCATAGCAAACAAACCAAAGAGCCAAATTTCATAAACCGGAGCTCAGATGGGCACTGCCCAATGGCAGACATATATTTTAACACGGTATGATTTTAATCTACCAAATATAAAGTCTCCCAAACAAACCCCATTCCCAAATGAGCACTTACCGGTATGTGGACTGTGTCTGAAATATTAGGTGTTTTATACAGTAGAGAGGGTGGGGCATGAACCCAATTGAGCCCTGGTTGGTGTCACTAAATGTGTCTTATAAAAAAAGAACAGAGACCTATATCGTTTAGTGCTGGGATATGTATGGCTCCTGAGATGTAAGGCCTTTCAAGCAGTGGAGGGATTCGGGCATGGTGGATTCCAGAAAAGCCCAAGATTGTTGCAACCTAATGCTGAACAGTTTCTGAGATATGAGGCCCTTTTATGAAGTGGATGGGAGAGAAATGGCCACTGCAGACCCCACAAGATGGGGTGACTGAATGTGTCTAATAACAATGAATATGAATATATGTGATTATGTGGTTGGGATTTGAATAGTTTCTGAGATATATGGCCTATTATGAAGTGGGGAAGTATTATGAATATATATGGTTAAGGGGTGGGGATCTGACCGGTTTCTGAGATATATGGCTTGTAATGAAGTAAAGGGATGGGGCATGGCCCGTGGCACCACGGGGTGGGGGGGAACCCATGCTGGTGTCACTGATTGCGCCTTAACATAAGGAACAAGAATATATATGGCTTAGAGGTAGGGCTTTGAACAGGTTCTCAGACATATGGTCTTTTGTGAAGTTGAAGGGTGGATCATGGCCTGGGCGAGCCCTGGGGGAACCCTATGTTGGTGTCACTGAATGTGTCTTATCGCAAGGAACAAGAATATATATGGTTTAGGGGTGGGGATCGGTAAGGTTTCTGGAATATTTGCCATATTGGTGTCGCTGAGTGTGTCTTATCATAAGGAACAAGAATATATTTGGTTTAGGGGTGGAGATCTGAATGGTTTCTGAGATAAATGGCATTTTGTGAAGTGGAGGGGGTGGGGCATGTCCCCGGCACATCTGGGGGGACCCCCAGGTTTGTGTCACTTAATGCTTCTTATCATAAGGAACAAGAATACATATGGTTTAGGGGTGGGGATTTGTAAGGTTCTGGAATATTTGGCCTTTTATGATGTTTTGTTTGTTTGTTTGATTTGAGGTTTAATGTCCCCATCAACACTGTAAAGGTCATAGCGGAGACATTGCTTCCAATTTTTTGGGACTTTTACCCGACACTGAGATGAAATGACATCTCAAGCCCTGCCGCCCAATGAAACCGATAGGGTTTATTTGCATGGACGGTCTGACTCGCACCGCGGTTCCTGGACAGGCTTAGATCCTCTAAGCGGTTTACCAGTATTAGTGTGCGGGCCGGATTCAGCTATGCGTGGAAGCATCATGCAGCCCATATATTTCTTTAAGCCCCTATGGGCGGGGGCCAACCTTTTATGAAGTGGAGGGAGTTGGCCATGTCCCCGGTACATCCCGGGTGTCCCCCAGGTTGGTGTCACTGAATGCAACTTATCATAAGGAACACAAATATATTTCATTTAGGGGTTTGGATCTGTTAGGTTTCTGGAATATTGGGCCTGTTGTGAAATGGAGGGGTGGGGCATGGCCCAGGCACATCCCGAGGGACCCCCAGCTTGGTGTCACTGGGTGCGTCTCATCATAAGAGACAAGAATATATATGGTTTACGGGTGGGGATCTGAATGGTTTCTGAGATAAATGGCATTTTATGAAGTGGAGGCAGTGGGGCATGTCCCCAGCACATCCGGGGGGATCCCCAGGTTGGTGTCACTTAATGCACTTTATCATAAGGAACAAGAATATATATGGTTTAGGGGTGGGGATCTGTAAGGTGAGATATAAGGCATTTTATGAAGTACTGGGGGCGTGGCATGGCCCCGGCAGAACCTACTGGACCCCCAGGTTGACATAAAAGCATATGGCTAAGAGATGTTTACTAAAGGAACATTTCTATGAAAGTTTTGTCAAAATATCTGCAAAGGCTTTGTAGATAATGCCATTTTTCAATTTTCCCCATTATAAGTCTATGGAAAATCTAAGTTGCCATAGCAACCAAACTAAAGAGCCGAATTTCATAAACAAGAGGACCAAGCTAGCTTGGTCCTGTATCGCTCACCTGAGCTAACAGATTCAAAGTTTAAGGAAGTGCCAACCTTTACTGGGGGCTTTATGGGAGGACATAGTGATGACAGGGTATGCATTTTCTGAAAATCAAGTAGAATTTAACTCTATGATAAACAGGCTGACCTTACCGGTTTTCAAACTCATTCAAGCTTTTGTTCCTGACTTGCTAAGAAGATCCTATCTAAACTGAAGTGGCTATGGTGATGACAAGTTCAAAAACAAGAGTTTTCAAACTTCTCCAAGCCTTCTGCCTGACTTCCTTGTTTGTAAGTTTCATGAAGATCCGTTCAAAACTAAAGGGGCAGCATTGCTAACAATGTCGAAAATAGGCATTTTCAGCAATCAAAGGCACGTCACTCTGTGATAAATGTGCCGACTTGGCCGGTATTCGAACTCACCTGAGGTTTTATTCCCAGCCACCTTACATGTAAGTTTCAGAAAGATTCGATCAGACTTGGCCAGTATTCAAACTCATCTAAGATTTTATTCCCAGCCACCTCACATATAAGTTTCAGAAAGATCCGATCAAAACTGAAGGGGCTACGGTGATGACAAGGTCAAAATTTGGCATTTTTAGCAATCAAAGGGATGTTACTCTAAAATAAATGAGCCGACTTGGCCAGTTTTCGAACTAATCCGAGGTTTCATCCCCAGCCACCTTACATATAAGTTTCAGAAAAATCCGATCAAAACTGTAGGCTAGAGTAATGACAAGGTCAAAAAACAACATTTTCAGCCATCAAAGGGACAGAACTCTACGATAAATGGGCTGACTTGGCCTGTTTTCGAACTCATCCAAGATTTTATCCCCAGCCACCTTACATATAAGTTTCAGAAAGATCCGATCAAAACTGAAGGGGCTATGGTGATGACAAGGTCAAAAATCGGCATTTTCAGCAATCAAAGGGAGGTAAATCAATGATAAATGGGCCAACTTGGCCGGTATTCAAACTCATCCTAGGTTTTATCTCCAGTCACCTTACATATAGGTTTCAGAAAGATTCGATCAAAACTGAAGGGGCTACGGTGATGACAGGGTAAAAAATCGTCATTTTCAGCCATCAAAGGGACATAACTATATAGTTAATGGGGCAACTTGGCCGGTTTTCGAACTCATCCGAGTTTTTATCCCCAGCCACCTTACATATAAGTTTCAGAAAGATCCGATCAAAACTGAAGGGGCTACAGTGTGGACAAGGTCAAAATCAAAATTTTCAGCAATCAAAGGGACCTAACTCTATGATAAATAGGCCACCTTTGCCGGTATGCGAACTCATCTATGGCTTTATCCCCAGCCACCTTGCATATAAGTTTCAGAAAGATCCGATCAAAACTGAAAGGGCTACGGTGATGACAAGGTCAAAAATCGGCATTTTCAGCAATCAAAGGGACGTTACTCTGTGATAAATGGACCAACTTGGCTGGTTTTCGCACTCATCCAAGATTTTATCCCCAGCCACTTTACATATAAGTTTCAGAAAGATCCGATCAAAACTGAAGGGGCTACGGTGATGACAAGGTCAAAAATCGGCATTTTCAGCAATCAAAGTGACGTAACTCTATGATAAATTGGCGGACTTGGCCGGTTTTCGAACTCATCCGAGGTTTTATCCCCAGCCACATTACATGTAAGTTTCAGAAAGATCCAATCAAAACTGAAGGGGCTACGGTGATGACAAGGTCGAAAATGGGCATTTTCAGCAATCAAAGGGATGTAACTCTATGATAAATAGGCCGACTTGGCCCGTTTTCGAACTCATCCGAGGTTTTATCCCCAGTCACCTTACATATAAGTTTCAGAAAGATCCGATCAAAACTGAAGGCGCTACGGTGATGACAAGCATTTTCCCATAGTAAGTCTATGGGACCTTGTGGTTGCCATAGGAACCAAAGTTTAAGAGCGATTTCAAAAAAAAGTTTATGTCATCAATGCCCCACCAGAGGCATGCTACAGGTGAGAAATGATTGAGATCAGCCTGCAGGATACAGAGATATAGCTGCTCAAAAGTGTGGACGGACGACGGACGGACGACGGACGACGGACGACCCACTATACTATAAGCTCCCCTGGAGCCTTCGGCCCAGGTGAGCTAAACAAGCTAGCTTGGTCCTGTATCGCTCACCTGAGCTAACAGATTCAAAGTTTAAGGAAGTGCCAACCTTTACTGGGGGCTTTATGGGAGGACATAGTGATGACAGGGTATGCATTTTCTGAAAATCAAGTAGAATTTAACTCTATGATAAACAGGCTGACCTTACCGGTTTTCAAACTCATTCAAGCTTTTGTTCCTGACTTGCTAAGAAGATCCTATCTAAACTGAAGTGGCTATGGTGATGACAAGTTCAAAAACAAGAGTTTTCAAACTTCTCCAAGCCTTCTGCCTGACTTCCTTGTTTGTAAGTTTCATGAAGATCCGTTCAAAACTAAAGGGGCAGCATTGCTAACAATGTCGAAAATAGGCATTTTCAGCAATCAAAGGCACGTCACTCTGTGATAAATGTGCCGACTTGGCCGGTATTCGAACTCACCTGAGGTTTTATTCCCAGCCACCTTACATGTAAGTTTCAGAAAGATTCGATCAGACTTGGCCAGTATTCAAACTCATCTAAGATTTTATTCCCAGCCACCTCACATATAAGTTTCAGAAAGATCCGATCAAAACTGAAGGGGCTACGGTGATGACAAGGTCAAAATTTGGCATTTTTAGCAATCAAAGGGATGTTACTCTAAAATAAATGAGCCGACTTGGCCAGTTTTCGAACTAATCCGAGGTTTCATCCCCAGCCACCTTACATATAAGTTTCAGAAAAATCCGATCAAAACTGTAGGCTAGAGTAATGACAAGGTCAAAAAACAACATTTTCAGCCATCAAAGGGACAGAACTCTACGATAAATGGGCTGACTTGGCCTGTTTTCGAACTCATCCAAGATTTTATCCCCAGCCACCTTACATATAAGTTTCAGAAAGATCCGATCAAAACTGAAGGGGCTATGGTGATGACAAGGTCAAAAATCGGCATTTTCAGCAATCAAAAGGAGGTAAATCAATGATAAATGGGCCAACTTGGCCGGTATTCAAACTCATCCTAGGTTTTATCTCCAGTCACCTTACATATAGGTTTCAGAAAGATTCGATCAAAACTGAAGGGGCTACGGTGATGACAGGGTAAAAAATCGTCATTTTCAGCCATCAAAGGGACATAACTATATAGTTAATGGGGCAACTTGGCCGGTTTTCGAACTCATCCGAGTTTTTATCCCCAGCCACCTTACATATAAGTTTCAGAAAGATCCGATCAAAACTGAAGGGGCTACAGTGTGGACAAGGTCAAAATCAAAATTTTCAGCAATCAAAGGGACCTAACTCTATGATAAATAGGCCACCTTTGCCGGTATGCGAACTCATCTATGGCTTTATCCCCAGCCACCTTGCATATAAGTTTCAGAAAGATCCGATCAAAACTGAAAGGGCTACGGTGATGACAAGGTCAAAAATCGGCATTTTCAGCAATCAAAGGGACGTTACTCTGTGATAAATGGACCAACTTGGCTGGTTTTCGCACTCATCCAAGATTTTATCCCCAGCCACTTTACATATAAGTTTCAGAAAGATTCGATCAAAACTGAAAGGGCTACAGTGATGACAAGGTCAAAAATCAGCATTTTCAGCAATCAAAGGGACGTTACTCTACAATTAAAGGGCCGACTTGGTTGGTTTTCGAACTCATCCGAGATTTTATCCACAGCCACCTTACATATAAGTTTCAGAAAGATCCGATCAAAACTGAAGGGGCTACGGTGATGACAAGGTCAAAAATCGGCATTTTCAGCAATCAAAGTGACGTAACTCTATGATAAATTGGCGGACTTGGCCGGTTTTCGAACTCATCCGAGGTTTTATCCCCAGCCACATTACATGTAAGTTTCAGAAAGATCCAATCAAAACTGAAGGGGCTACGGTGATGACAAGGTCGAAAATGGGCATTTTCAGCAATCAAAGGGATGTAACTCTATGATAAATAGGCCGACTTGGCCCGTTTTCGAACTCATCCGAGGTTTTATCCCCAGTCACCTTACATATAAGTTTCAGAAAGATCCGATCAAAACTGAAGGCGCTACGGTGATGACAAGCATTTTCCCATAGTAAGTCTATGGGACCTTGTGGTTGCCATAGGAACCAAAGTTTAAGAGCGATTTCAAAAAAAAGTTTATGTCATCAATGCCCCACCAGAGGCATGCTACAGGTGAGAAATGATTGAGATCAGCCTGCAGGATACAGAGATATAGCTGCTCAAAAGTGTGGACGGACGACGGACGGACGACGGACGACGGACGACCCACTATACTATAAGCTCCCCTGGAGCCTTCGGCCCAGGTGAGCTAAAAACACAAAACCTGTAAAGGCAAATATGGTGAATATTTTCATAAACTCTCAGCCTCATAGATCATACGGTTTCTGAGGAGATGATTTTTTAAGTATTTTTTTTTTTTATTTTTTTCATTTTGGTTTCCATGGCAACCAATACAAACTAGAACTGTCAGAGGATCTGACTATAGCCCCGCTATAGCCCTGTCAGAGGAGAAAGACTCATGAATAAAAGGTAAAGACTTGTGAGAGGGTTAAATCCCTAACAAGGTACCTACGCCTTATAGACTTTTCGCGTTATTAGATCTGAAAAACAGTCTAAGTTAAAAAATAGGTTTTGGATAATGAAAAAAGCACATGCACATCTTCAGACCTATATGAAAACACCTGTAAAGTTTCAAAAGGATTGACTAGAACTGTAAGAGGAGTTGCGATCACAAGGTAGCAACTCCCTATACATTTCAACATTAGTAGATCTCAAAAATTGTCTAAGTTAAAAAAGGTGAAATACCGTATTCGACCTATTTACCGCACCGTGCGCTTAGTTTTTTCAAAATTGTATGAAAATATTGTGGTGAAAAATCTACCTAATAAGCGCACACTCAATACGAGAAAAAAAAAATACGAAAAAAAGCTTCCGATATGATAACTTTATAGAGTGAATTTCAGCATAGGGGTTCACCACATATACATATAATTGTCCGGGTCAACGATGCAGCAAAACTCAATATGAATTTGTTGGGAGGTAACTGTAAAGTGTGCGCTTGTGTATTTTTTTTCCAGAAAAAGATTGGGTGTACGCTTATAGGAGCATGTGCGGTAAATAGGTCGAATACGGTAAGTGAAAAAAATTATTTAAGGATAATGAAAAAAGAATATGCACATCTTCAGACCTATATGAAAACACCTGTAAAGTTTCAAAAGGATTGACCTAGAACTGTAAGAGGAGTTGTGGTCACAAGGTAGCTACTCCCTTTACATTTTAACATTAGTAGATCTCAAAAATTGTCTAAGTTAAAAAAGGTGAAATAAGTGAAAAAAATTATTTAAGGATGATGAAAAAAGAATATGCACATCTTCAGACCTATATGAAAACACCTGTAAAGTTTCAAAAGGATTGACCTAGAACTGTAAGAGGAGTTGTGGTCACAAGGTAGCTACTCCCTATACATTTTAACATTAGTAGATCTCAAAAATTGTCTAAGTTAAAAAGGTGAAATAAGTGAACAAAATTATTTAAGGATAATGAAAAAAAAATATGCACATCTTCAGACCTATATGAAAACCCCTGAAAAGTTTCAAAAGGATTGACCTAGAACTGTAAGAGGAGTTGCGGTAACAAGGTAGCTACTCCCTATACATTTCTCAAAAATTGTCTAAGTTAAAAAAGGTGAAATAAGTGAAAAAAAATATTTAAGGATAATGAAAAAAGAATATGCATATCTTCAGACCTATATGAAAACACCTGTAAAGTTTCAAAAGGATTGACCTAGAACTGTAAGAGGAGTTGTGGTAACAATGTAGCTACTCCCTATACATTTTAACATTAGTAGATCTCAAAAATTGTCTAAGTTAAAAAAGGTGAAATAAGTGAAAAAAAAATTTAAGGATAATGAAAAAAAAATTATGCATATCTTCAGACCTATATGAAAACACCTGTAAAGTTTCAAAAGGATTGACCTAGAACTGTAAGAGGAGTTGCGGTAACAAGGTAGCTACTCCCTATACATTTCTCAAAAATTGTCTAAGTTAAAAAAGGTGAAATGAGTGAAAAAAAATATTTAAGGATAATGAAAAAAGAATATGCATATCTTCAGACCTATATGTAAACACCTGTAAAGTTTCAAAAGGATTGACCTAGAACTGTAAGAGGAGTTGTGGTAACAAGGTAGCTACTCCCTATACATTTTAACATTAGTAGATCTCAAAAATTGTCTAAGTTAAAAAAAGGTGAAATAAGTGAGAAAAATTATTTAAGGATTATGAAAAAAGAATATGCATATCTTCAGACCTATATGAAAACACCTGTAAAGTTTCAAAAGGATTGTCCTAGAACTGTAAGAGGAGTTGCGGTAACAAGGTAGCTACTCCCTATACATTTTAACATTAGTAGATCTCAAAAATTGTCTAAGTTAAAAATGTGTATTTTTGAGTAAATATGGTTTATAGGGAGTGTCGACTAATTTGCTGTGTCTGTTTTGTTTTTTCAAAGCTTATCATGAAGCTTTAATCAGCTTTTGATAGGGGTATTTATTTATATGCATATCTGGTACTGCAGCAGTTTTAGTTGTGATTTTGATCAGTTAGCAACTCAGAGCAGACTGTAGTTTTAGTTGTGATTTTGATCACAATGGCTTCAAGATCAAGAAGAAGTCATAGGAATCAGCCTTATGACATGAATAATCCAGCTAACTGGACAGCTGTACGATTAAGGGCTGAACTTTCTCAGTTAGGAGTCAGACTGACTTCATCGTCCATTCCAAAAACTGCTCTAAAGCAAATGTATGAGCAGCTTATTGTTGCGCAGTCAGGACAGGATCAAAGTTTATCACAAGAAAATGATCTTGGAATAAATCAAGACACTAATGCCATTGAGTCAGGAAGTGAACAAACAAGTGTCAATCTAACTGATCATACTTTACAACCAGTTGCCCAGGGGTCAACAGCTGGGTCAACTTCCACGGGCATAGCTACAGGGTCCAGCAATAATGATGCTGTTTCAATGATGCATAGTACATTAACTATGGTCTCGTCTATGCAAAACACAATTGTTAGTTTACAAGGAACAATAAACTCACTAGTGCAAAAACAGCAGGATTTGGAGAAACCGTCAAACAAACTTGTAGAATTCTATAAGGATAAGATGGAGCAATCTACCAGTACTGCAGCCAACAGAAATCAGCAGAATGGTGTGGCTGCAGATGAACTGCCGCATATTGACGTGGTTACCGATTCAGTAAAGAAAAACATTACTTCTGGTAAATACGTCAACTTAGCTTGTTTGCTGATACCCGACTATGAGGCACCTAGTACAGCAAATGAGAGTTTGAAAGATCTTGAATTTTTAAAAAAGAGCAGGAGAGATCACCGTTTGGATAGGCCTCTTAGTATAACTCAGTTTTATCAGGCTTTTGGGATTTACAAGCGTGTCATGTGTGCTGTTTTTCCTTTGAGGCGTTCTGAGCTTGACCTTTATGAGGCAGATTTGGGTAACATTTATACTCATTATGGAGATATTTTTTATCAGTATCATGTGCAGTTTTCCAAGAGAGCAGCTGCCTATTTAGACAAGGGTATAAAGGTTGATTGGTCTAAGCGAGACAAAGACCTTTTTCAACTTCTTATTGGTGGAGCAAAATCTAAGATTTGTGAGCACTGTTTGCAAGTTGATCACGAAAGCCATTTCTGTCCTTCCCAAATTGATCAGCTAATTTTTTCCAGTGCCAAGAAATCAACTGTTAGTTCTAGGGTCTCATCAAATCAAGACCAAGCTAAGGATACTCGGGGTAGATTTAGGACTTTTCACAATGGAAAGGAAATCTGTAACAATTTTAACTCTCAGAATGGTTGTAACAGGCTTAGATGTTTTTTCTCTCATGTATGTAAGAAGTGCAAAGACTCAGGTCATGGGTCTAGTTCATGTAAGCCTCATCCCAGGGCCCCCACTTCTGAACAAATAAATAATGGCAACCTTAAAACTAAATCCAAACCCAACTGACTAGAATTATTTAACGCTAGAACCCCAACCACGCCTATTAACTTTGTCAGGCTGGAATGGGAATTAAGACATCACCCAGACCCTGATTTTGTTAACTATCTATGTTCAGGATTTCGAGACGGTTTTGATACATTGGTTCCTGAAGTTTCTTTGCCTAATAAAGAATGTAAAAACTTGTTGTCTGCCAGGAAACATCCTGAGGTAGTGGAACAACTTATTGATTCCGAGTGCCAGAAAGGGTTTTTGTATGGACCATTTGACGTTGCCCCTTTTGAAATTTACAGAGTAAGTCCTATTGGCATAGCTGTGGGGAAATACTCTGGAAAGAAACGACTCATAGTCGATTTATCATCTCCTCATGATGACTCATCTAATGTGAGCATAAATGAGTTAATTGACAAAGATGCCTGTAGCTTAACATATGTGAAGTTAGATGATGCTATTCAAGCTATTCGAAAAGCAGGAAAGGGTGCCCTTTTATGTAAGGTTGATATTTCCGATGCATACAAAAATTTGCCTATCAAGGCTTCTCAATGGCCTTACTTTTGTGTGAAGTGGAAAGGAAAGTATTATGTTTTTGTCAGGCTGGTTTTTGGTTGTAGATCATCAGCCCGAATTTTTGATACCCTTTCTCAGGCCATTTGTTGGATAGCTGTAAACAGTTATAGTATTCCAACTATTTTGCATCTTCTGGATGATTTTCTTACTGTGGATGCTCCTAGCAGTGCCAGTGGGGAAAGGACTATGGCTGTTTTATCTCTGATTTTCAACCGTTTAAACGTTCCCTTGGCTAAACATAAATGTTGTGGCCCCACTGTCTGTCTTGAGTATCTTGGAGTTATTTTAGATAGCTGGAATATGGAAGCACGCTTACCATTAGACAAAGTTCAAAGGATTGTTGCATTTATTGAGTCTTTGTTGGAAAAATCAACTTGTACTAAACGAGAGCTCTTACAGTTGCTGGGTCATTTCAATTTTGCTTCTAGGGTGATCTTGCCGGGGAGATCATTTGTATCTTACCTTATACAATTGTCCACGACAGTAAAGGAACTTTTTTACTATGTGTACTTAGATCAACATTGTCGTGAAGACCTCCATATGTGGCTCACATTTCTGAAACAGTGGAATGGTGTCTCCTTATTTTATGAAGCAGAGTTTACTGCTGCCCCTGATATGATGTTGCATACGGACGCTTCTTTAATTGGCTTTGGTGCTGTTTTTGGAAATCAATGGTTTTCATCAGTGTGGCCTGAACCACTTCCTTTGGTCTCAAATGGTGATCTCTCCATGGCTTTTCGCGAGTTGTATCCCATAGTTGCTGCTGCCGTCCTTTGGGGCAAATGTTGGACTGGAAAACGTATCCTGTTTATGTGTGACAATCAAGCTGTAGTCAGCATATTACAGAGAGGACGATCTAAGTGTCTACCTATCATGAGACTGATGCGCACCCTGACATGGACAGCCATTATAAATAATTTTTACTTTTCTTCACGTTACTTGTCAACAAAAACGAATTTAGCAGCCGATAGTTTATCTCGTTTATTGTTACAGAAATTTCATGTGCTGGAGCCACATGCGGACAGCACACCTCAACCATGTCCACCACCGGAGCAGATATTATGGAGTTGAGCGAACTCAATAAGACAGTGTCCATATTGTTGGATAATGCAGTTTCTGACAAAACAGCAGTGGCTTATCATACTGGTCTTAGAACATTTTCATCATTTCTTTTACTGAATAACCTGGCACCTGTTGTTAACCCGTTGCCTGAGTTTACTGAAGACACGTTACTTATGTTTATCGCCCACTGTTATAAGACTTTGAAATTGAGATATTCTACTATCAAACTTTATTTGTGTGGTATTCGTTTTGCTTACCTGAAAGCAGGGATTCGATGCCCTCTAATATCTGAGGATTACACACGTACACGTGTAACAATGCTTCTAAATGCTGTTAAACGGCTCCAAGGACAGTCAAGATTTACCAGACATCCTATAACAGCTACTATTTTACACAAACTGTGCACTGTGTTAGATGATGGATACTTGACACCATATACGGCTATTTTACTCAAAGCAGCATGTGTTATGGCCTTTTTTGGCTTTTTACGTTGTGGAGAATTTACAGTTAATCAAGTGTTTGATCCATCTATTCACTTGTGTCTTGGGGATTTATCATTCCATTCTAATCGAGCAGAGGTGCTCCTGAAGGTTTCCAAAACTGATCCTTTTCGACAGGGCATAGTTATCAAACTCTTTAAGCATGATGATGCATCCAATTTATGCCCCTACAGAGTGCTCCAAAGTTATCTGTTCCAACGTTCACAACTTTTTGCACAGCGTAGTGATTCTCAGCAGCCTTTATTTTTGTTAGACATTGGTGAGCCATTGAGCAGAACATATTTTCTGTCTCATGTGAGATGCATTCTTTCCAGACTTGGGATACCTACAGATCATTATTCTGGTCATTCCTTTAGAATTGGAGCTGCAAGTTCTGCTTGCTCAGCTCGTCTAGAGGATCACCTTATCCAGACTCTAGGGAGGTGGTCTTCTGACTGTTATAGAACTTACATTCGTACACCAGACAGTGTGATAAAAAATGGTCAGACAGCTCTGATCAATGAGTTGTCTACCTCCTAAACAGAATTCAATTGGCACAATATAGTCGGCTCATGACGGGTAGGTCATGTTCTCCCTCTCTCACTCCCTCGGGCTGAGATTTGGCTTCCATTTTTGTGCAAATTGGGAGTTGGATCTTGGTCCTTGAGAGGTAGTTTACAAAAAAAAAAAAACCTGTTGGTCATCAGTTAGTTGTATGTGCCAATGTGTCTATAGGAACACAGGACTGGTTTCGTTCAATTTTACCACATTTTCTGTGGGATGGATACACCTAATGCTTTTCCATCTTCATTATCTTAGGCAAATTGTTATTGTTATACGTTCCGACCTGTATTAAGCAGGCACCTTGGGGGATAACCAAACTGTGCTTGCTTAAGATGGGTGCTTGCTTAATACAGGGGAAATTTTAACGCATTTGCATTTTTTTTTTGAAGAACAAAATGCTTGTCTTGCTTAAGACAAATTGCTTGCCTAATAGAGGTGGCCTCTAAGACAAGGTTTATGTAACTGGCCCTGTTGATCTGAATAGGGAAGAAGGAGTTTGCCTTTGTTTAGCGGATTCTTTAGCAGGCTAGTGTATATATGGAGCTGGCTCTTTGTGGAGCAAATTCTTTCAGCGAGCTGAGTTCGACCTTTATTGAGACAGACAAGTGTATATAATTAAGATGTTTTATATAAATATTATAAAAGTGTATCCATTCTCCTAATTTGCTTAATCATGTTTTCTTTAATTCAGTTTTCCCATTGTGTCAGGGAAGTCCATCCATGGAAACATGAGGACTTGGTTTTATTTGTCTCCCTTATGCGCTTGGAGTTTTTCATCATATGTATAATTTAGGTCATTATGATGGTACATCTCAGTCGGATGCGCGTCTGACTGGTTATCAGGAGGACGCGGGTTCAATACCTGCCAGGGTCGACAACATTCTTTCGCGGAGATTGTTCATGATTTTTTTTTTTTTTTGTACAAGTCATTCTCTCCTTTCCCCTGATTCAAGCAGGGCAGTTGTCTGTTTCTGGCGAAGGAATGTGCACTGTACTGGTATATGACTGCCCAGGAAAAGTGTGGATAGGTAAACTGGTCGGTTCAAAAATGACCTGAAATAGTGTTGGACTCCAATACAAACCACAAACAAATATGATTGCACATACATGCTTTAATGCTTGAAGAAATTTATGGGCTGCGTGATGCTCCATGCAGAACTGAATCTGGGCCGCACACTAGTACTGGTAAACTGTTTAGAGGATCTAAGCCTGTCCAGGAACTGCGGTGCGAGGCGTACCGTCCATGCTAATAAACCCTATTGGTTTCATTGGGCGACAGGGCTTGAGATGTCATTTCATCTCAATGTCGGGTAAAAGTCCCACAAAATTTGAACCAACGTCTCCAAAATGACCTTTAGAGTGTTGACGGGGACATTAAACCTCAAATCAACCAACCAACATGCTTTAATATTCCCGAAAATGGTTACTTTTTGATGAAAGTTGTGATGTTGATCTAATTTTTAATCCAAACACTGGTTGTGGGTGCACATTTGGAACCACCTCAGCAAGGCGGTTCTTCCAAATACTCACATTTTGTGTTTTTCGGGGGAATATGAAATTAATGTATACCCCTGTTAACCCCAGTTTAACATTATAGAGGTGGGGTTATGAGGGGCTCAAGAACAACAGTTACTATGGTATTTTTGTAGAGTTTACTGTATGTTATCATCATACTTGAACTAATTGTCAGGTACTCCCCTATACTGCATCTGCGTTGTTTCTTCTGTCACAGTTTACTGATAGCCTAATTTCACAGTTCATTTAGAGAGAAATTGTTCTGATATCAGACAAATTTACTACATCAGAGCAGTTAATTAAGGTAGCTGTTTACACATCTTGCCAGCTGTCTTTTTTATGCAGAATTGCAAAGTACAGTTGACTCTTGTTATCTCAAACACTATTATCTCAAACCCATGCTTACATCAACTCTTTATCGCCATCAACTTATCTCAAACCTACTTTTTCTAGTCCCTTGAGTTTGAGATAGTGAGGGTCTCCTGTATATATCTTCACAGTAATGAGTTTTTTTTTGTTTTTTTTGTCAGATGTTAATGATGGATCATACTACACCTCTTTTCTTCTTGGGGGGATCAATTCAGCTGTGAACTTCTACCTTTTCACATCTGACTTATCTTTTGGGGAATTCGGATAATTTCTTCAGGAAATTAACCTTTTTTCCCCCCAATAACCAATCGGTTTTGCAGATGGCTATTTTATGTTTTGCATTCACCTTCCACTCATCATGCTGCAAGGAACATCATTTTAACAAATCAACTTCCTTGTGGGCAGGTTCTCCGCAGATAATGTTCTTGGCTTCTCTTCCACCACTGCTGTGGGTGATTGTCAACTTTATCTTCACAAGGAGAGTCACGGGTCGGCCCGCAGGTCGTCTCTCATATTCCCTGCACTCGCAAGGACAGGTGGTTTATGGCTAGCTTAGCACTGCATCTTGACTCTCTGCTACGAGGCGCTGCTCCTCCCTCTGTTAGCCATCTTACGTTCCAACACTTTTTGAGTGGAAGGCCAGTTCCAACTAGCTCAGACCACTCTGCACAACAGAGCGTCTCTGCCTCTTTTGGTCTAGCTAGCTTGGATTCATTCAACAGCTGGGTTGATTCTTTGTAGCCAAATTTTAGAAGAAGTAGTGTAGAAATAATAAAATATATATAGATATCAGGCGTGTCCTTTTTTATTTGTTTTAGACACTCCATATAAATGTGTATTTTTGAGTAAATATGGTTTATAGGGAGTGTCGACTAATTTGCTGTGTCTGTTTTGTTTTTTCAAAGCTTATCATGAAGCTTTAACCAGCTTTTGATAGGGGTATTTATTTATATGCATATCTGGTACTGCAGCAGTTTTAGTTGTGATTTGATCAGTTAGCAACTCAGAGCAGACTGTCCACCACCAACCCCTCCACTTCTCCATCACTGACATCTGATTTGTAGAATTAACCCAGTTTATTTAAAAAAAAAAAAAAAAAAAATGATTTTGTACATTTCAGTTCATTCTTTCTAGGGAATTCGGATAATTTCTTCAGGAAATTAACCTTTTTTCCCCCCAATAACCAATCGGTTTTGCAGATGGCTATTTTATGTTTTGCATTCACCTTCCACTCATCATGCTGCAAGGAACATCATTTTAACAAATCAACTTCCTTGTGGGCAGGTTCTCCGCAGATAATGTTCTTGGCTTCTCTTCCACCACTGCTGTGGGTGATTGTCAACTTTATCTTCACAAGGAGAGTCACGGGTCGGCCCGCAGGTCGTCTCTCATATTCCCTGCACTCGCAAGGACAGGTGGTTTATGGCTAGCTTAGCACTGCATCTTGACTCTCTGCTATGAGGCGCTGCTCCTCCCTCTGTTAGCCATCTTACGTTCCAACACTTTTTGAGTGGAAGGCCAGTTCCAACTAGCTCAGACCACTCTGCACAACAGAGCGTCTCTGCCTCTTTTGGTCTAGCTAGCTTGGATTCATTCAACAGCAGGGTTGATTCTTTGTAGCCAAATTTTAGAAGAAGTAGTGTAGAAATAATAAAATATATATAGATATCAGGCGTGTCCTTTCTTATTTGTTTTAGACACTCCATATAAAAGGTGAAATAAGTGAAAAAAATTATTTAAGGATAATGAAAAAAGAATATGCACATCTTCAGACCTATATAAAAACACCTGTAAAGTTTCAAAAGGATTGACCTAGAACTGTAAGAGGAGTTGCGGTAACAAGGTAGCTACTCCCTATACATTTTAACATTAGTAGATCTCAAAAATAGTCTAAGTTAAAAAAGGTGAAATAAGTGAAAAAAATTATTTAAGGATAATGAAAAAAGAATATGCACATCTTCAGACCTATATGAAAACACCTGTAAAGTTTCAAAAGGATTGACCAAGAACTGTAAGAGGAGTTGCGGTAACAAGGTACCCACTATCAAATATTACAGACAGACAGACAGACAGACAGACAGACAGACGGAATTCCGGACAAATTACAGACGGAATTCCGGACAAGCCAAATCCAATATAGCCCCCACTTTTTCAAAGCGGGGCTATAATGAGCAGTAGGCCTAAAATGATATGGCAGATAGTAGATTGCCTAAGGAATATTTCTATGAAAGTTTTGTCAAAAAGTCTGCAGCGGCTTGCCAGTAAATGCCATTTTTCAATTTTCCCCATTATAAGTCTATGGAAACTCTAAGTTGCCATAGCAACCAAACTAATGAGCCGAATTTCATAAACAAGAGGCCCATGGGCCACTATGCTCACCAGAGCTCAGGTGGGCATGGCCCAATGGCAGCCATGTATTTTAACATGATATCATTTTAATCTACCAAATGAACCCCCATGTCCAAATGAGCACCCATGTGGACTCAGTATCTGAAACATTAGGCCTTTTATGAAGTAGAGGGGGTGGGGCATGGAGCCCTGGTTGGTATCACTAAATGCGTCTTATCATAAGGAACAAGAATATATATGGTTTAGCAGTGGGGATCTGTAGGGCCTCTTAAGTGGTGGGGGAGTTGGGGCATGCCCTGTTGATCCCAGGAAAGCCCAAGATTGTTGTCCCTAAATGTGTCTTATCATAAGGACCAAGTATATATATGGTTTAGGGGTGGGAATCTGAACGGTTTCTGAGATTTGAGGCCCTTTTATGAAGTGGAAAGGATAGGAATGGCCCCTGCGAACCCCCCTACAGTAGGTGTGCAAATAATAAGGAACAAGAACATACATGATTATGGGGTGGGGATTTGAATGGTTTCTGAAATATAAAGCCTTTTATGAAGTGGAAGGGCGGGGCACATTGCCTCAGCACAAAGTGACCCACAGGTTGGTGTGATTGAACGAGTCTTATCATAAGGAACAAGTATATGGTTAAGGGGTGGGGATCTGAACTATTTCTGAGATATATGGCTTTCAATGAAGTAAAGCGATGGGGCATGGCCTGGGCATGCCCTGGGGACTCCCAAGCTGGTGTCACTGAATGCGTCTTATCATAAGGAAGATGAATATATATGGATTTAGGGTGGGGCTAAGAACAGTTTCTGAGACATAAGACCTTTTTTGAAGTGGAAGGGGTGGGGCAAGGCCCCGGGAGACTCCCAGGTTGGTGTCAATGAATGTGTCTTATCATTAGGAACAAGAATATATATGGTTTAGGGGTAGCCATCTGTAGGGTTTCCCAGATATTGGGAGATTATGAAATGGAGGGAGTTGGGCATGGCCCCAGCACATCCCTGGGGACCCCCAGGTTGGTGTCACTGAATGCGTCTTATCATAATGAATAAGAATATATATGGTTTAGGGGTGAGGATCTGGACAGTTTCTGAGATATATGGCCTTTTGTGAAGTGAAGGGGTGGGGGAAGGCCCCGGCGCATCCCTGAGGACCCCAAGGTTGGTGTCAATGAATGTGTCTTATCATGAGGATCAAGAATATATATGGTTTAGGGGTGGGGATCTGTAAGGTTTCCAAGATATTGGGCCTTTTTGGAAATGGAGGGGGTTGGGCATGGCCCCGGCGCATCCCGGGGACTCCCAGGTTGATGTCACTGAATGGGTCTTATCATAAGGAACAAGAATATACATGGTTTAGGGGTGGGAATCTGAATGGTTTCCAAGATATTGGGCCTTTTATTAAGTGGAGGGGGTGGGGCATGGCCTCGGCGCATCCCTGAGGACCCACAGGCTGATGTCACTGAATGCGTCTTATCAATAGGAACAAGAATATATATAGTTTAGGGGTGGGGATCTGTAAGGTTTCCAAGATATTGGGCCTTTTATGAAATGGAGGGGGTTGGGCATGGCCCCGGCGCATCCCGGGGACTCCCAGGTTGATGTCACTGAATGGGTCTTATCATAAGGAACAAGAATATATGTGGTTTAGGGGTGGGGATCTGAACGGTTTCCAAGATATTGGGCCTTTTATTAAGTGGAGGGGGTGGGGCATGGCCTCGGCGCGTCCCTGAGGACCCACAGGCTGGTGTCACTGAATGCGTCTTATCAATAGGAACAAGAATATATTTGGTTTAGGGGTCGGGATCTGAATGGTTTCTGTGATATATGGCCTTTTATGAAGTGGAGGGGGTGGGGCATGGCCCAGGCACAACCTGGGGGACCCTCAGGTTGGCATTAAAGCATATGGTTGAGAGGAGTTTACTCAAGAAACATTTCTATAATAGTTTTGTCAAAATATCTGCAATGACTTGGCAGTAAATGCCATTTTTCAATTTTCCCCATTATAAGTCTATGGAAACTCTAAGTTGCCATAGCAACCAAACTAATGAGCCGATTTTCATAAAAAAACACAAACTTTCAATCCCCCAGCCCAAGGATGCTACAGATGAAATTTGGACTCAATCGGCCCAGTGGCTTCAGAGGAGATGTCGTTTGAAAATGTTAACGCCAGACGACGACAACGACGGACAACTGCCTATCCTATAAGCTCCCCCGGAGCCTTTGGCTCTGGTGAGCTAAAAACACAAACTTTCAATCCCCCAACCCAAGGATGCTACAGATGAAATTTGGGCCCAATAGGCCTAGCGGCTTCAGAGGAGATGTCGTTTAAAAGTGTTGACGTCACACGACGACGCAGACACAGACGACACAGACGCCGACGGACAACTGCCTATCCTATAAGCTCCCCCGGAGCCTTCGACTCTGGTGAGCTAAAAAATCAGGCTTTCCAGCAAACAAAAAAAGAAATTTACATGAAATGTCAGGTCTGATTTTCTCTGAAAAATAATAATTAACAAAATAAAGATGTCGTCTGCTGTAGTTTGCTAATTTATATATAAAATAAAAGATGACTAGCTAGCACCAGGTCCTGCAAAACACAACTGGAGGAAATAATAGAAAATATTCGGAGACCTTGTTCTGAGGTTATAAAATTTTCGAGCTCAATTCAGTGGACAATGAATCTGTAATGCCCATAATTACTAAACTACAAGAGGTGCAAGTGAGCCTGAAATCACTCACCTGGCTGATCATATGTAACATTGTGCCTTGGTGGCCATCTTGGCTATCAGATCAGATTGTATTCAGCAATTCTGAATCTGCATATTGCCTTGATGCCTATGGTAAGTTTCTGAAGGGCTCAATCTGACTTTAGATTCTGGGGAAGCTATTGGGGGGAGAATGGAGGGTGTAGATGTCATTTGAAAAAGTTCAAGTCATTATGAAAACATGCCTATACAAATACATTGCGAACTTAACTGCCGAAAAAAAAAAAAAAAAAAATATTAAGATGAAAATTATGATATTTTTATTCATTTCTGCTCAAAATATAGATTGTGGGCACTCGTTAGAACTGCTTCAAAGAGGCGGTTCTAATGAGTACCCACAATCAATATTTAAGAGCAGAAATAAGAAAAATCTGTCTTACAGCAAAAAATATAAGGTTTACCCCTGTAGAGCAGATATAAAAGGTTTACCCCTGGAAACCCCAGTTTTACTACCGTATTCGCCCTAATTACCGCACATGCTCCTATAAGCGCACACCAAAGCTATTTTTGAAAAGGAAATGCATAAGCGCACACTTTACAGTAACCTCCCCTTGAAGCTCTCACAATAAATCTATAACCAGAGGACCAGTGGTCCTGTAAACGCTCACCTGACATCAACCCAGGGCTACCATTTGAACAAACTATGATAGGTCCGAGTAAATAAGTCCAATTTTTTTTAAAAATCCGTCCAATAATGGTCCAAGTACCCAATTCTACTTGCCAAGTTTCAATGTCATTGGCCTTATGGTTCCAGAGAAGAAGAATTTGAAAGGTTTTTACTTTGTATGGGCATGGACGCCATCTTGGTCATGTGACCTGGACCGTATTAGCAGTTTTCATTAGTTCATCGCATAAAGGCTCCGTATCAAATTTTATTTCAGTTCGCCCAGTAGTTTCTGACATATGGAACCTGAGTGATCTTGGTCCCAGACCTTTCTTACCCATAAATCTTCATGTATTCAGTTACTTTACATGATCTACCAATTTTTGTGACACTGTCTTCAATGGTTTCATAAAAATCCATTATTTTCACTTTTTCCCATGCAAAAGCCTAAGTCGGCAAATTTGACATTGGCGTAAAATAGGTCACGGTCAATCCAGAATCACCATTTGAACAAATTATGATAGGCCTGAGTGCTATGTGCCAAGTTTCAAGGTCATTGGCCGTACGGTTCCGAAGAAGAATGTTAAAGGGTTTTTACCATATATGGGCATGGCCACCATCTTGGTCATGTGACCTGAACCATATCAGCAAATTTTCATTTGTTCATCACATAAAGGATCAATATCAAATTTCACTTGAATTGGTCCAGCAGTTTCTGAGAAAAAAATGTTTGAAATATGGTCCCAGATCACTGAATGACCTTGACCATTCTTACCTATACATCTTCATGTATTCAGTAACTTTACCTGATCTACAAATTTTGGTGAGACTTTCTTCAATGGTTTCCAAAAAATCCATTATTTTCACTTTTTCCCATGCAAAAGCCTAAGTTGACTTTGATATTGCCGTAAAATAGGTCAAGGTCAACCCAGTGTCACCATTTGTACAAACTATGATGGGCCCGAGTACCATATGCTATACGCCAAGTTTCAAGGCCATTGGCGAAGAAGATTTTTAGAGAAGTTCTGGAGAAGAAGATTTATGACGGCTTTTTACTATATATCTGCATGGCAGCCATCTTGGTCAGGTGATCTAGACCATATTGGCAACTTTTCATTTGTTCAACACACGAAGGCTCCATATTGAATTCCACTTCAATTGGCTCAGTAGTTTCTGAGAAAAAAAAATGTTTTTTTTTTTTTAAATATGGAACCTGATTGACCTTGGTCAAAGGTCAATGAATGACCTTAGACCTTTCTTACCTATAGATCTTCATGCATTCAGTTACTTTACCTGATCTACCAATTTTGGTGACACTGTCTTCAATGGTTTTCTAAAAATCCATTATTTTCACTTTTTTCCGATGCAAAAGTCTTAGTCGGCAAATTTGACATTGCTGTAAAATAGGTCAATGTCAACCCAGGGTCACCATTTGTACAAACTATGATGGGCCTGAGTACCATATGCTACTTGCCAAGTTTCAAGGCCATTGGCCTTACGGTTCTGGAGAAGAAGAATTTTGAAATCTTTTAACCATATCTGGGCGTGGCCGCCATCTTGGTCACGTGATCTAGATGGTATTGGCAATTTTTCATTTGTTCAACTCACAAAGGCTCCATATTGAATTTCACTTCAATTGGCCCGGTAGTTTCTGAGAAAAAAATGTTTGAAATATAGAACCTGAATGACCTTGGTCTATGGTCAATGAATGACCTTGACCTTTCTAACCCATAGCTCTTCATGTTTTCAGTTATTTTACCTGATCTACAAATTCTGGTGACACTAACTTCAATGGTTTCCTAAAGATCCATTATTTTCACTTTTCTCCATGCAAAAGCCTAAGTCGGCAAACTTGACTTTGCTGTAAAATAGGTCAAGATCAACCCACAATCACCATTTGTACAAGCTCTGATGGGCCTGAGTACCATATGCTACATGCCGAATTTCAAGGCCACTGGCCTTACAGTTCTGGAGAAGATTTTTGAAGGCTTATTACCATATATGGGCATGGTGGCCATCTTGGTCATGTGATCCCGACCCCGCAAACAAACTTTAATTGCTGGTCAATAGGTCAAGGTCAGCCAAGGGTCACCATTTGTACAAACTATGATGGGCCCGAGTACCATATGCTACATGCCAAGTTTCAAGGCCATTGGCCTTACAGTTCTAGAGAAGAAGAATTTTGAAGGCTTTTTATCATATATAGGCGTGGCCGCCATCTATGTCATGTGACCTAGACCATATTGGCAACTTTTCATTTGTTCAACTCACAAAGGCTCCATATCGAATTTCACTTCAATTGGTTTGGTAGTTTCTGAGAAAAAAATGTTTGAAATCTGGAACCTGAATGACCTTGGTCTAAGGTCAATGAATGACCTTGACCTTTCTAACCAATAGATCTTCATGTATTCAATTACTTTACCTGATCTACAAATTTTGGTGACACTGTCTTCAATGGTTTCCTAAAAATCCATTATTTTCACTTTTCTCCATGCAAAAGCCTACGTCGGCATATTTGACATTGCTGTAAAATAGGTCAAGGTCAACCCAGGGTCACCATTTGTACAAGCCATGATGGGCCCGTGTACCATATGCTACATGCCAAGTTTCAAGGCCATTGGCCTTACAGTTCTAGAGAAGAAGGATTTTGAAGGCTTTTTATCATATATAGGCGTGGCCGCCATCTTGGTCATGTGACCTAGACCATATGAGCAACTTTTCATTTGTTCAACTCACAAAGGCTCCATATCAAATTTCACTTCAATTGGTTCGGTAGTTTCTGAGAAAAAAATGTTTGAAATCTGGAACCTGAATGACCTTGGTCTAAGGTCAATGAATGACCTTGACCTTTCTAACCCATAGATCTTCATGTATTCAATTACTTTTCCTGATCTACAAATTTTGGTGACACTGTCTTCAATGGTTTCCTAAAAATCCATTATTTTCACTTTTCTCCATGCAAAAGCCTAAGTTGGCATATTTGACATTGCTGTAAAATAGGTCAAGGTCAACCCAGGGTCACCATTTGTACAAGCCATGATGGGCCCGAGTACCATATGCTACATGCCAAGTTTCAAGGCCATTGGCCTTATGGTTCTGGAGAAGAAGATTTTTGAAGGCTTTTTACCATATATGGGCATGGCGGCCATCTTGGTCATGTGATCCAGACCCCGCGAACAAACTTTCGTTCCCCCATCCCACTGAGGCTCCATATGAAATTTGGCTTTGATTGGCCCTGCAGTATAGGAGAAGAAGATCTTTGAAAATGGTGGACGGACGGACGGACGGACGGACGGACGGACGGACGGACGGACGACGGACCATGGCTATACTATAAGCTCACCTATGAGCCTAAAGGCTCAGGTGAGCTAAAAAACCTGCCGTTATTTCTTCAACAGTGAAGGCAATACTTAAGTATCCTTTTCCACCCCATTAAATATCAGTATGCATCATCTCGGAAGCTATTTTTTCGTATCAAGTGTGCGCTAATTAGATAGATTTTTCACCATGATTTTTTGACACAATTTTGAAAAAACTAAGGGCACGGTGCGGTAATTAGAACGAATACGGTATATATTATGTAAAAGTGGGGTTCAAGGGGGTCACAATTATATAGGTGTGTTTTTGTGATGCGACTTTCATAGCAGACATCTTGGGCATTGGAATATAACAATATTAACAGTTACGAATCTTTATGTTGTCCAGATGCCTCCTATCAAGTTTCAGCTCAATCTAATTTTCTATTTCGGAGGAGATGTTGTTTAAAGAATTTCATCTTGCCATGAAGATGGCTGCCATGGTGGCCATCTTGAATATTGGAATGGAATGATTTTAGCAATCCAACCTGATATCTCTTATCAAGTTTCAGCTACGATCATTCTCTCCCTTCCGCTGATTCAAGAAGGGCTGTTGTCAGTTTCTGGCTAACCGCTTATGTATAAGCCTGCCCAGGAAAAGGGAGAATAGGTTTGTTGATCTGCTCAAAAATGACCTAAAATAGTATATCAACAAAATCAAGTTTCAGCTCAATCAAACAGTGTAGATCCTGATCAGATGGCTTCTTCAGAAGCCATCTGATCTGGATCTACACTGTTTGCAAAGAAAAGGGTTGTCGTGAACAGCAGGATAAGAGTTAAACAATTTTAAAATGACCCTCATGGCATCCATCATGGATATTGGAATGAAACAATTTTAGTAATTCTTAATCTCTATGATGCCCTGATACTACCTACCAAGTTTCAGATAAGCCCCCGCCCAAAGGGGCTTTAAGAAATATATGGGCTGCATGATGCTTCCACGCAGAGCTGAATCCGGCCCGCACACTAGTACTAGTAAACCGCTTAGAGGATCTAAGCCTGTCCAGGAACCGCGGTGCGAGGCGGACCATCCATGCTAATAACCCTATTGGTTTCATTGGGCGACAGGGCTTGAGATGTCATTTCATCTCCATGTCGGGTAAAAGTCCCACAAAATTGGAAGCAATGTCTCCAAAATGACCTTTACAGTGTTGACGGGGATGTTAAACCTCAAATCAAACAAAAAAAAAAAAACCAGTTTCAGCTCAATCCAACTTTAGGTTCAGAAGGAGATGTCATTTAAAGATGTTTAAGATGGTGACCATCTTGGATATCTGATTTTAGCAATTCTGAATCTGCATGTCAGCCTGATGCCTCCTTTTAAGTTTCAGCACAATGCCACTTTCAGTTCAGGAGGAAATGTTATTTCAAGAATGTAAAGCTGGCCACCATAGCAGCCATCTTGGATATTGGAATAGAATGAATTTACCAATTCTGTATCTTCATGTCAATGAGCAATACAGTTCAGTCCAATCCAACTTTCGGTTCAGGAGGAGATGTTGTAATAAGGAATTTCATGGCAGCCATCTTATATATTGGAACAAATTGATTTCAGCAATTCTAAATCTCTATGTTACGACAATGCCTCCTATCAAATTTCAACTCAATCTGACTTTCGGCTTGGGAGATGTTTAAAGAATTTCAGGATGGCTGCCATGGCAGCCATCTTGCATATTGCAACAGAGCTTTGTTAGCAGTTGTGACTCTTTATGTTGCTCCAATGCCTCCCTCCAAATATAAGCTCAATGTGACATAACCCTTCTCCTGCTGAATATTCAATTTATCTCCACCCATTTCAGGCTTTGAACCAATCAAATTACTTGATATAATTTATTCTTACAAATCCATAAACTGAATGTCAAACAGTGTAGATCCTGATCAGATGGCTTCTTCAGAAGCCATCTGATCTGGATCTACACTGTTTCCAAAGATAGGGGTTGTCGTGAACAGCAGGATAAGAGTTAAAAGTTCTGGAGAAGATGTCGACAATGTGAAAAGTTTACAATGGACAATGCAGTTACCGTTACGGACAACAGACAACAGACCACAGCATAAGCTGACCGGGAGATTTGCTCCAGGTGAGCTAACAAGCAAATGAGGCAATCTCCCTGCACAGATTAGCACTGCATGTTGTTTGCCTTGCTGAAAATTTTAGAATGTTAATTATTGTGGAGAATGAGGAAAAACAAAATGAAAATTGCTGCAAGGGATGCAAACAGGGGCCTGTTGTTGAAAACTAACATAATCATTTGTTAACCTATTGTTAAAACTTTGATCATTTAATACGGTAAATATGCTATTTTTTTCTACAAAATTGTGAGCAGCTTTCACACATGCAAAAGCTGCTCACATTTTTTCAGCAAAAATATCGCTGTATTAGATATTGAACTTACTAGAACAGTTAACAATTTGACAACTAATGAGCTCGCTAAGCTAACGATGCTTTGAACAACTGGATCCAGGTCTTTTATCAGTTGAATAACCTGTTACCATACATTACGTAAACACGCGTATATCAATACATTGTAAATTTTACTGTGCAAAACTGAAAATTTTCAGATAAAAAATTGTGACATTTTTCTTATTTCTACTCGAAAAATAGATTGTGGGTACTCGTTAGAACCGCCTCATCGAGGCAGTTCTAACGAGTACCCACAATCTATATTTTTGAGCAGAAATAAGAAAAATAATGTTTACCCTGTAAACCCCAATTTTACTATACAAAAGTGGGGTTCAAGCGGGTCCAAGTTGTATAGGCATTGTTTTCGTGATGGGATACATGACATCTTAACCTCAGCCAACCACCACTATGTGAGGGTGCCTATTTTGTTGTAAAACAATAAACATAAGACAACATAACACGATACAACACTTTACAACAAAGGCAGGCCATGAGAACCTAGGATCACTCTCCTGAGCTCTAGATGTGACATACCTTGCAGCAGTGTCAGGGTTATGATATTGAACAACGTTTTGCAGTAGTTTCGTGGTTATGATATGAACTAAATTTTTGCACCACTGTATTCGTTTCTTCATTACCTTTGATTTGATATGCAACTTGACTATGTTTATACAAAATAGATTTTTGACCATTTTGGTGGGGTCAGGTGCCACCCCAAGTAGGGAGTCACACCATAATCCCAAATATTTCCTCTAGTTCTCATCAATAGAACTAACTACAACAGTTTCAAGATTCTAGCTCAAAAAGTGTAGAAGGAGATATGTGACAATTGAAATAAAGGATACAAAATCCTACTTTTTGAAGTCTGGTGACCCCCAGTCATGCCCACGGGCAAAATATTTGCACCACTGTATTTTACTCTTCATTACCTTAGATCTGATATGCAACATATTTATGTTTGAACAAAATGAATTTTGACCCATCAGGCAGTGAAGGTGGGGGTGGTGGGGGTCACATCAGAATTCTGAATACATTCAAACAGACCTGCAGAGCCATTGCCTGTATAAGTTTAGAGATTCTAACTTAAATGGTCTAGGAGCAATGATGTGAGATTACAGACAGATGGATGGATGGATGGAGGACAGACGGGTGGTGTTACATAATGGTTTTCTTTGAAAAGCGAGGGGATAATAACACAACATATTACTAATGTCATTTCTAGATTATCATTTTCAGAGCGTGGCCTTTTCATATGCCTTTTGCAGGTTTCATAAATGTCAAATGAAATGACCATGAGAGTAAAATTCTGTTCATTATATAGAGGATCTTACATGAGTGTTCATGTTTTATTGAATTTATTAAACGAGTTGAGGAAAAGGGATAAAAGGCTTTCCCTTTTCCTCAACGAGTTTAATAAAGTCAATAATACATGAGCACGACTGCAAGATTCTATTTATCATATGACTATTAAAATGCATTTTATTCTCGATTGTTTACGAAAAATGTCAATATTCGGCCATTAGCAAACGCAACGTCGTTAAAGGACATCGTACACGTAACGTTACGTATCTAGCTAATTTGCATATTTAATTCACTAGTGGATTATCAAAAATATTACATGGCTTTATTACACTCTCAGACGCGGCGTCATATGATAAAATTTTAATAACAATTATTTCAGCCGAAGAAGGTAAAAAAAATCAGTAGAAAGCAGGTACGTCACAGATAGCGTCATGACGTTAGCGCCAGTAACCCCCATGTTATTCCGTGTGTAGTCATATGATTTTTATAACATGACATTACTCACTAAATAACAGTGATGTTATATGATAAATGCAATTATGTAATCATAGAGCAAATCATACAATGTCATATGATTTTTATAACATGACATTATTCACTAAATAACAGTGATGTTATATGATAAATGCAATAATGTAATCATAGAGCAAATCATACAATGTCATATGATTTTTATAACATGACATTATTCACTAAATAACAGTGATGTTATATGATAAATGCAATTATTTAATTATAGAGCAAATCATACAACATACAAGTTTCGCTATATAAGTCTAGCACATGCACCTAAGCTGATAAAATCAAATTGAGCCAGCTACTGAGAAATGTGTATTAATTGCATAGGTGACCAGTGCATCAGCACTGTCTTGCCAGAGACTTTGCTGCATGATGATATCTAGAGGTGACCTTGAGGAAGCTTCACACTAGAAGTCATGTGTCTAGTCCAAATATAGTCAAACTTCAATGGCCTGAACACCTTTTGGACCTCGAAAATCTGTTCGAGACAGGGGCAGTTCGAGAGACTGAGGGTTACTGTCAGGAGGTCTAAGGACATATTTTTGGTGTTCTCTAATGTAACTGTATGCTGTTTGTACTCATTAGAATCGCCTCATCGAGGCGATTCTAATGAGTACACACTGCATACATTTGCAAGATAAAAGACAAAAATCTCCTAAATTATCCCTCACTTTCTTATGAAGAGGAATTCTCAATGGGCTCAAGAACGGGATCGACTTAGCGATGGTAAATGAGCCATTGGTGTTCAAACCATCAAAGTTCCCCTGTCATTAACTCAAACATGTGTAGCTCATTTACGAAGGCTAATTGGAGCTGGCTCTGGAGTCCCTAGAGAATTCTTCCCATATGTCCAGATATTTATATACTCACCGGAAATAGAAACTATACACTCATTTTTAAATTGTCCCGGGCAAAATACTTTAATAAAATTTGAATTCTAATTATATAAATTACCATCAGTGGCATGTCTGATTTATCGAATAAAATATTTAATGATAGCTACGATTTAACGGGTAGAGCCACAGGATCAAAACAAGGGTCCAAATCTTGCTGTTCAAGTTTCCATTGAGTCAAACATTTTGTGTCGCGAATGTGATTCCCATTTTTATCAGTTATTACTCATCATCTAACGTTGGGAATATTGTTTACAAAATGAAAATTTTCAAAATGGTTGAAATGTTATCGACCTTTAAATATTGGACCAAACCACCGGAAGTGAGCGAAAAATAAAGCATTGCTGATTGCGGTTTTTGTTTTAATCAATATTTAAGACACAGCTGAAGATTCTAAAACGATTGAAGGCTATTTTTGGGTCGACTTTTGACTTGAAACATTATTTTGGAAATTTCGCTGAAAAAAAGCAGTTTTTGAGATTTCAATAAAATATTTGTTTCCCGATAATTATTAGATATGTTATTTTTTTTTATTCTTTGCTTTTAACGTATTACCTATACGCAAAAATGTTGAAGTCAAAATTCGATTACAAACAGATTTTGTGAAAAATGCACTTTTTTACATTTTCCCCAAAACTTTTATTTTGAACACCAGATTTTCTTTAAATTGTTACAGGATTCATGTCAGTAGTTAGTCAAATCCTAAATCTGTATTGTTTAACTGAATTATCCTCCTGTTTTGTCAGGGGAGACAATTTAAAAGTGTATAGTTTCTATTTCCGGTCAGTATATAATTAGGATGATTTATGGACTTTTTTCTGGTTTTATTCTGAAAAGGTTTGTTGTATATACTCATTAGAATCACCTCAATGAGGAGATTCCAATGCGTATGTTGCAGGTATGTCGTATGTACTCATTAGAATCGCCTCAATGAGGCTATTCTAATGAGTACACACAACATTACTTAATTCTATATAATATCAAAAAGACAGCCTTAACTCTTATCCTGCTGTTCACAACAACCCTTTTCTTTGCAAACAGTGCAGATCCAGATCAGATGGCTTCTGAAGAAGCCATCTGATCAGGATCTACACTGTTTGACATTCAATTAATGAATTTGTAGGAATAAATTACTTCAAGTAATCTGATTGGTTCAAAGTCAGAAATGGGTGTGGCTAAACTGAATATTCAGCTAGAGAAGGGTTAAGTCATCCCTTATTCCTTTATTTCATAGAATATGGAGAAGATATCCTTTTATCATATGACGTCAAGTCTAAGAGTGTAATAACCCCATGTAATATTTTCGATAATCCACTAGTGGATTAAATATGCAAATTAGCTAGATACGTCCCGTAATGTTACATGTACGTTGTCCTTAACGTTTAATTTATTAAACTCGTTGAGGAAAAGGGATAAAATGCTCGGCAAAGCCTCGCATTTTATCCCTTTTCCTCAACTCGTTAAATAAATTCAATAATACATGAACACTCATGTAAGATTCTCTATATAAGTCATCCTGATTATGTTATATCATCTAGGGCTATGACTGACCCACAGTAGTATGAACTAACACTATCTCGAACAAATTTTATGGTCCCCGAGATATTTGAGATATTCAAGTTACTGAAGTTCAACTGCATTGGGCTGCATATGGGCTTATGAAGAATCATAAAATGAGGGCGGCTAAGGGCTCCATTCTCATTAGTTGGCTCAATTAAGCTCTAAAAAGCTCTATTATAGAAGAAAATATAAACTTAAATTAATTATACCCTTTTAGAAACAGCAGAAAAGAAGTGGCTCTGAAAATATGGGAGGAGATGACCAATATTAATTTGCTGAATTAAAAAGATAACTCCCCACGCCCTACACCTACCATGTGAGATAAACCAATATTAATTTGCTGAATTAAATATACCCCCCACGCCCTACAACCAACATGTGAGATAAACCAATATTAATCTGCTGAATTAAATATAACTCCCCATGCCCTACACCCACCATGCGAGATAAACCAATATTAATTTGCTGAATCAAATATAACCCCCCACACCCTACAACCAACATGTGAGATAAACCAATATTAATCTGCTGAATTAAACATAACCCCCCACGCCCTACACCCACCAAGTGAGACAAGAATATCAGTGAAACCGATGGATGCTCCCTGAAGGTGCAATAGTCGGAATAGGAAACAGTATCCTCGTTAAAGAGTGGTATACTGTGTATACTCACTGTACTTCAAAATGGAGTATAACTAGAAATGCGTCCATAGGACATGGATGCCCCCGCCGGAAAATATGTCTATGTTCGTATACCCTTTTTTCACATTTGACCTCTAAGTATGACCTTGACCTTGGTGGTAAGGACCTTGGTTTTGTGTGAGGCAGATTGTCTCAGAATGGCCAACATTTCTGCAAAGCAATTTCAAAATCCATCCAGAGATAAGTCATTGACTGCGTTTAAGTTTCGGACCATTTTTTTTACCTCTGACCTCTAAGTATGACCTTGACCTGGGAGGTACAGATCTGGGTTTGCACATGACATATCCTCTCATGATGGTTAACATTTCTTCAAAGAAATTTCAAAATCCATCCAGAAATAAGTAAGTTATTGACTGCGTTTAAGTTTCAGACCCTTTTTTTGACCTTTGACTTCTAAGTATGACCTTGACCTTGGAGGTACGGACCTGGGTTTTGCATGTGATACATTGTCTCATGATGGTTAAAATTTCTTCAAAGTAATTTCAAAATCCATCCAGAAATAAGAAAGTTATTGACTGTGTTTAAGTTTAGGACCCTTTGTATGGACCTTTGACATCTAAGTATGACCTTGACCTTGGAGGTACGGACCTGGGCTTTGCACGTGGCACGTCGTTTCATGATGGTTAACATTTCTGCCGAGTAGTTTTAAAATCCATCAAGAAATAAGGAAGTTATTGACCGCGTTTAAGTTTTGGATGCACAAACGAACGGACAGACGGACTGACAGGGGCAATGATATATGCCCTTTCCACCATTCTTCTGAATTCTTAGGATCATTACAGTACTTAACCTGAAGATATTAGCAGTGTTTTTATATACTTTTATTAAATCATGGAAACAGAGCTTGATAAAGTTAGAATGGAATATCGATCTCTTGCCCTGGTATGTTAACTAATCATTAGTTTTGAACAACTGGGCCAGATCCTTTAACCTCATATGTTAATGAAGCCTCTGTGGTGCAGTAAATTAGCTACTCTCCTCACATTACAATAACACACCCGAGCAACATAGAGCAATATTAACATCTTCAAAATGACTACTTTTCTGATAAAAATCTGTGATATTTTGCTTATTTATACTGCAAACATAGGTTGTGAGTGCTCGTTAGAAGCGCCTCATTTAGGTGGTTCTAATGAGTACCCACAACCTATGTCTTGGAGCAGAAATAAGAAAAATAATATTTACCCCCGAAAACCCCAGTGTTCTCTATATAAAGTGGCGTTTAAGGGGGTGTTCAATTCATGGACTTGTTCAAATGATGTATTGTCTCATAATTATCTTTGTTACGCCTCATTATCATGATGAATTAGTCAGGTAAAAAAGTTGTTGTTTGGAAATAAAAATATGTAGATAAACAAGAAAAATTTCCACTTTTTTAAATTTTCTCTTTAATCTCTCAACGCACTTTTTTATTTTTTCAAAATAAAACATTTTGTCTTGAAGAACCAAGCTAAATTTCAGAACAGACACTGTGAATGCTCTTGTTATTATTATTATTATTTTTTTTTTTTCCAGAAAACCAGGCTTGATCGTTGCCTTCACTTCTATTGTGATAGTTCATGTGAAAGTTACTTCACATGAAATATTAAGCGTAAATTTCTGATAAATATAAATATTTGAAAATGCTGTCTGCTAGATTTTTGGAATTGGTGCCTCAAGCAGAATGTGTACCACCTTCAGGGGAGGCAACTCCTGCAAAAGTTTTTGTCTCCCATCCTATTGTCATAGGGGTCAACTCTTAAAGGAAAGAATTTGCTCCTAAGAAGAATGGGTACCACCTTCAGGGGAGGCAACTCCTGCAAAAATATTTTGTCTCCCATCCTATTGTAATAGGGGTCAACTCTTAAAGGAAAGAATTTGCTCCTAAGGAGAATAGGTACCACCTTCAGGGGTGGCAACTCCTGCAAAAGTTTTTGTCTCCCAGCCTATTGTAATAGGGGTCAACTAATAAAGGAAAGAATTTGCTCCTAAGGAGAATGGGTACCGCCTTCAGGGGAGGCAACTCCTGCAAAAGTTTTTGTCTCCCATCCTATTGTAATAGGGGTCAACTCTTAAAGGAAAGAATTTGCTCCTAAAGAGAATGGGTACGGCCTTCAGGGGAGGCAACTCCTGTAAAAGTTTTTGTCACCCATCCTATTGTAATAGGGGTCAACTCTTAAAGGAAGGAATTTGCTCCTCAGGAGCAAATTCTTTCCTTTAAGAAAAGACCCCCTTTCCTAGGGTCATGACTTTAGAGAAAAGTGAACAGGAAGTCCTGAAAGTTGTCTCCCTTTGCAAAAATGGAGGAAACACCTGCCAGGTGTATCCATTCCACTTAAGGGTTAAACTGTCATAATCAAAATTGTGCAATAATGAACAGTGTTATAAAGAAGCGAGTGAGTTTTCATTCTATCTCAGGCCTTCAGCAGGTGAAATATGGAAAGGGTGAATTGCTAATCCACATGTTATGTGACTTGCAAGCACTGTTAGACAGCGTTTAGGTAAAAACATAGAGGGTCTTATACATGTTGCTAACATCATGTAGTAAAATAATATGACGTGTGACCATGTGACACATGGTTACTGGCACATACTGTCATGATGTCATCCATGACAACCCTGTTTTATCATTACGATAACACATCAGTGAGACATAATGCATTTTTTCACATCTCCAAAATGGCTACTTTCTGAGGAAAATCTGTGATATTCTTTTTATTTATACCGCAAATATAGGTTGTGGGTATGTGTTGAATGCCATCCTTGACAACCCAATATTCTGTGCTGTAACACTTAATGAGTGAGTGTTTGAGTTTTAGGTCCCACCAACAGCTAAGATCATACAGAGACGGGACCTCGGTTTATAGACGCATCCGAAAGTCTGGAGAAGCCTGGGATCGATCCTGTGACCCCTGCTTTACAAGGCGAGAAGCGTAACCACTACACCACGGAGGCTTCTGTGTAACACTTAATACTACTGGCACAGAACAATAGGTTGTCAAGTATGGCATTATGATGTTACCCACCAGCAGTAACCAAGTGTTACAACACAGAACATTAGGTTGTCAAGTATGGCATTATGATGTTACACACCAGCAGTAACCAAATGTTACAGCACAGAACATTAGGTTGTCAAGGATGGCATTATGATGTTACCCACCAGCAGTAACCAAGTGTTACAACACAGAACATTAGGTTGTCAAGGATGGCATTATGATGTTACCCGCCAGTAACCAAGTGTTACAAGTGTGGTCTTATCATCTTTATGACATGACAACAGCTATATTATTATTAATTTTTCATCACATGGCAAATATGAAAAGTCCTCACACAAAATTACCACAAGCTACATAAAATTTAGCTATCATGTCATTCATTTCTATGTAATGAATTGCTGAAGCACATATAACACATGACTGTCAAAATTTTACACTCATGGTCATTTCTGATCATGTAATTTATCCATTTCTTCGTAATTAATTGCTGAAGCAGACATGACATATAAAAACAAATATTCATGTATATTCATTGTCATTTCTTACGAAATTTATCTATTTCTATGTAATGAAATGCGGAAGCTGTTGTATGAAGAAAAATAATGTCACATGACAAACCAAATTTCAGGACCATCGGAGTCTAACTGTTGGTTTTCTTTTGCTCCAGCATTTCAGTGGTTTCTTGCTGTCGAGTCCTCACCGTTGTCTCACCTCTGTGGTTCTTTGATTTTTTGTGTTCACGGAGATGTTGCACTGATGAGTTAGGAGGCCTTCATGCGGACTGAACAAAATATTTGTCTAAATCGCGACGGAAGTAAGGGCGAGGATTGTGGCCACGTAAAATCGATTTAAGCCCCCCAGTGGAAATCATTTCACTGACCGTTCCAAGGCGGTTCTTCTGTGGCGGTTTATTTATGGTGTTGTTTGGTACTTACTGTGTGTATCACTTGTGTCTGTTTATTTTGGATGGCCATTTTGTGGTAAAGTAACTGTCCTTATGGCCTTCCTTTGTTTAGGTTTCCATTGTGGTCTGGTCGCTTAATGTTTGTGTTTCTTTCCCTTTGGTGTCTTTGATGGGTGGAGTAAGTTAATTGTATCGATTCCTGATCTTTGTTTTACTTCTACTTTTCATACTTGTGGTCATTTCCCATGAAATTTATCCATTTCCATGTAATAAATTGCTGAAATTATTGTTAGAAGAAAGACAAATGTCATATGACAAACAAAATTTCATACATTGTGGAATTTTGAAAATATTTGAGGGTCACTGATGAGGCTTAAATGGCCAAAACTAGCTAGTCTGGTCCAGAAAATATGTACACTCAATATTTTCCAGTTCTGTGGTATATTCCTTGCTTTCAAAGGATAACCCTTTCATTTCTTATGAAATTTATCCATTTCTATGTAATGAAATACTGAAGCTTTTGTTAGAAGAAAGATTATGTTATATGACAAACTTAAGTTCATACTCCTGGTCATTTATGAAATTTATAGAACTCGCCAAAGGCTTGTTTCAGAAATTTCCATTACGCAAACACGCCTATACAAATACATTGCCACCTTTATCGCCGAAAAAGATGAAAATTTTTTAATGAAAAATTGTGATATTTTTCTTATCTCGCTCAAAATATAGATTGTGGGCACTCGTTAGAACCGCCTCATCGAGGCGGTTCTAACGAGTACCCACAATCTATATTTTAGAGCAGAAATAAGAAAAATAAGGTATACCCCAAGAAACCCCAGTTTTACTATATAAAAGTGGGGTTCAAGGGGGTCAAAACAATATAGGCATGTTTTCGTGATGATATGAAACAACCACTTGAATCTCTATTTGTATAACAAAATTACTTGTGAACATTGTTGAAAGGGGTTGAAGGTTGTAAAATTGTGAAGTTTCAAGGGGAGTGAAAACACCTTCAGGGGAGGCAACTCTTTCAAAAAGAAATTATCTCCCCTTCCCCACCATCTTTCAATAGGGGTCTACTCTTAAAGGAAAGTATTTGCTCCTAATGAGCAAATTCTTTCCTTTAAGAGTAGGTCTTAGAGAGCAAACTTTTTCCTGTAAGTGTAGACCCTCTTTAAGGGCCAACAGGCTGTCACAAAAGTTGTCTCCCTTACAAACAAGACTGTGTCTAAGGACGGACTGATGGATGGAAGGACATTACTACAGTCCCCTTTGACTAAAGTCGGGGAACAAAAAAGGTAGAGAATATGAGATGTGTATCTATACTCTTAAACATTTTTTTATAATTAAGGTACATGTGTACCTACCATTTCAGCTCTTCTTATTCCTCTAACCCTCTCCACCCAGGAATCCTGAAAAAAATTGGATAGAAAATATTGACAATATAAGTAATAAAGGTAATTTATTTAACATTCACTGAATATGTTCTATAAAAAGGTACATCAAACAGGCCCCATCTGACTGACCCACAAATATTTTTGAAAACCCAAAGAACTAGAAAATACAAGGCAAGCAAGCGTGGTATCACCTCCCAACTGTATTCAACTCATCAACATCTCAATCCAATCCAATGTTAGGCCTATTAAGTGTTATAGATTACCTTTGATGCTTCTATGATGATCATTTTGTCTTTTTTCCTATTCACATAGGTTTTAATGTTATGTCCATTGTGACCTTAACCTTTGACCCTTTACCTTGAAAATCAATAGGGTTCATAATCTCTCCATGGGAACATTAGTGAAAGATAGAAAAAAAATTTCAAGATGATCTTCATGAGAACATTAGTGAAACATTTGATATTTTCAAGATGATTGCTTTGTCTTCTATCCTGTTAACAAGGTTTGTTATGTTAAGTCTACTGTGACCTTGACTTTTGACCCCTGACCTTGAAAATCAATATGGTTCATCCTCTCTCCATGGGGAGCATTTGTGGAAGGTTTGATGCTTCTGTATTATTGCTTAGTCCTCTATCCTGTTTACAAGTTTTTTAATGTCAAGTCTGTTGTGAGCTTGACCTTTGACCCTTGACCTTGAAAATCAATAAGGGTCATCCTCTCTTCATGGGGAGCATTGTGGAGGATTGATGCTTCTATCATGTTCATAAAAGGTTTTCAATGTCAAGTCCATTGTGACCTTGACCTTTGAGCCTTATCTTGAAAATCAACAGGGTTCACCCTCTCTCTCCATGAGAAACTTTTGTGGAAGGTTTGAGGTTTCCATGATGAAAAGCTTTGCCTTCTATTCTGTTCACAAAGTTTATAAAGTCAAGTCCATTTTGACATTGACCTTTGACCCATGACCTTGAAAATCAACAGGGTTCATTCATTCTCCATAAGGAACATTTGTGGAAAGTTTGATGCTTCTATGATGATAGCGTTGTCTTCTATCCTGTTCACAAGGTTTTTATTGTCGTCCATTGTGACCTTGGTCTTTGAGCATTGACCTTGAAAATCAACAGGGTTCATCCTCTCTCCATCAGGAACATTTGTGGAAGGTTTGATGCTTCTATGATGAAAGATTTGTTTTCTTCCCTGTTCACAAGGTTTTAAATATCAAGTCCATGTGATCTTGACCTTTAACCCTTGATGTTGAAAATCAATAGGTTTCATCCTCTCTCTATGGGGAACATTTGTGGAAGGTTTGATGCTTCTAAGATGATAGCTTGGACATCTAGCCTGTTCACAAGGTTTTTTATGTCATCCATTGTGACCTTGACCTTTGATCCTTGACTTTGAAAATCAAGCTCACCATCTTTCCATTGGGAACATTTGTGGAAGGTTTGATGCTTCTATGATAATGTCTTCTATCCTGTTCACAAGGTTTTTAATGTCAAGTCCATGTAACCTTGATCTTTGACCATTGGCCTTGAAAATCAATAGGTTTCATCCTCTCTGTGGGGAACATTTGTGGAAGGTTTGATGCTTCTATGATGATAGCCTTGTCATCTATCCTGTTCACAAGGTTTTTATTGTTGTCAATTGTGACCTTGACATTTGACCCTTGATCTTGAAAATCAATAGGTTTCATCCTCTCTCTCATGGTAAACTGATGTGCATTTAAAGTTATAACCTACAAATCTGAGAGACTTTAACTATGTTACTGTAAGCTCACCACTGACTTGACTTGTAATTGTTAAACTTATCCTCAGCAAGCTGCCAGACCATAAATGACTAAACTATCCCTCAGCAAGTTGTAAGACCATAAATGGCTAAATTTACCCTCATTAAGTTGTCAGACCATAAATGGCTAAACTTACCCTCAGCACATTGTCAGACCATAAATGGCCAAAATTTACCCTCAGTAAGTTGCCAGACCATAAAAGATTAAACTTACCTCAGCAAGTTGTCTGACCATAAACTGCTCAATTTATCTTCTCAAGTTGTATTATAATTTACTGAACTTACCCTCAGCAACATCAAACCATAAATGGCAATCTTTACCCTCAGAGATTGTAAGACTATAAATAAACTTACCATGAGCAATCTGTCTGATAACAAATGTATGTCAAAACTTTACAGCAGCAATTTATCAGACCATAAAATTTAATGCCTAAACTTAACTACAGCAATTTGTCAGATCATGAATTCATACCTATAGCAATTTTTCAGACCATAAATGGTTAAACTTTCCATAAGCAATCTGTAAGACCATAAAATGCATGTCTTTCATTATACCCTCAGCAATCTGCCAGGTCACAAATATCTATACATACCCTCAGCAGGTTGTCAGACCATAAATGACTTAACTTTCCCTCAGCAATTTGTTTGACTTGCGCCAGCGCATGGTAAAACCTACAAGACATGTGCGGCCAACGAAGACTCAGATCAGCCTGCCCATCTGCACTGGCTGATCAGTCTTCGTTGTGCGCTCTAAGGATAGCTGAGGGCCCAATTCTTCTTCATGCAGCAAGAGAAGTCTCTGGATAGACTATATGGCTGCACAGGCTGATCTGAGTCTTCGATGGGCGCACATGTCTTATTGTAGGTTTTGTTATGCACTGGCTCACTTATAAATGGTTAAACTTACCCTCAGCAATTTCATAAGATCATGCTGGTCTGCGATAACTGGAAAAGTTGTTAATGTTGGACTGTGCATCAATTCTGAAAGGTTACAAACATAGAGAATATCAGGTGAGTGTCTTTTGATATCAAGTTTATCAGGCAAGGCTTCGAGAACGCTTGTAGAATCGTGAGGCTTGCCGAGCGATTCTACATGCGTTATCGAAGCCGAGCCTGATAAACTTGATATCAAATGACACGAATCTGGTATTCTATTTATCAGTTTATCCCCATGTACACTCTTAAATTAGGAATTTACGATTAGTTATCGATGGTCCTCAGTGCGTCCCAACATTCCGGCGATCCATATTTTCAGTATCCACTGACTGCAATTTTTCCTATGATGTTTTTTGAAGTATTTTTTTTTATTTCCCAGTAATAATAACATTATGCCATTTTCCAGTAGTCCGCTTCATTAAATAAGTGCAATGTTACGTTGACGTGATAAAGCTCACTTGTCCTGAGATAGCTTATCTTTATCAGGTCAGTGTGTCACAATGCAATATATATAGGGGGTAACTGATAAATCGCTATTCACAACCGCCTTTTTGTAACATTTGTTGGGAGTAAAAGCAGCAGAATCTGTATTAGTTTAACAGGTGTTGTATCCAAATGAAAACGTATAGATTATATAGAAAAAAATGACCTATTAAGCAAAAGTAACCTAAGCTGAAGGCACTATCCATCACGATAACATGCCTATATAATTTTGACCCCCCCCCCCCCCCCCCCTTGAACCCCACTTTTATATAGCAAAACTTGGGCTTACAGGGGTAAGCCTTATATTTCTTATTTCTGCTCAAAAATATAGATTGTGGGTAATCTTAAGAACTGCCTCGATGAGGCGATTCTAACGAGTACCCACAATCTATATTTTATAGTCTGTTAGTCTGTATCCTTGTAATTGTATTGATTCCATATCATTGCCTTCACTTCTATTTTGCAATGGATGGTGTCATGACACTACGCGGTTGTGACGAGTACCCACAATCTATATTTTGAGCAGAAATAAGAAAATAAGAAAAATATTGCATTTTTTCCTCTTAAAATTTTCATTCTTTCGGCGATAAAGCTTACAACGTATTTGTATAGGAGTGTTTTCGTAATGGCGATTTATAGACTGCCTGAGAGCCAGGCCCAGTAAAATCAATTTAAGCCCTCCAGTAAAAAACTTTTTACTGACATTCAAAGGCGATTCTTCTGTTGTGGTTTATTATTGTTATAGTTGTCTGGTATGTATTTGCTATTATCATAATTTGCTGATATCTTTTTATTTCTGCCATTTGTGGAAGAGTAACTGTCCTTTTGGCTTTCCGCTTGTGACATTTTCATTATGGTGAAGTTGTTTAATATTGGTGTTTTTTCCCTTTGGTGTCTTGGATGGAAGGTGTGAGGTACACCACAAATCATTATAACATGGTCCATTATAACACGGTTTTGGATAGAACACAGTTTCAAGATGGATCCCAAAAAAATGTATAGATTATATAGAAAAATGACCATAAATGGTCATTTTTCTATATAATCTATACATTTTTGTTTGGATTAACTAACATGGTCCTGCTTTGGACCCCATGAATTCTAAAGAGGTATGAGGTAATTCAAGGAAACAGACTAAGCATTTTGCTTAGGCACCCAGACTGGCATAAATCCAAATTTTACATTAAGTTAAAGGCATTTTTATTCAAAACTTAGGTGCCCAGGCAAATATTTAGGCAAGCCCCTGCCCATAGGGGCTTGAAGAAATATATGGGCTGCATGATGCTTCCACGCAGAGTTGAATCCGGCCCGCACACTAGTACTGGTAAACCGCTTAGAGGATCTAAGCCTGTCCAGGAACTGTGGTGCGAGGCGGACCGTCCATGCTAATAAACCCTATTGGTTTCATTGGGCGACAGGGCTTGAGATGTCATTTCATCTCAATGTCGGGTAAAAGTCCCACAAAATTGGAAGCAACGTCTCCAAAATGACCTTTACAGTGTTGACGGGGATGTTAAACCTCAAATCAAACAAGCAAAATATTTAGGCACCTTGGGAACCTGTTAGTCTGTATCTCTGTAATTGTATTGACTCCATATCATTGCCTTCACTTCTATTTTGCAATGGATGGTGTCATGACACTTCGAACAAGTAACCAGCTGTCATACACATAGAGGATCTTTCATTAGTGATCATGCATTATTGAATTTATTAAACTTATTGAGGAAAAAGGATAAAATGCGAGGCTTTGTCGAGCATTTTATCCCTTTTTCCTCAACTTTTTAAATAAATTCAATAATACAAGAGCATGAATGCAAGATTTTATTTATCATAAGACATTTCAAACACATTTAATTCACGAAAATTGTACAAAAATGTCAATATTCCGACATTAGTAAACGCGACGTCGTTAAGGATGTTGTACATGTAACGTTACAGGATGTATCTAACTTATTTGCATATTTCATCCACTATTTATTACATGGCGTTAAACACTCTCATACGCTACGTCATATGATAAATGAGGTTATAGCATTTTTACTACATGATGTTATCCAGTAAATAACAGCGACAACAAAATGATAAAACTTGTAAAGTAATTGTTATGTTATAATGTTACCTGTTGACTCTAAGTCCAGTCTGTCTCTGAGTAAAGTATCAGCAAGAATCTGCCTATAGTAGCTGTACGTCTGTAGTAAGGCTGTGTTACCTACCAAAGTCTCAGGCAGGGTGCTGAATATAAGAAAACAAAAAGAGATTAATCCCAGAGCGCAATCAAGAAATATTATCGTATTCATTTTGTTTGTGTTAAGGATTTACGTCCCATGTCAACACTATTTAGGTACATTATTATGGAGATCCTAAAGCAGCAGTCTGATCAGGGTCTTCACTAATTACCATTCTGTCTGCATGTTTTGGACCCCCTGCTGGATTATTTAACAAATTGTTAAAAGTTTAGGAGAATTGTAGCAAGGCCACAATGTGTCCGAATTTTTATGATTTTTACCGAATTTAAGTTCAGTCAGTTTCAGCTCTACATGGAGCCCAATCTATTTCTTCAAGCCCCGATGGGTGGGGGTCCAAATGTTATCTTATTTTTCAGAGAAAATCAGCCTTAACCCTCGTCTTGCTAAACAATGATATGTTCCACCTATGCAAACAGTATAAATTCAGATCAGATGGTGGCAAAATTTATTTATTCAGCAGAACAAGTGTGAAAAGTTCATGGGAATCATGTAGTAGATGATTCACAAGAATACTGAGCCTTATTTACTGCGGATAAATAGAAAAAAATCAAATGTCTTCCGCTTTATGCTTGGTGCTTTTAGGGTTAAAATGGAGAATGCCCATGTCACGGAGAGCCCAAGAAAAATCCCATAGAAATTCCACAAAAGCAGGCAGACTTTGAAATACATTTTTCTTAATTTGATTTATATACTACCATGCTTGATAGAACTATCTAAAATAAATGTTCTCATAATTACCCGAAGCCAAAAATTTGCAGCATAAAATGCAGTAAAATTCCTATATTAACCCTTCTCTTGCTGAATATTCATTTAAGCCACACCCATTTCTGTCTATCAACCAATCAAATTACTTGATGTTATTTATTGCTACAAATTCCTAAACTAAATGCCAAACAGTGTAGATCCTGATCAGATGGCTTCTTCAGAAGCCATCCGATCTGGATCTACACTGTTTGCAAAGATAGGGGTTGTCGTGAACAGCATGATAAGGGTTGTGACCACCAGTGGGACTGTTTGAACAGTCCCAAAGGTCTCTTACTAGAGGACAGTGGTTGCAAAATAACACAAAGAAAGAATGACAGAAACCTTCTCAAACCTTCTCGTGCTTCTTTCCCTTCGGTGACTTGGATGGGAGGTGTGATGTAATTGTATCCATTCCTGACCATTGCCTTCATTTCTATTTAAAAGCAGAATTAGTGCTAATTTTAGATGGTCCCAAAACTGGAATTTTCGTTGTACTTGTTTGTTTGTTTGTTTGTTTGATTTGAGGTTTAACATCCCCATCAACACTGTAAAGGTCATTTTGGAGACGTTGCTTCCAATTTTGTGGGACTTTTACCCGACACTGAGATCAAATGACATCTCAAGCCCTGCCGCCCAATGAAACCAATAGGGTTTATATATAAGCATGGACGGTCCTACTCGCACCGTTTTGCCTAGGCAGGTTAGATCCTCTGAGCAGTTTACCAGTAATGCTGTTCATTACACCATGGTTGTGGATATAACACAGTTCAATGACGGGAGCCCAAAAAATATATAGATTATACACGCAAGAATTCCGCCGAAGGCTATGTCCCGCCTGTGGGGGCTCTTAACATTAGGGTGAAAGTTAGGGTGGTCACAAATGTTGACGGCTTGACAAATGGTTGGAAAGTTCAACTCCTTTAACGCCATGCTTAAAGTAGGCGCATCAAAAATTGACCACACAACCTATGTTATGAGCATTTATAAGAAAAATATCAAGGATTTTCATCAGAAAAGTAGCCATTTTGGAGATGTGAAAAATGCTCTATATTGTACGGATGAGTTATCGTAATGTGGAGTACTTGAAGTAAAGCATCACAAACTTCAACCCGAAAGATGATATGAAATAGCATTAGAAACATTACGCAAACACGCCTATACAAATACATTTCCACCTTTATCGCCGAAAAAAATGAAAATTTCATGATGAAAAATTATGATATTTTTCTTATAAGAAAAATAAGGTATACCCCCTGAAACCACACTTTTACTATATAAAAGTGGGGTTCAAGGGGGTCAAAATTATATAGGCGTGTTTTCGTGATGCATATTGTAAGCAATTTCCACTCGAACATCATGTTAACAAGTCCGTGAAATGAACACCCAGTTTGTGTGTTCATTTGTTTGTTTGTTTGTTTGATATGAGGTTTAATGTCCCCATCAACACTAATATTTTGGAGACTCTGCTTCCAATTTTGTGGGACTTTACCCGACATGGAGATGAAATGACATCTCAAGCCCTGTCACCCAAAGAAACCAATAGGGTTTATAAGCATGGACGGTTCGACTCAAACCACTTTGCCTCTAAGCGGTTTACCAGTACTCGTGTGCAGTCTGTTTCCATCTATTTCTTCATGATGGGCGGGGACCATTCTGTTTATTTGATTTAAGGTTAAACTTCCCCAATCAATAGTCAATACTATTAAGCCCATTTTGGAGACGTTGCTTCCAATTTTGTGGGACTTTTACCCGACAATGAGATTAAATGACATCTCATGCCCTGCCGCTAAACGAAACAAATAGGATTTTTATGCATGGACGGTCCTACTCATATCACTTTGACTGGGCAGCCTAGACCTTATAAGTAGTTTACCAGTACTCATGTGGGGTTGGTATCAGCTCTGCATGGAAGCATCAAGCAGCCCATGGCATCTATTTCTCCAAGCCTGATGGGCGGGGGCCTGATGAACACCCATAAACCCCATTTTATATAGAGAAAACTGGGTTATACAAGGGTATTCATTAGTTTTTCAATTCTGTTCTAAGAAACTCCTCAATGATGTGGTTCAAACAAGCACCCACCACCTATGTTTTTGGTTTGTTTGTTTGATTTGAGGTTTAACATCCCCATCAACACTGTAAAGGTCATTTTGGAGACGTTGCTTCCAATTTTGTGGGACTTTTACCCGACATTGAGATGAAATGACATCTCAACCCCTGCCGCCCAATGACACCAATAGGGTTTATAAGCATGGATGGGCCGACTCACACCGCTTTGCCTGGGCAGGCTAAGATCCTCTAAGCGGTTTACCAGTACTCTTGTGCGGGTCGGTTTCAGCTCTGCGTGGAAGCATCATGCAGCCCATATATTTCTTCAAGCCCCAATGGGCGGGGGGCATACCTATGTTTTGGGTATAATGAAGAATAATATCACAATATTTCATCAGAAAAATGACGGATTTGGAGATATGAAAGGCTGTACTATGTTCCATGGATATGTTATCGTAACGCAGCTTTGTCTTTCCTGCTAACGCCTGAGCATTAACCCATTTTGTACCAAAAACCCCAAAACGGGTTGTTGGCAAACAGTGCAGACCCAGATCAGACGCCGCAGAACAAGGCGTCTGATCAGGGCCAACAGTGTTTGCAAAAAGTTAAGTCATTTTCCAAATAAATTTTGAAGAAGACACAGCCTGACACCTCTAAATTTTGAAATGGACTCCTGCTATATATAAGGATAAAGATTCAGTTTGGTACAAAAGGGTTAACTCTTATCATGCTGTTCACGACAACCCCTATCTTTGGAAACAGTGTAGATCCAGATCAGATGGCTTCTGAAGAAGCCATCTGATCAATATCTACACTGTTTGGCATTCAGTTTATGAATTTGTAGGAATAAATTACATCAAGTAATCTGATTGGTTCAAAGTCAGAAATGGGTGTGGCTAAAATGAATATTCAGCAAGAGAAGGGTTAAAAAGCCAACAATAAAACATGTGCAACAACCAAAGACTTAGATCAACTTTAATATCCGCCCCCTATGGCACAAGTTGTTGTTCACGTCTCTTGGATAGCAGGTACATTTGATCAGCAAAGACTCTGATTAGACTGCACTGATTCTTCACTGGTTGCGTAAGTCAGTGTCCTCAATTCTGCGGCCTCTGATCAGGGCCTACACTGTTTGCAAAACGTTCAGCCATTTACCAAATGAATTTTGAAGAAAACACAACCTGACACCCCTAAATTCTGAAATGGACTCCTGCTATATATGAGAGTGAAGATTCCATTTGGTACAAAAAGGATTAATGGCCCACTCAACACAATTAAGGTCATGTCAAGAAACTGAAAACTGCCCTAATTGGATCAGAGGGAGATAATCGCCATAATAATATTCCAAGATCAATCTCCAAAAAGGAATGTTGTAGGACCAAATGGGGGATCATTTTTACCACAGCATGGTGCTGCCTTTTTTCTAATGATTCCATATAAGTCAAGGTTGCAAATCACAAACTCTAATAGTGTAAACATAGCTCCATATAAGGCAGTTTATTCATCTAAAAAGTACTGATATTTTTCTTATTTCTGCACAAAAACATATAGTGGATACTCATTATTTTAGTACCACATGGAATCTTCCTCCTTATATATAGCAGCAGTCCATTTCAAAATTTAGGAGTGTCAGGTTTTGTTTTCATCAAAATTTATTTGGAAAATGACTGAACTTTTAGCAAACAGTGGGGGCCCTGATCAGACGCCGCATTCTGCGGCGTCTGATCTGGGCCTGCACTGTTTGCCCACTACCGGTTTTGGGGTTTCCGGTACTAAATGGGTTAAAAGTGCCTTGGTGAGGTGGTCTAATAATAACCCACAATGTTTGTTTTTGTGCAGAAATAAGAAAAATAATTTTGGATATTCCCTCTTATCTGTGGTTATGGTAAAACAACTAAGCTAAAACACAGCAAAATTTGGCCAAAGCTGTTCAAAGCCAACTTGTTAAAGGTTGAAACATAAATGTTCTGGCAAGCAGAATATCTAGTACAGTCACTGTGGTATTTTTACAGAAAAAAATGTGAGTATTGCAAAAGCTACTCACATTTTTATTCAGCAAAAAAAAAACGAAGAACATTTTTGTCATAATCAATGAGTGAAATTTTAATGTAAAGTTGACAGCTTACTCAGCTTTGAACATCTCAGCCCTAGAATATGAGCCATCGTACGACAAAACCTAGAAGCCTCCGTGGTGCAGTGGATACGCTACTCGCCTTGTAAACCAGGGATCGCAGGATCGATCCCGGGCTTCTCCAGACTTTCGGATGAGTCTTTAAACCGAGGTCCCGTCTCCGTATGACCTTAGCTGTTGGTGGGACGTAAAACTAAAACTCACTCACTCACTCACGACAAAACCTACAATAAGACATGTGTGCCCATCAAAGACTCAGATCAGCCTGCCCATCCATATAGTCTATTCAGAGACTTCTCTTGCTGCATGGAGGAGCATTGGGCCCTTAGCTATCCATAGAGTGCACAATGAAGACTCTGATCAGACTGCCCGGATATGCAGGTTGATCTGAGTCTTCGTTGGGCGCACATGTCTTATTGTAGGTTTTGTCATGCGCTGGCTCATATATTGAATGCTAACGATTGGATAACAAGGAATATTGCTATCTACCAACAGATCTAACAAGGGCTTAAGCATAATGTTGTCAGGTAGCAGTACTCCTTGCTAACTAACCATTATGATACCTCAACATCCCCAGATGGGAAACCAGCCATTGAGTCGTACTGGTGATCAGGATGTCATTGATTTCAATCCTCGCCAGGCAACATTCTTTTGTGGAAATCATTTATGAAATGTTTTCTACAGTCATAATCTCCCTTCAAGAATGTGCACTGTAAAGATTATCCGCTTAAGTGTAAGGCTGCCCAAGAAAAATGTAATTAAGTACATGACAGGCTTGATATGATGTAAATAGTGTTGACTGGAATGTTAAATTCAAAACAAACAATTCCTAGACATGAGACAGACAGCAGGAAAAACCTCCTTAAAAAATGGAAGTCAAACCTTTAGGTGGACCCAGAACTCATTATTTTAAAAATATCTTATTTGAGCAAGAGCACAATAAAAGATATCAGGCAGCAAAGACTCCGATCAGCTTGCACAAGCATGGTGTCTGATTAGAAATGTGTCAGTTTGCACAGGCCTTCATTAACCCTTATCTTGCTGTTCACGACAACCCCTATTTTTGCAAACAGTGTAGATCCAGATCAGATGGCTTCTGAAGAAGCCATCTGATCAGGATCTACACTGTTTGGCATTCAGTTTATGAATTTGTAGCAATAAATTACATCAAGTAATTTGATTGGTTGATAGACAGAAATGGGTGTGGCTTAAATGAATATTCAGCAAGATAAGGGTTAATACTGTAAAAATCCTTAAAAATTCAGATGCCTTTAGGACTTGCTATAATTCTCCTAAAATTTTAACAAACTTGTTTAATGATCCAACAACGAGTTCAAAAAGTGCAGATGGAATGACAAACAGTGTAGATCCTGATCAGTCTGATCTGGGTCTACACTGCTTGCTTAGGCCTGTCTGTCCCAAAACTTAGGATAATTACTGTAACCTCTCAGCTACTCAAAGCGTTATTAGCAAAAACTGACCTGAATGCATGGGCGGATGCACAAATTGATCTGTACCGGTCCCACATTTCTTTTTTCAGGCCCTTATGCAGGGGGATTGCGAGGGGTGTTAATGCTCCTCCCTTTTTTCAAAAATAATCTCAAATTCATTTAGTATTTCATCAGAAATCAAGCTCAAACCCCAAAGTTTGACCCCCAAATCAAGATTTTCTTAAGATTCCCAACTCCCTCCGCAAATTACCTGAAATTTGCACCCATTTTCCAAAATCTGCATGCAAGCCTGCTTTTTTTTTATCATAGACTATCACTGTCATTTAGTGGATAACTTCACGTTATGAAAATTTTATTGTCACAGGGAAATTTTAGATTTTTAACAGTTTTGCTAAATGCAAGTAAATTCTAATTATTTCAGATTATTATCATCAAAAAGTTTATTGTACTAATGTGTTGTGTAGTCAAAGTTTCCCAACAAGATTACATTGAGACATGTTGGATGAAAATGTAATGTTGAACAATATAAACCCTGATGATAATATGACCACACACGTAATACTAGACAAAGTGCCCAGTGGGGCACGTATACCCCCGGCCAGGGCCATCACCTCAGCTGAAACAAGAACTACAAAGGGAAATAACTCTAAAAGGCCTGACCCCTTGGCCCTTATTTTCTTTCCCACAATACAAGTAGTCATACTGATCATGTATGCAAAATTTCAAGTTTCTATGTGAAGCAGTTCCTGAGATATCTTTGTCACAAAATAATTGTTTACGGACACACAGACAGACAGACAGACGGAAAAGACAAAAACTATATACCCCCATTGCATACTTCGTATGCCGGGGGTATAATCATGTAGTTACTAGTGTGTAACACAGTGCTGACAGGGACGCTAAACCTCAAATCAAACAAACCAAACTTTATGACAATATTCATGACAACTCTTTGTTTACCACAAAAATCCAGTTTAAAATTGTAATATGATCAATAAGATCTTACACTCGTGGTCATTTCATATGAATTTTATGAAATGAGCCCTTTGGCTCATTTCATAAATTTCATATGAAATGACCACGAGTGTAAGCCCTTCTGTGAAAATATTTTCCAATTTGTTTTTAAATCAGTACACAACAGACCGCAAACTGTTAAAAGTTCAGAATTTCAAAAATCATTAGTGCTCAAACACAAGTACTTATATAGTTGCTCAGCATCACCACTACTGCAGCATCTGTAACAAGGTAACATCAATAACCCTTAAATAGAGGATCTTACATGAGTGTCCATGTATTATTGTATTTATTAAAAGAGTTGAGGAAAAGGGATAAAATGCGAGGCTTTGCCGAGCATTTTATCCCTTTTCTTCAACGAGTTTAATAAATTCAATAAGACATGAGCACGAATGCAAGACTCTACAGTCCAACCTGTATTAAGCAAGCACCTATGGGATAATCAAAAAGTGCTTGCTTAAGACAGGTGCTTGCTTAACACAGGTGAATTTTAATACATTTTCCTTTTTTGGGAACTGAAAGCCTGCTTGCTTAAGACAGGTTGCTTGCTTAATAGAGGTGGCAACTAAGACAGGTTTTACTGTATTTATCATATGGCATTTAAAATAAATTTTATTCACTATGTTTAACAAAAATGTCAATATTCCGCCATAAGTAAACGCGAAGTCGTTAAGGACGTCGAACATGTAACGTTATGGGGCGTATCTAACTAATTTGCATATTTAATCCACTAGTGGATTATCAAATTTATTACATGATGTAATTACACTCTCAGATGCGACGTCATATGATAAAGACTTATAATGCACAAGTGGATGTCATTTTCATTTGTTTGTTTTTTTTCTTCTTTTTTTCTTATTTTTCTGAGAAAATAAGTCTTGGAAGTATTGTGTGTGATCTCTATTTCCTTTTGGGTTGATTGTCTAACAAATGACTCAAAGGTATGTACATTTTTATTATGTACATTGTTATGATGTATTTTTTGCCATACTATCAGTTTTAAGCAGTTTTAACCTGAGTGAACTACTGTATATTACTGTGCAATAATTTTACCATTGGACGGTTGCCTTGGTTTTTCAGTTGTGATCATTTTGACACACAACACAGAAAAGCGGGAAACCATATTAGATTCTAGGCAATGGCAAATGACAACTAGCACAGAAATGAAAGCAAAGCCGTAACTGCAAAAACTTCATAAGTCACTCAACCATGAAACATAGATCAAGGTCATCTGATGACCTTATTCACGAGGTCAAACTGAAATCTTTGTTGGTACAAAGCAGAATGTAAGTGTAGCACTAACAGTTGATGAAAACTGAACTGGAATATGAAACTTGAACACAGTTCATTTTAACCCTTTTTGTACCTAATGGAATCTTCCTCCTTATGTATACCAGACGTTTATTTCAAAATGAAAGGGTGTCAGGTTGTTTTTTCTTCAAAATTAATTTGGGAAATGGCTTACCTTTTTGCAAACAGTGTAGGCCCTGATCAGACGCCGCATTCTGCGGCGTCTGATCTGGGCCTGCACTGTTTGCCAGGGTACCTGTTTTGGGGTTTCTGGTACTAAATGGGTTAACCCTTTTAACCCTTTTTATACAACCTGAAGAAAGGGCAGGTAACTTCAAGGTTAGAACATTTTGATCACAAGAGAAATTTCTATTACCGTACTATTTCTATCAAATGGTTTAAGTTTCCCTATTAAATGTCTTGGACCATTTTACCAACAAAGATTTACTCCATACATTAAGGCCTAAATAGGCATATCCATAAAAAGGCCATCGGTCATTTTAGGATCAGCATTAGTCTGCTGTTCCAGTAGCAAAGATTATCAGTTACCCCCTATATTAATTGCATTGTAACACCTTTACCTGATAATTTGTTTGTTTGATTTGAGGTTCGATGTCCCAGTCACTTCTCTAAAGGTCATTTTGGAGACTTTGCTTCCAACTTTGTGGGACTTTTACGCGACACTGAGATGAAATGACTTCTCAAGACCTGCCGTCCAATGAAACTAAAAGGGTTTATAAGCATGGACTATCTGACTTGCACCGCTTTGCCTGGGCAGGCTCAGCTCCTCTAAGTGGTTTACCAGTACTCGTGTGCAGTTGGTTTCGCACCGCTTTGCCTGGGAAAGGTTAGATCCTTTAAGGGGTTTACCAGGACTTGTGTGCGGTCGGTTTCAGCTCTGCATGGAAGCATCATGCAGCCCATCTATTTCTTCAAGCCCTGATGGGCGGGGACGTTTTACCTGATAAAGATATGCTTTATCAGGTCAGCACTTTTATGAATAAACTGGACTCCTGGAAAAAAAATAGCAAAAATGTTATTATAACTGGAAAAATTACTTTAAAAAATTGCCAGTTTAAAAGTGTACAAGGCGTTAAACTGATAAATAGAATACCAGATTCGAGTCATTTGGTATCAAGTTTATCAGACTTGGCTTCAAGAACACGCATAGAATCTCTCAGCAAGCCCTGCGATTCTACAAGCATTCTCAAAGCCTTGCCTGATAAAACTTGATATCGAAAGAAACGAATCTGGTATTCTTTATTTTCCCTGTTACTTATTTCTTGTTCTGAAGTAGACTTATGAAAGGTTTTATATATATGGGCATGCCGGCCTCAGTAGCTCGGTCTGATCGGTGATCCGGAGGACCCAGGTTGATACCTGCTGGGATGGGCAACACCCTTTTGTGAAGATTGATCATGAAATCTTTTCTACAGTCATTCTGTCCCTTCCCCTGATTCAAGAAGGGCAGTTGTCAGTTTCTGTAATTCTCTTGAATTTCTAACAAATGTGTTTCACAATCAAGCAGGGACTCCAAAAGATACAGACAAAATGGCTAACAGTGCAGGCCCTGATCAGACTGCTCCTCCAGGAGCAGTCTGATCTGGGTCTGCACTGTTTGCTTAGGCCTATCTTTTGTTTTGTTTGATTTGAGGTTTAGCGTCCCTGTCAACACTGTAAAGGTCATTTTGGAGACGTTGCTTCCAATTTTGTGGGACTTTTACCCAACGTTGAGATGAAATGGCATCTCACGCCCTGTAGCCCAATGAAACCAATAGGATTTATAAGCATGGACGGTCCGACTTAGGCCTATCATTTCCAATACTTAGGATCATTACGGTACAGCCTTTAACCCTTATCTTGCTGTTCGCGACAACCCCTATCTCTGCAAACAGTGTAGATCCAGATCAGATGGCTTCTGAAGAAGCCATCTGATCAGGATCTACACTGTTTGACATTCAGCTTATGAAACTGTATGAAGAAATTACATCAAGTAATTTGATTGGTTGATAGACAGAAATGGGTGTGGCTTAAATGAATATTCAGCAAGAGAAGGGTTAAGCTCCTGTGGAGGATCTGGTTCAGGTGAGCTGACAATTCCTTTGTACTCACTCCAAGAGTTCCTTCTGTTCCCGCCTGGGTATGGAAACTTTCACCGTCAGTCTTGGCTGCTTGTTTCCAGAGATCAAAGACATGAACGCATTGGAGCTAGCTGGAAAATATGAGAATATTCTTTTGATAATCCATGTATGACATATAAAATCTTCACATATCAGGTTCATTTTCAATCTTAACTTTAACCCTTAAGATGTCAATCACAACATTTTTGTCTGCTTTGTTGTCTGCTGGTAAGTTGAAAGGTCACTGTAGCAAACAGTGTGTACCCCGATCAGACTGATCCTCTAGGAACACTCTTTTGTTTGTATTGGAGCTTAATGGCCTAGTCAACACTAATCTAGGTCATTTTTTAGCCAGTCAGTTTACCTATCCTCACTTTTCCTGGGCAAGCTTATACCTAAGCGGTTAACCAGTAAAGTGCACATTCTTTCGCCAGAAACTGACAACTGCCCTTCTCGAATCATGGGAAGGGAGAGAATGACCGTCAAAAATATTTCATAATCAATCTACATGAAAGAATGTTGCCGACCCCGACAGGTATCGAACCTATGTCCTCCTGATCACCAGTCAGACGCGCATCCTACTGAGCTACCGATGGACGGCTCTAGTGACACTCTGAACAGATTTCCACATTGTTTGCAGGTATATGCAAAAATATTTGTAATTGATTTGCATGAAGATGAAGCAGACAACATTAAACAGACAACATTTTCATATGTGGGTTTTCATAGCTTCTTCAACTCATTGTATGTGGGAAACCCCTAAAGGGGTACCTTGGCAAACAGTGCAGGGCCAGATCAGACCCCGCAGAATGCGGCATCTGATCAGGGCCTGCACTATTGGCTAACAGAATTTTCCCTCAAAAATGGAATAAGAATGAAAAATAGGCTTGACACCCCTAATATGACAAATGGACTTGTCCAACATGTAGCAATGGAAGAGTCCACTAGTATACAATGGGTTATGGTTAAACTGCCAATCATGGCTGTTCTTTTGTTGTGTTGAAGTTTAAAGTCCCTGTCAACACTATTTAGGTCATTTGCGAATGTTGCTTCCAATTTTGTGGGACATTAACCTAACATTAAGATGAAATAAAGTGTCTAAAGTGCAGGAATTTATATACTTTAAGCATGTAGAACCTGATCAGATGCCATACTCTGTGGTATATGATTTGGATATTCACTGTTGTCAAAAGTCTCACTTTTTTTAATTTTAACATGAGGGATTAGGCCGTTTTTCCTTGATATTCTGAAATGGACTTTTCCATATTTAAAACTGGACATGACCAAAGTTGATAAATAGGGATTTTAGTCCAAATCTTTAATGATTTTGCAAAAAAAGACCCCATCAACGAGATCGGGGCTGTTCTTAAACGAAAGAATTTGCTCGGAGCAAATTCTTTCCTTTAAGAACAGCCCCTTCCAAAATATGTATTGGAATAAGCAAAATGTTTAAGTGATTTTTCTTCATTGCAAATATTTTTTACTACTCACCGCTTACCCATTGCATGCAAGTGCAGTTTAAATGACACTGAATGAAACATACACCACAATAGATACCAAATGGAATCTTCATCCTTATATATAGGAGTGCATTTCAAAATTTAGGGATGTCAGGTTGTGTTTTCTTCAAAACTGATTAGGAATATGGCTGAACTTTTAGCAAACAGTGGAGGCCTGATCTGGACCTGTACTGTTTGCCAGGGTACCCCTTTTGGGGTTTCCGGTAATAAATGGGCTAAAGCCCTTTCAAAATTATTTTACATATTTTGAGCCAATTATATTCAGAAATTGGTGAAAACTGGAGTACCCGGAGAAAAAACACCTGACCATCCTTAGCTATAATGGTGCATTTCTTTTACAAGCAATATCATGTACACAGGCCTCATACTGACCAAGCTTTTCAAAGCCTGAAAGACCTGATTTTGCAGCCTTAACCCTCACCCTGCTGTACATGACAACCATAATCTTTGCGAACAGTGTAGATCCAGATCAGATGGCTTCTGAAGAAGCCATCTGATCAGGATCTACAGTTTGTAATGCAGTTTGTGACTTGAATACATAATATCAAATAATTTGATTGGTGAATAGGCAGAAATGGGTGTAGCAAAATAATATTATTCAGAGGATAAGTGTTCAATAGTCATTTTAAACAGAATATAGGAGGAAAAAATCAAAATCTAAAAAGCCTGAAATCAAGACAAGAGGCCCAAGAGGGCCTGTCGCTCCACCGGCTAACTTCAGACAATTGTCATATTTATTACATTAACCAATTGTATACTAGTGGACTCTTCTATTGCTATATGTTGGACCAGTCCATTTGTCATACTAGAAATGCGTCCATAGGACACGGATGCCCCCGCCTGAAATTATGTCTATGTTCGTATTCATGCATAGAAAGTTATTGATCGTGTTTCAGTTTTGGACCCTTTTATCACATTTGACCTTGACCTTGGAGGTAAGGACCTTGGTTTTTTGTGAGGCAGATTGATGGCCAACATTTCTGCAAAGTAATTTCTAAATCCATCCAGAGATAAGAAAGTTATTGACTGTGTTTAAGTTTCGGACCATTTTTTTAAGTTTGACCTCTAAGTATGACCTTGGCCTTGGAGGTACGGATCTGGGTTTGCCATGACACATCGTCTCATGATGGTTAACGTTTCTTCAAAGTAATTTCTAAATCCATACAGAAATAAGTAAGTTATTGACTGCGTTTAAGTTTCGGACCCTTTTTTTGACCTTTGACCTCTAAGTATGACCTTGACCTTGGAGGTACGGACCTGGGTTTTGCAAGTGACACATTGTCTCATGATGGTTAACATTTCTACAAAGTAATTACAAAATCCATCCAGAAATAAGAAAGTTATTGACTGCGTTTAAGTTTTGGACCCTTTTTTTGACCTTTGGACCCCCCCCCCCCCCCCCCCCCCGGTCGTTTTGTTCCCAAGACGTTTCGTTCCCAAGACATTTCCCCCCCCCCAGTGGTTTCTCCCCACTTAGCCGTTTTGCCCAAAAACCGCGTCTCATACGAAATGTAACTCGTTGTGCTGCAGCCGAAAGCAAATAAATAAATAAACATGAACATGTAGTTGACTGATATTTTTGTCCTGGAAACATGTAAGCCATGAAACCAAGAGTACAAATAAGTAATGTAACAAATAAATAAGTATATAAATAAATGCTAACTAAACTGTAGCTTCATGGTTATATTGTGTGGCCTGAAAACATGTAATACTTAAAAGAGGAGTACAGTGAACATACGGGTAATTTGTTTGATCTGAAAAATTAGTTCCGACACAGTTTTTCCTGTGTTTTTGTGTTGTGTGCTGTGTGTGCGAGTGCTGTTTTGTTGTTTTTGTTGGTGTCTTTGTGTTTTCTTATGTTGCTTATCTTTAGTGTCTTGAGATGGCTGTGGTCTTTGATTGTGGCATTTCCTTAGTAACCTTCTTATTATTTTGTAATTTGTACAAGAGGCATACAATGAACATAAACTATCAAAAATAAATAAATAATATAAAATAACCTGTCCCACAAAGTCCATGTTGCCATCGCTCACATTCATCACAAGAAACAGAAAAGCGGCGGTCATCTACTTTTCTTTCTTCATTATTTCATTTTTGTATCGGTCACCTGTGTATCAGAAATCATTTGCTAGGTCTAGAAAAAAAATTTGAATAAAGGTAAGATATGATTGTTTACCTGATTGATATACATTTCTTCATAGCCTCAGTGTTGTCCATATAGTTGTACATCAGTTGAACACTTCACATCTAAATCTTGAAGGGCATGGTGTATTGTATACAGACTTGATTGAATCCATGCAGCTATTCTGTCTATGATGTAAGTCATATAATTTGTCAAAGAAATCAATATCTCGAGACGTGATTTCCTTTTGTCATAGAAGTTAACAATAGTAGTGAATGGTATGACAAAATATACATAATGAAACACAGCTGATCTGAAATAGCAGCTTACATATCAAAAATGTGGGACCAATGTCTCGGAAGGTTTGTCCAGACTGTATTTTTGACTTTATTACTTAGCTACATTGATCTATAAGGTTCATATAGATTAAGTTACCTTTCTATCATAAATATTTCAGTTGTTAAGACTACCAAAAACCCACAAAAATTATTTCTTTTACAGTGGGCATACTTATGGGAAAGAGGCATACAGTAAGACACAGAAATGTGTGTATTCGATGAGGTGATATGTTCCAAAAAGTTCTCTTTAAGAGCACACAATCTAATATAAAGAACTTTTAAAAAGAATATAGATGCATCAACCCACATAATATAGATGCATCAACCAATTCTTTTGAACATTAACAAAGCTTTTCCTGATCTTGCAATGATCTAGAAAAATAGTTTCTTTAATTTAAAAAAAAAACTAGAGCTGTCAGTGAAACTGACTAGGGCCCCGGCAGCGCTATCAGAGGAGTAGGAAAATTTGTGGACGGACAGACAGAGTGATTACTATAGGGCACCCACACTTTCAGTGCGGGGCCCTAATAACAAAAAAAAACCTCTGTTTGCCTTTTATAGTACAAGAGGCTCAATGAGCCTAAACCGCTCACCTGAGGAACTTAAGTTTTAACAATTCACAGACTTGACTACTAAATCTGCTAATAGAATCCAGCCCATTGACCCTTACAGGATATAAGTCATCATTATTGCATTGCATTCCAAGTTTGAGACTTCTAGCTTCTATAGTTCCTGAGAAATCTTTGACGAAAATTTAACATTGGTCAAAATGGAGAGAAAGAAGAATGAAAGAACAGATGAACAAATAAGCTGAGAAAGCCCAATGTCTCTTACACAAAATAAGTCATCATTATTCTATTGAATACCAAATTTGATGCTTCTAGCTTTTATAGTTCCTGAGAAATCTTTGATTAAAAATTTAACATTGGTCTATTATCTCTATATGGACAGAAAGAAGAATGAAGGAACAAATGAACCAGACTAGCTCCAAAACCTAATGCAGCCTTTCCCCTTGCCCAATGGTGCTACACATAAAATTTAAACAAGATTGGTCGACTGCCTTCTGAGATATGCTTCATCGAAAGTGTGGACGACGGATGGACGGACGACAGACGACGGACTCCGGAGCCTTGGTATACTATCAGCTCACTGGAGCCTTTGGCTCAGGTGAGCTAAAAATTCAAGTCGCTATTTCTGTCACAACATTTTCCCTACGTTAAGTCTATGGGCAAATTTTTTTGTCTCTCAAGGTCACGTAACTCCGAGGTCAATATTCCGATTCGGCCCAAAATCGAACTTAACCGAGATTTTATGCCTGTCCTCGTTACCTGCAAGTTTGAAGCTGATATGAATAAAAATAAAGTTGCTATCATGGTCACAACGTATTTTTTTATGCTCAAGGGCAGGTAACTCCAAGGCAAATATTCCGATTCCGCACAAAATCGAACTTAACCGAGATTTTATGTCTGTCCTCGTTACCTGCAAGTTTGAAGCTGATCTGAAAAAAATTCAAGTCGCTATCGTAGTCGCAACATTTTCCCTAATGAAGTCTATGGGCAAATTTTTTGTCGCTCAAGGTCACGTAACTCCGAGGTCAATATTCCGATTCGGCCCAAAATTGAACTTAACCGAGATTTTATGCCTGTCCTCGTTACCTGCAAGTTTGAAGCTGATATGAATAAAAATAAAGTTGCTATCATGGTCACAACGTATTTTTTTATGCTCAAGGGCAGGTAACTCCAAGGCAAATAATCCGATTCGGCCCAAAATCGAACTTAACCGAGATTTTATGTCTGTCCTCGTTACCTGCAAGTTTGAAGCTGATCTGAAAAAAATTCAAGTCGCTATCGTAGTCACAACATTTTCCCTATGTAAAGTCTATGGGCAAAGTTTTTGTCGCTCAAGGTCATGTAACTCCCGAGGTCAATATTCCGATTCGAACTTAACTGAGATTTTATGCCTGTCCACGTTACCTGCAAGTTTGAAGCTGATCTGAATAAAAATAAAGTTGCTATCGTGGTCACAACGTATTTTTTATGCTCAAGGCAGGTAACTCCAAGGCAAATAATCCCATTCGGCCCAAAATCAAACTTGACCGAGATTTTATGCCTGTACTGGTTATCTGCAAGAATGAAGTCGATCAGAAAAAAATTGACGGAGCTAGAGTGATGACAAGCTTTTTCCTATGTGAAGTCTATGGGAGCTAGATGTTGCCATGGCAACCAGAGTTCCACTCAGATGTGCCTGAAAACCTAATGAAGCCTTTCCACTTGCCCAATAATGCGACACATGAAATTTGATCAAAGTTGGCCAAGTAGTCTTTAAGATATACATTTTTGAAATTCCCATTAACCCTAATGCAAAAACACACAAGGGCAGGTAACTCCTAAGTGAATGATCCTATTCTGCCAGTTATAGAACTTGACCGAGATTTCATGGCTGTGCTGGTTATCTGCAAGAATAAAGCCAATCTGAAAATAATTGAAGCAGCTACGGTGATGACAACATTCTCCCCATGTTAAGTCAATAGGCAATTTTTTCAACGCTCAAGGGCACGTAACTCCTGAGTGAATAATCCGATTCAGCCAAAAATCGAACTTGATCGAAATTTCATGCCTGTCCTCGTTATCTGCAAGAATGAAGTCGATCAGAAAAAAATTGACGGAGCTAGAGTGATGACAAGCTTTTTCCTAATTCCCATTAACCCTAATGCAAAAACACACAAGGGCAGGTAACTCCTAAGTGAATGATCCGATTCTGCCACTTATCGAACTTGACCGAGATTTCATGGCTGTGCTGGTTATCTGCAAGAATAAAGCCAATCTGAAAATAATTGAAGCAGCTACGGTGATGACAACATTCTCCCCATGTTAAGTCAATAGGCAATTTTTTCAACGCTCAAGGGCACGTAACTCCTGAGTGAATAATCCGATTCAGCCCAAAATCGTACTTGATCGAGATTTCATGCCTGTCCTCGTTATCTGCAAGAATGAAGACAATCAGAAAAAAATTGACGGAGCTAGAGTGATGACAAACTTTTTCCTATGTTAAGTCTATGGGAGCTTTTTGTTGCCATGGCAACCAGAGTTCCAATCCGATCTGCCCGAAAACAGTATGCAGCCTTTCCCCCTACCTGATAATGCTTCACATGAAATTTGATCAAGATTGGCCCACTGGTTCCGGAGATATACTTCTTTGAAAGTGTGGACGACGACGGACGACGGACGCCGGCTCGTGGTATACTAATACCTCACATGAGCCTTCGGCTCAGGTGAGCTAAAAATTGACGGAGCTAGAGTGATGACAAGCTTTTTCCTATGTGAAGTCTATGGGAGCTAGATGTTGCCATGGCAACCAGAGTTCCACTCAGATCTGCCTGAAAACCTAATGAAGCCTTTCCACTTGCCCAATAATGCGACACATGAAATTTGATCAAAGTTGGCCAAGTAGTCTTTCAGATATACATTTTTGAAATTCCCATTAACCCTAATGCAAAAACACACAAGGGCAGGTAACTCCTAAGTGAATGATCCGATTCTGCCAGTTATCGAACTTGACCGAGATTTCATGACTGTGCTGGTTATCTGCAAGAATAAAGCCAATCTGAAAATAATTGAAGCAGCTACGGTGATGACAACATTCTCCCCATGTTAAGTCAATAGGCAATTTTTTCAACGCTCAAGGGCACGTAACTCCTGAGTGAATAATCCGATTCAGCCCAAAATCGAACTTGATCGAGATTTCATGCCTGTCCTCGTTATCTGCAAGAATGAAGTCGATCAGAAAAAAATTGACGGAGCTAGAGTGATGACAAGCTTTTTCCTAACGCTCAAGGGCACGTAACTCCTGAGTGAATAATCCGATTCAGCCCAAAATCGAACTTGATCGAGATTTCATGCCTGTCCTCGTTATCTGCAAGAATGAAGACGATCAGAAAAAAATTGACGGAGCTAGAGTGATGACAAACTTTTTCCTATGTTAAGTCTATGGGAGATATTTGTTGCCATGGCAACCAGAGTTCCAATCCGATCTGCCCGAAAGCAGTATGCAGCCTTTCCCCCTACCTGATAATGCTTCACATGAAATTTGATCAAGATTGGCCCACTGGTTCCGGAGATATACTTCTTTGAAAGTGTGGACGACGACGACGGACGACGACGACGGACGACAGACGCCGGCTCGTGGTATACTAATACCTCACATGAGCCTTCGGCTCAGGTGAGCTAAAAAACAGGTTTACATGTCAAAATACTGTTGCAAATAAGAAAACAAATTCTACTATTTGACAGAATTCAAAATACTGAGACAAACCTTTCTCTAGGAACAACAGATTTACATGTCAAAACACCATCACCATCGAAAGTAAGATTACAATACAATATTGTGACAAATGGACAGAATATATATTGTAAGTTAGTTCTTCAACTGACAATGTGTCTAGTCAGACATTTAATATGAAGGCAGCAAATGTTGTTCAAATGTATAAGGAAAGAATTATTATTTTTCAAATTATTCTGCAATACATCTAAATGAATATAGTAAGAAGTAGTTGTTGAAGACTACCATTTAAATTAACCAAAACATGCATCAAAACATACATTTAATACAACATAATAAAAATTTACACATATAAAACTCAAATCTTTGAAACCTGCACTGTATCAATAGACTATCAAATGTTCTATGATCTTTATAAGTAGTATAGTTTTATCTTGTAAATCATACTTTCCCCCAACATCTTAACTTACACATATATCCCTGGTTGTCTATATAAAAAAAAAAAAAACATTTTACATAAGTTTTTATATTCTGACATGAATTATAATAAAAAGTTGAAAACATTGAGAAAAGGTAAATTGTTCATTCTAGGTAAATTCTACTGACACTAAAAAAAAATAGAAAAGTGTTTCCAGAGGAAAACATATGTCCCCCCACCAGCATCTTGACATTTCTTCTGTATATGGTCTTCCAGTAAAATTTTAGCTTTTTTTAGCCTACAATTTGACAATGTTTTGAGCCCTGTGACCTTGTAAATTAGTCAAGGGCACCAAAATGTAAATGGTTCTGAAGACCATCCCACTTACTTTATGTATGAACTTTGAACCAAATCCATCCAGGGTTCAGGAGATAGAGTGCAGAAACTTATTTTAAAAAATTTAGGTCATGTAGTGACCTTGAAGATCGGGTCAAGGTCACCAAAATCTAATCAGTTCTTGAGACCATCCCACTTATATAATGTACCATGTTGAACCAAATCCATCCATTAATTCAAGAGATAGAGTGCAGACAAGCGTGCATTTTTGGCCTATAATTTGACTTTTTGAGCCCTGTTACCTTGAAAATTAGGCCAAGGTCACCAAAACCTAATCAAATCTTCATCCTGTCCTAGTGTAATAGCCATGGAAATATGTTTCAAATCCATCCACTCGTTCATGAGATATTTTGCAGACACTGGCGGGATCTGCATAAAAAGCAGTATGTCCCCCTCCCTTCGATGGGGGCGATAAAAAAAAAAGATTTTATCATCTTCTACTCTGAAAGTAGGACTACAAAACTGGAATAAGGGTCTGCCGTAAGGAGATTTAACAAAATCAAAATGTGAGATAAATATAATGAAGGTCCTATAAATGCCAACTTTCCTTTTCCCATATTGTTTTTCAAAAGTACCATATTCCTCACTTCTGAATGAGGACCTATTCCATTATTTGAATGACACATTTATGAGATGTAATGCTTTCAATCATGATCGTAAAAATGGCACTTTTTAAAATGAAAATAACCATCGGAAGAGATGGCAAATCCCCGACCAAAAGCCAATATGGCCTTCAGAAGATTGTTCACCAATAGAAAGTGCACCAGAACTAAACCAGCAATATATCACAAAAGTACTGCAGTTATGGCCACCACAAGATTATACTGTCAGGGGAGATAATTCAAAAACTAGGGCACTCAGAATTGTGTTCTTGTGCATGACATGCCTGCTTAAGCTCATGTTTTTATGTACGAAGTATCATCAATATGTCTCAAAGGGTATTGGAGATATGGTCATACTGTTATATTGGATAGGTAGATAACTCAAATACCACAGCACCAACAGTTGTGGTTCTTGGACATAACACCCCTTCTGTACCTTGTATCCAATTGCACCAAGTTCCTTGAATATATCTCAAAGGGTCTTGGACTTATGGCCATCCCAAGGTTATATTGTCACGGGAGATAACTCAAAAACCAGAGCACCCAGAGTTGTGTTTCTTGAGCATGACACACCTGCTTAACCTCATGTACAACTGCATCAAGTACCACCAATATGTCTCGAAGGGTATTGGATGTACGGTCCTCACAAGGTAGTCATGCTGTTACATTGGAAGGGGAGATAACTCAAACAGCATAGCACTTAGAGTTGTGGTTCTTAGGCATGAAGCACCATCTCAACCTTGTATACAATTGTTCCAAGTACCATCAATATATCTAAAAGGGTATTTGAGATATGGCCATCACAAGGTCATATTGTCAGGGGAGATAATTCAAAAACCAGGGCATCCAGAGTTGAGGTTCTTGCAAGTGACACACCTGCTTAACCTCATGTATAACTGTACCAAGTACCATCAATATATCTCGAAGAGTATTGGAGATATGGCCATCACAAGGTAGTGATTCTATATTATTGGAAGGGGAACTAACTAAAAAACCATGGCACCTAGAGTTATGCATGACACAACGCCTTGGCCTTGTGAACAACTGTGCCAAGTTTCATCAATATATCTTAAAGGGTATTGGAGTTATGGCCATCACAACGTAATCACTCTATTATATTGGAAGGGGAGATAACTCAAAAACCATAGCAACCAGAGTTGTGGTTCTTGTGAATGATACACTGTCTCCGCCTTGTGAACAACTGTGCCAGGTACCATCAATATATCTCAAAGGGTATTGGAATTATGGCCATCACAAAGTAGTCATTCTATTTCATTAAAAGGGGAGATAAAAAAAAGTATGGCATCTAGAGTTCTGGTTCTTGTGCATGACATGACGTCTCAGCCTTGTGAACAACTGTGCCAAGAACCATCAATGAATCTCAAAGGGTATAGGAGTTATGGCCATCACAAGGTTGTGTCTACGGACGGACAGATGGACGCCAGGCTGATCGCTATATCCCCCAAATCTATTTGGTCGGGGGATAAAAATTTAGATATTTTTTCTTCTTTCTGCTTCAAATACGGACCATTGCGGGTGTTTGTTAGAAATGCCTCAGTTCTTAGGAGTATCCACAGTCTATGTTTTGAGCAAAAAAAAATATAGCCCTGAAAACTCCACTTTTCTCTATATAATGTGGGGTTTAACAGAAGTGTTTATTTTTGTGATGTCTGTAAGTGGTGGCCACCCAAATCATGCCAAACCACCAGCAATACCTACCTTTTGAAAAGGTAAGTACTGCATTTTATCTGGTGGGTGAGTGCACTGCAAAGTACCATACAAACCACCTGACAAAATTTCCAAGATGTTATGTGAAAAAGTGCAGTATTTTATGATCTGACCAATGGATTCCTCTGTTCCAATTTTACCAAATTAATAAAAAAAAATAGTAACCTTAATATGAAAGGTTGATATTATGCATTTAAAACTGAGTGGGTGACAAGACTTTAATTATGTGGATTTTATGTGCAGAAAAACTATTTTGTGATCTGACCAGTATGTTTCACACGTTCCAACTGCACCATCCACATCTGGAAAATCAATATTAGTAAATATCAAATCAAGCGTTGTCATATTATCTGTGGTACATTCATTTATCAGCATTTTGCATGAAAACATTTCACTTAATTTCTTAACAATGTTATGTTTTAACAAAACATCAATATTGAAATCTCCAATTATCATCAATGGCTTTGATGGGATCAAATATGGAATAAGTTCTTTGTTCAGAGAAGAAAGAAGATTACTGTCAGACATTTGAGGTGACTTATACAAAAATACTATCTGACTCTCAATCAAGACGTGGCTGGCAGTTACCATGATAAATTCTAATGTATCTGAACTATACTTTCTATCTTGTATTATAATGGTATCATCTTTGGCATAAACTGCTAACCCATGAGCAGGTCTTTTGCAAGTATTGCATCCAATTTGGTCATTTCTAATCAAAAAGTAGCCTTCTATTGCATAATCATTATCATTATCAGGCTGATGTAATCGTGTTTCTGCTAATCCAAATATGTGGGTTGATAACAAATTTTTGTCATGTCTAATATCATCAAAATGAAGATTCAAGGATCTACAATTATTGAAAGCAACTTTGAAATGTGAAACTGGATCTATCAATTCTAAAGAAGTATCACACAGTTCAAGCACTGCTGTTTCATGCAAACGTTGCATTTCTGTCTTAACTTGATCATCAACTTGTAATGCTTTCTCATTAAAGTTAAGGATCTGAAGTTTTTCAATTGATCTTACTCTGCTTAATGCAACATAGTGTAAATGTGGAACTTTGCGGGGTTTGCGCTGTGATAAATCAATGACAACTCTTTCAAGGGTACTACCTTGGGCTCTATGTACAGAACGTCCTGCAGAAGGTTGCAAAGGGAACTGAACTCTCTGAAATGTCTTTCTATTGTATGTAAATGACCTGTTGACATCAAAAATTGGTGTCCAGTTATCATCAATACTGCTATGATACAGTCCCCTATTTTTGTATTTGATTCTTGTTTCTATTCCTGCTTTCTTATCATCAAACTGAACCCAAATGATGCTTGGACGTTGTGTTGTTTGTAATTTATACTCAATTAACTTAACTACACATGATGCTCCATTAGCTAGTCCATCTTCCGTTTTTATGTTTATTGTTAAATCATAAATCATGTCAACAACAACTGTTAAAGAGCAATGCAAATTTGCTGTTTGGTTTGGATCTGTTACATTCTTTAGGTTCTTGAGCGCGCAGTCGATCTTTTCTTTAGATAACTTAGGCGAGACATATGTATCCATACATGGTATTTCAACCTTTTCTGTCGCCATATTTCTTAAAATTCCATCATTAAAAACATGCATGAAATAGTTTTCTGCAAAGAGATGTGGGGCATTTTTCTGATACTCAATATCAATTGTAGTAACTTCACACTGCTTCAACCTAGTCTTGTCTTCAGTGGTCAAGGTATTGATTCTCAATCTATTTAGCAATTCGGCAAATTCAAGGTCATCTTTCTGTCTCATAATTTCTGTTAATTCAAACATAGTAAATAAGTCTTTCCAGAGATTTCTTGATAAAGCAGCAGCATCATGTTTCATATCATTAAATATCCAATCACCACTCACTGGTTTCAACTGATAAAGATCACCAACAGCAATAATGCTAACACCACCAAAAGGTGTTCGTGTTCCTTTCAATGCTTGAAGTCTTTGATCAATGAAATTCAACATAGAATTACTAACCATTGAAATTTCATCAATAATTACAACTGACAAATCTTGGTACTTTGATCTAAAGGTATTAAGACTGTCACATGTTAATGTTTGATCTGATTGCTTATACTTTTGCTTAAATGCAGATGAGATGGTAGAGCCATTAATATTAAATGCTGCTTTTCCTGTAAAAGCACAAAGAAGAACCCTTGTATGATCAGCATCTTCTCCTTCTTTCAGATTTAATATTCTAAACAAAGTCTGATACAATGCTCGAATAACAAGACTTTTTCCAACACCAGCTCCGCCAGAAAGAAATACATATAAAGGGGCATCCTTTGTTTTAATCCAGTGTATCACATGATAGTAGAACTGTTTCTGTTTACTATTTAAACACTGCAAGAGCTTTCTATATTCAATATCAGACATGATATTTTCATTTACATTAATTTGAGGTGCAGAAACATAACATCCAATTTCAGTCCTTATATCATAATCTCTATGTTCAATCCTATCAGGATTATAATATATAAACTCTTCTGACTCAACTGGTTCTATTTCATCATCGTCACCTTCAACTTGCTGTGTACTTGGTGCAATATCATCAAATGCATTATATTCAGCTTCTGCTAAATCTCTTGCTAATTCCAACTCTTCAGCATGATGTTCATAAGCTGAACATTTATGATCTATCATATGCCTTATAGACTCATAGTGTTCTTTATATGTACTAAAAGTTCCAAGTAAGTCAGTCTCTTCATTTCTCCATGGGTAAAATAGTAAAAGTTTCTCTCTGTAATGGTTCTCTTCATCTGTTTTGAGATTGAATCTGACATACCGTATTATTTTAGGATTACGACATTGTTTGATTTTTATGCCATTCTTTAAAGTTAAAATAGTTTTACTGCCATCAAAGCATTCTCCATCTGACATTTCTGCATTTTTCTCACAATCTTGCTCCTCCTCATCCCTATAGTCATTCTGTCCATCTGGGTAAATTACTTCTAACTCTGACACATAATCAGCTAAACAATACTTTTCCAATGGTTTGGGACGTTTTGAGTATCTTTTAATTTTATTGTCTGACATTATATCTATTGAGTCTGCAGGCAACTCATCAAGCACTGACTTTGGTTTCAATAATTGTACTCTCTGATTTGGAAGTGAGGTGTTTATGAAGACAACACTCCTTGAACTTTTAGTCAATGGCATTTGCAGTACCAAATAAACTGCCTCTTGTGCACTTACTTCAACACTGTTTGAAAATACATTTCCAATATGTCTAACTTGTCTTTTGAGATCCATGTTGCCATTCCTTGCTTCTTTTGCAGCTGCATGCAACAAATTACTCATCCCTCTTTGGGATTTGCTAATGTATGAAACTATATACATAGCACAAGCATATGGATCTAAAACAAATTGTATGTCAATGTTTGCCTTCCATGCTTTTAACACACTATCATTGTACAAATTTACACGGATCTCACTTGGATTTCTTTTCAAAAATACCTTTGAAGAGTTTAAAGAACTTCTAATACATTTAATATATTCTTCCTCTCTCATTTGGACAACATTATTCAAAAACTCTTCATAAGACATATCATACCCATCTTTCTCGTTGTTTATTTTTTTCTGTATGTTTTGGTACAATTTATAATACTTGTCTTTTTCAGTTTCCAGTGGTTCTAAGACAGTAGTTTTGGAAAGAGGTGGTAATGGATAACCAAAACGACAGATTTTGTCTTCTCGTTTTCCACACGTTCTAGAATGTTTGTGAATTTGAAGTTCTATCAAACTACTAAGATGAGGGTTGTTTATAGAACATTTTAAATACTGATCCACATAAGCAGCCAATTTTTCATCAGAGTCCACATTGAATTTTGGTGCATTTTGTACCCATACAATCATGTGAATGTGTGGAGATCCACGTTGCTGAAATTCCACTCTAAAAAAGTAATCAACAACTTTTCCAAGAGGCTCATGCTCACTCTTTAGAACTGTGTTAATGAATTCTTTAACTCTATGCTCGAAATATCTGGAACAAGTGACTGGATCGGATTGAATGAGTTTAATTTTTTGTTCCCAAGCCAAGTTCTCAAGTTGATCATCAGTGTAGTTCACATTTTTATTTAAGATAGCTAACATTTTTAAAAGATCAACCCATCTTGTATCAGCTGAGGACAATGACATAAACCAAGTTGGCAAACCCATCTGTCGAATCATAGCATAAACATCTTTTTTTTTAGATTCTAAATATGCTGGAGAATTTCTTAGCTGTTTAAACAAATAGTAACCTTCATCATTTTTTACAATACTGTCAATACACTCTGAGTTCCTTGCTTGTGCAGCAGTAATATTATTTATTCCAGTTTGACACCTTCTAACAGCAAGGTTTGCTTTGTCATTCAATTGCTTCATTTGTAATTTTTTCAGTTTAAAAAATATATTAGGTACACTGTTAGCAGCCCGCCTATCCTGACTTCTCAATTCCCACTTTGCTATATCACTATAATGTACAGGCACTTTTCTATCATCATTATCTATTCGCCTCTGTCCACAAAATATGGATGGGAAACAAAGATATTCTGAATCTTTATCTTGAAAAATACTTAGCGGTCGTTGACCTTCTCCAGGAGCAAATGTGAAAGTACAATTTCTGTTTTCAAGATCTGCATCATCGAGCAAAGTGTCAATATTTCCCACATTTTCCTGGGTGATTTCTTCTGCATCTGAATCATAAAGTTCTTCCACATGGGATGTGTTATCATTTGAAATATCATCATTTTTTTATCATTCTCAAACATTTCATTTACAGCACCATCAAAATCAACAATATTATACTTTGAACAATCTTTTATACACACCTCAAAAAAAATCATGTATAACCTCAGCATGGATCTGATCACTTGGGATATCCTGTAGAGTTTCATTCAAAACACCATCAAAATCAACAATATTTGTTTCTGAACAGCTTTTTATTTGTGACTCAAAAAATGCATGCAATATTTCATTACTTTGTTCTGTGATTCTCTTTATCCACTGCTGATCAATTTCAACATTTGCATGTTTATACAGCTCACTACCTTTCATTAGCCAGTGCAAAGCACGAAGTACATGAAATGGTCGAACATTTTCTGAGAATACATAAGACTTAAATGACATCTTCTTCTTCAATTTGACGGCAACTGTAACATTTTCATTGAAAGGCCTTGGTAGAGCATTCACAACTGGTTGAATATCAACAGGAACATTAACAACATTTCCTTTTACTGATAATTGGCGACCTCTAGGTAGTTCACGCATCTGCATGAATGGTATACGTAAAGCAATAAGACGTTCTTCGAGTGGAAACAGCTCCAATTCTTTAGGTTTTAGTGGCCACTTCATTCCGTTTAACACAGACAATCTTGGGACTTTACCAAACTTAATATTGTCTTTGCATGTACAACAAATCCATTCTTCTTCCTTGACAGATTTTACACCTGTTAAGTATTTTTCCTTGTCTTTACATAAAAATGTTTCAGCTTTTGATACAGTCTCTGCAAACCATGTCTGGTGACAACAACTACATATATAGAGAGGTCCAACTGAAATATTCTTGTGAAACTTTTCAATACAAGCATCAATATCACTACCACATTTTCTACGCTTTGCAGTTAACTTTTCAGCCTGTGAAAAGGATGGATCTTTACGCTTGGCAGCTTTTCTTTTACAGTCTGTAATGTTTTCACCTTTTTTGTTTCTTTCATTTAATCTCCATTGTTGTTTTGCAACCCTTTCTTGTTCTAATATATATGGATCTGACCTTGCTTTCCTCTTTGACCGATTTTGTATTTGAATGTCTTTCTGTTTGAATTCATGGCTTTTTCGATATTCTCGTTTCTTTTCACTTTCCCATCTTTTATATTCATCTATCAATCTAGCTCTTCTCTTACATGCCTTTGTCATAGCTTTGTCTTTTCTCCTGTTTTCTTCAGATTGTCTAGCACTCTGCATAGATTTAAGCGTATATTCTCTATCCTTTTTTTGGTATTCTTCAGATTGTCTAGCACTCTGCTTAGATTTAAGCGTATATTGTCTATCCTTTTTTCTGTATTCTTCAGACTGTCTAGCATTCTTCATAGATTTAAGCGTATATTCTCTATCCTTTTTTTGGTATTCTTCAGATTGTCTAGCACTCTGCTTAGATTTAAGCGTATATTGTCTATCCTTTTTTCTGTATTCTTCAGACTGTCTAGCATTCTTCATAGATTTAAGCGTATATTCTCTATCCTTTTTTTGGTATTCTTCAGATTGTCTAGCACTCTGCATAGATTTAAGCGTATATTCTCTATCCTTTTTTTGGTATTCTTCAGATTGTCTGGCACTCTGCTTAGATTGAAGTGTATACTCTTTGTCTTTTATTTTGAAGTTAGAGCACTGCCTCAGTTTCTGCATATAAGCTCTCATATATTCTTTTCTGTCTGTAATTTTTTTCTTATTTGTTTTTTCTTTGTTCCTAATCTTTTGATTTTTAGTTACCTTTGTGCTATTTCCAGTCTTCTGTTCAAGTCTATGCTTTTGATCCTTGAAGTATTTGCCAATAAGGGTTGCATGACTTTCACTACTTGTATCATCAAAAAAGTTTTCTCCTGCATGTGCATTCCTCATATGGCTTTCAGACATCTTTCTCTTGTAAGTTACAGATTTCCAAGCATAGTCACATGGAGTGTCAGTATGACACTGTGCTCTATTTTCAATATCAAATGCTGAGTTATGCTCAAGATCAGATAAGTCAAAGTCTATAGGAAGAATTTCGAACTGTGTGGAAATGGAAATCATCATAATTTCATACAACGCATATAGAAATGTAACTAGATCATCTAAACAACTGAAAGCAGCTAGTAATGATTTTCCATCTGGAACTGATAATCCATTGAAACCATGGGAATGTGAATCAAATATAAAATATTTGCAATCTTTCTTGAACACAGAAGAACAAATTGAACCTATCATTAGTAAAACATTTGAAGAACATTGTAAAGCAGTGTATAATGCTTGGTGAAGAGTAGGTAAACTGGTATTGACAAACTGTTCTGTACAAAGACCTGTCATAATAGCAGATTTTTTAACAACAACTTCTTTGTTTAAAATTGAAACTAATCTTGGAAGTTCATCAAAGTTGAGCAACTTACTTCTGAATTTACCTTTAGCCTTTAATTCATATATAATCTTATTATACAGACAATCTCCAGCTAAAAGAATGTTGTCTAAATCTGTACTACAAGAAATGTCCGAGTACGCTGCATATATTAATGAACAAAGTGCATTTGCAGTGCATTGACATCCTCTGGACTCATTGCTAAATATTTCAGAACCTTGGTGAAAAGATCCCAGTTCAAATTTGACAGAATTAAATGGACCATTAGAAGGAGTCCATAGCATTGTTTCAGCATGTTCACTTGCTGGAATGGCACTATACAATGGCTTATTAGAATTCATCAAACAGTTCTGTTCTCTTATATTTACATTAGGGGACCTCATTGTTTCATGTATACAGGTATTTGAAGAACTTTCTAAAATATTTTCAAAAGGTTCACAACAATAACTGGAAAGACTGTCAGGCTTGTTTTCATAGAAGTTTTCAGACAAGTATTCAGACATGTTTTCAGACACATTATCAGACACATTATCAGACACATTTTCAGACACATTTTCAGACGCTTCAATGAACCCAGATGGTTTTTCTGTGGGCTGGGATAGACCCCCATCTGATAAACCAATAACACCCATACACACAGATGGCCCTTCATCTGAAACAGATGAAAGGAAAGGGTGGGCTAGGCCCCCATCTGATAAACCAATAACACCCATCTGTACTGCAACACCAGGAGGTTCCACATCTGATTCTTCATGTCTTGTTCTTTCCTTTCTAACTCTGTCTTCCTTTCTCCGTTGATTCAAAGACTTTTTCTTCAAACGTGGCATCCTTATTCCTCAATCCAACACAAATTTGATTCTCACAAAAATTATAATGTACAGTAAAAATAGTTATGAATATAAATAATTGTTAAACACAATTGTTCACAGCAGAATGTTCAGATAGAAAATCTGTTTGGCGATACTAAAAAAGAAAAGAAAAACATAGTAGCTTTATGAAGAAACAAAACTGAATAGTCACAATTTACAATCATATTTACAATCATACAAAGGAAACACCGTGATCAGCAAGGAGGCATTATCCCAAGAAGAGACCCACTTGTGCATTGATAATTTTTGCCTTAAAAGTGTTTTGTGTGAGCATATGATATTTATAAGTTTTAGTATGAACTTTGATACAAAATTGTTTCAGATGTTGCAACAAACAAAATAAAAAAAATTATTTTGTTTTCACAGAATAAACAAATTAAATTTTCTCTTTCACCAATGGCACTTACCCGGTACAGGAATACCTGTTTTACCCACATCATAATGTCTTAGTAATCAATATTAAGACAGAAAGATGTGTATTTAGTTAAATGCAATCATTTTCAAATAATGGGTACAATTCTGCAAGTGCAGAATTTTAAAGAATGTTGAAAATATATCTTCTGGTCTGTGTACCCAGCTCCTGAAAAGAAGAAAAAGATCACTGAAAAGAATGACTAGAGCTGTCAGATAATCTGACTATAGTTCTACTACAAGGCATAAGATGACAGCTGGAAAATTTTGATGTTTAAAAATCCAAGAGTTATAAACCCTTGGCCATTATTCCACCATTACACCTCCCTTATCTTAGAGACAAAGTGTGGTATAAGTTTCATTGAAATAGGAACAAAATTATAAACGTGAAGCAAAAAGCATTTTGATTTTTAAAAAACTACCAAGGGACATAACTCCAAGAGTGATAACCCACGGACTCTTATTCTGTTATACACGGTACATCCAGTCAATGTCCATGTTTATACAAACTTATACAAACTTAGACCCATATTCAAACCTGAGCAAGACGTTCAGGCTCAAAATGTGGCTACTACAGTGTTCACAAGATTTTTCCATGATTTGACCTACTGACCTACCGTTTGACTGGACCCTTTTTCGAACTTGAAATTGTGTAGATTATATTTTCTTGTCCTTTGGGATCATTGATTCCATTGTGGAATTTTGAAAATATCTGAGGGTCACTGATGAGGCCTAATTGGTCGAAACTAGCTAGTCTGGCCCAGAAAACATGTACACTCCATATTTTTCAGTTCTGTGGTGTATTCTTTGCTTCCAAAGGATAACCCTTTTATAGAACATATTTGACTTCACTACAGCTGGTGTGTGGGACTGTGTGGTGGCGGTAAAACGTCTCCCTGCCCTACATCATAGTGTAGATTATATTTTCTTGTCCTTTGGGATCATTGATTCCATTGTGGAATTTTGAAAATATCTGAGGGTCACTGATGAGGCCTAATTGGTCGAAACTAGCTAGTCTGGCCCAGAAAACATGTACACTCCATATTTTTCAGTTCTGTGGTGTATTCTTTGCTTCCAAAGGATAACCCTTTTATAGAACATATTTGACTTCACTACAGCTGGTGTGTGGGACTGTGTGGTGGCGGTAAAACGTCTCCCTGCCCTACATCATAGTGTAGATTATATTTTCTTGTCCTTTGGGATCATTGATTCCATTGTGGAATTTTGAAAATATCTGAGGGTCACTGATGAGGCCTAATTGGTCGAAACTAGCTAGTCTGGCCCAGAAAACATGTACACTCCATATTTTTCAGTTCTGTGGTGTATTCTTTGCTTCCAAAGGATAACCCTTTTATAGAACATATTTGACCCAGATTTCATCAAGGCAATCATTCTGAGCAAGTTTCATGATAAATGGACTTAAAATCTGGCCTCTAGAGTTCACAAGGTTTTCCTATGACCTTATTTTTGACCGGACATGACCCATATTCGAACATGACAGAGATTTTGTCGAGGTGATCGTTTTGAGCAAGTTTCATGAAGTTTAGCCTGTAAATGTTTCTACCAGAGTGTTCACAAAGTTTTTCTATGATTTGACCTACTGACCTACTTTTTGACCTGACAAACTTGGCCAAGATTTCATCAAGGCAATCATTCTGAGTAAGTTTTATGACAATTGGACTTAAAATGTGGCCTCTTCACAAGGGTTTTTTTATGATTTGACCCACTGACCTCATTTCTGACTGGACATGACCCATAGTCAAACTTGAACAAAGGAACCAACATCTTATGGTGGTTTAAACTGTTTGCAAGTTTGGTTAAAATCAAATCATAAATGAAACGGCTTTTGTGCAGATAAGACAAAAGTAGGCAATCTGTGCCCTTTCAGACGCAATAACTCTGGAAAAGATGATGGGATATGGGTGGTTCAACAATGGAACCCAGATCCTATGGTGCTTCCAAGTTGTGTGTAAATTTGGTTAAAATTATATCACAAGAGGGCCCTGGTTCACTCACCTGTGTGCCACTGTCTCTAGTACATTCTATTTTAAGCTCTGGGGGCCATCTTGTTCATCAACAGAGTGATTTCAGCTTATTTGGTAGGGAATAACCTAGGAAAAATTCCTGTGAACTTTGAGTCAAATTGACCTTAGGGTTTAGGTGGAGTTTACGTTTGAATCAAATTTACAATATTTCCTATTTTTAGCTCCGGTAAACCATTTTGTTCATCAGAGTGAGATCATTTTAGCCTTTTTGGTAGAGAGTCATCTAAGCAACATTATCGCAAGGAACCTACATGCTAAATATGAAGGCTGTATCTCAAATACTTCAAAAGTTATGACAAAGTAGGTCAAAGGTCAAGATCATGGGTCAAAAGTTTTGATTGGTTGAGAAAACCTTGTCACAAGGAACATACATGCCAAATATGAAGGCTCTATCTCATATGGTTCAAAAGGTATGATAAAGTAGGTCACAGGTCAAGATCACAGGTCAAATCTTTACATGAGTGGGAAGCCCCTGTCAGAAGGAACCAACATGCCAAATATGAAGGCTCTATCTCTAACGGTTTTAAAGTTATAACAAAATGACCTACTGATCTACTTTTTGATTTGACATGACCCACATTCGAACTTAACTGAGATATTGTCCAGATGATCATTCTGAGCAAGTTTTATGATGATTTGACTAAAACTGTGGCCTCTAAGAGTGTTAAAATGTTTTTCTATGATTTTACCTGCTGATCTACTTTTTGACCCGACATGACCCATATTCAAAATTTACCCAGATATTGTCAAGATGATCATTCTGAGCATGTTTGATGATGATTGGACCAAAACTGGGGCCTCTTGTGTGTTTACAAGGTTTTTCAACAATCTGACCTACTTACCTGCATATTGACCAGATATGACCTGTATTCAAAATTAACCCGAGATATTGTCAAATGATCATTTTGAGCAAGTTCGATGATGGTCGGACCAAACCTGTAGCCTCTAGTGTGTTTAGAGTTTTTTTTCTATGATTTGACCTACTGACCTACTTTTTGACCTAACATGACCCATATTTGAACTTGACTGAGATATTGTCAAGATGATCATTCCGGGCAAGTTTGATGGTGATCAGACTAAAACTGTGGCCTCTAGTGTGTTCACAAGGTTTTTCTATGATTTGACCTACTGACCTACTTTTTGACCTGGTATGATCCATATTCAAACTTGACCGAGATATTGTCAAACTGATCATTCTGGGCAAGTTTGATGATGATCGGACCATAACGGTAGCCTCTAGTGTGTTCACAAGGTTTTTCTCTGATTTGACCTACTGACTTACTTTTTGATCCAACATGTCCCATATTCGAACTTCACCAAGACATTGTCATTTCAATCATTCTGAGCAGTTTGATGATGATTGGACCAAAACTGTGGCCCCTAAGTGTATTCACAAGTTTTTCTATGATTTTACGTACTAACCTACTTTTTGACCCGACATGACTCATATTCAAAAGTGACCAAGATATTATCAAGATGATCATTCTGAGCAAGTTTGATGATGATTGGACCAAACCTGTGGCCTCTAGTGTGTTCAGAAGGTTTTTCTGATTTGACCTACGGACCTTCTTTTTGACAAGACAACACCGATACTTGAACTTGACTGAGACATTGTCAAGTTGATCATTCTGGACAAGTCTGATGATGATCGGACCAAAACTGTGGCCTCTAGGGTGTTCACAAGGTTTTACTCTGATTTGACCTACTGATTTACTTTTTGATCCGAAATGACCTATATTCGAACTTGACCGACATATTGTCAAGATAATCAGTCTGGGCAAGTTTGATGATGATAGGACCAAAACTGTGGCCTCTAGTGTATTCACAAAGTTTTTCTATGATTTGACCTACTGACCTATTTTTTGACCCGACATAACCCATATTCGAACTTGACCGAGATATTGTCAAGATGATCACTCTGAGCAAGTTTGATGACGATCGGACCAAAACTTTGGCCTCTAGAGTGTTCACAAGGGTTTTCTTATGATTTGACCTACTGACCTCAATTTTGACCGGTCATGACCCATATTCAAACTTGAACAAAGGAACCAAGATCTTATGACGGTTTAAGTTATATGCAAGTTTGGTTACAATCAAATCATAAATGAAACAGCTATTGTGCAGATAAGACCAAAATAGGCAATTTGTGCCCTTTCAGGGGCCATAACTCTGGAACAGATGATGAGATATGGGTGGTTCAACAAAGGAACCAAGATCTTATAGTGCTTCAGGTTATGTGTAAATTTGGTTAAAATTATACCATAAACAAAACAGCTATCATGCAGACAAGACCAAAACAGCCAATTTTTGCCCTTTCAGGGGCCATAACTCTAGTACCCTTGATGTGATATGCCTGGTTCAAGAAAGGAACCAAGATCTTGTGGTGGTACAAATTGTGTAAAAGTTTGGTTAAAATCAAATGATAAATGAAACAGCTATTGTGCAGACAATACCAAAATAGGAAATTTTTGCCTTTTCAGGAGCCATAACTCTGGTACCCATGATGGGATATGGCTGGTTCAAGAAAGGAACCAAGATTTTGTGGTGGTACAAATTGTGTGTAAGTTTAGTAAAAATCAAATCATAAATGAAACAGCTATCATGCAGACAAGATCAAAATAGGCAAATTTTGCCCTTTCAGGGGCCGTAACTCCGTATCACATGATGGGATATGGCTGGTTCAAGAAAGGAACTGAGATCTCATGGTGGTACAAGTTGTGTGCAAGTCTGGTTAAAATCAAATCATAAATGAAGATGCTATCGTGCGGACAAGAAATTGTTTACGGACGCACGCACGGACGACGGACAAAATGTGATCACAAAAGCTCACCTTGTCACTACGTGACAGGTGAGCTAAAAAGTTAATGCACGGATGCACAACCGCACAGACGCACAACAGACACAGGGCCAGAACATATAACATAAGACCCGCCGGTCTTTGGCCAGTGGAGCTAAAAAATGAACAGATTTATGTTTTTATTTCTTTCTTTATTTTTTCCTTTCCTCCGTCGGATTCGGTATGCCTCCCTTTTCAACTAAGCCATTTTAACCCTCAGGGATCTGGAGAACTGTTGACACTGTAGTATAATTAGGTCTAATAAATCAATCTCCCTCAGTATTTTGAATTTATTTTGAAACATTAAGTCGTATAAATAGAGTTTGTGTTGAAAACATCAGTTCTATCACCAGTGTGATGGGCAAGTGAAATTTCTGATGTTTTGAATTTTAGAATGACAATTTGTAGGTGGACCTCTATAGATATGTGATAGTCAGCAAAATTGGAGGAGATTAATTCAGATACAGGAAGGTACTTTTAAATAAATAAATAAATAAATAAACAAGAACTTTTGAAGAAGAGAAGACTTTTTTAACATTACACTACATGTTATATAGTGAAAATAAACCCCGCCCACTGCAGCCATGTTTTTTGTCGGATCAAAATTTCTTCAAGGAATCTGACATGTCCACCCAAGGAACATGCATGCCAAATAACTATGAAATAAAACAAGAACTTTTGCAGAAAATATTTTCAGCATTACACTATATGTTATATAGTGAAAACTAGAGCTGTCAGTGAAACTGACTAGGGCCCCGGCAGCGCTATCAGAGGAGTAGGAAAATGTTGATAAAAAAATTTGTGGACGGACAGACAGACAGACGGACGGACAGAGTGATTACTATAGGGCACTTTCAGTGCGGGGCCCTAATAAGCCTCGCCCATGGCGGCCATGTGTTTTTGTAAGATCAAATTTTTTTCAAGGAATCTGACAACAGTCCACCCAAGGACAATTCATGCAAATTACAATGAAATCCCACAAGTACTTTTGCAGAAGAAGATTTTTTAGCATTACATTATATGTTAAATAGTGAAAATAAGCCCCGCCCATGGTGGCCATGTTTTTTGTCAGATCAAAATTTCTTCAAGGAATCTAAAAGAGGTCCACCCAAGGAACATTCATGCAAAATAAAAACAAGGCATCGCATGCGATATAAATCCCCTCGCACTAGACCACTATGTGTGTGGAAAACACTGAAATGGCAAAAGTCCAACTTGCTTGAGTTATTATCATATGCAACATTTGTGTAAAGTTTGTTTAAAAATCCGCCAATAAATGTACATTCTAGAGTGATGACGTTTCTCTAAAAATAGCCATAGTGACCTTGACTTGAGGCCATGACCACGAAAGTAGATCTTGCTCAAGATATTATCATAAGCATCTTTTGTGTGAAGTTATATTAAATCTGTTAATAAATGTAGGCGGTAGAGCGATGACAAAGTTTTTCTAAAGATAGCCACAGTGACCTTGACTTTGAGGTCATGACCTTGAAAATCGAAGTAAGTCAAGATATTATCATAAGAAACATTTGTGTGAAGTTCTATTACAATCCATCATTAAATGTAGGCGCTAGAGCGATGACAAAGTTTTTCTAAAAATAGCCACAGTGACCTTGACCTTGAAAGTCTAAATAGCTCGAGATATTGTCATAAGGAACATTTGTGTGAAGTTATATTGAAATTGGTGAAAAAATGTAAGCACTAGAGCAATGACAAAGTTTTTCTAAAAATAGCCACAGTGACCTTGACCTTGAAAGTCAAACTCGCTCGAGGTATTGTCATAAGGAACATTTGTGTGAAGTTATATTGAAATGGGTGAAGAAATGTAAGCGCTAGAGTCATGACAAAGTTTTTCTAAAAATAGCCACAGTGATCTTGACCTTGAAAGTGGAACTCACTAGAGATATTGTTATAAGAAACATTTGTGTGAAGTAATATTGAAATTGGTGAAAAAAAGTAAGCGCTAGAGCAATGACAAAGTTTTTCTAAAAATAGCCACAGTGACCTTGACCTTGAAAGTCAAACTCGTTCGAGGTATTGTCATAAGCAACATTTGTGTGAAGTTATATTGAAATCAGTGAAGAAATGTAGGCGCTAGAGCGATGACAAAGTTTTCTAAAAATAGCCATAGTGACCTTGACCTTGCAAGTCGAAATGGCGAGATATTGTCATAAGGAACATTTGTGTGAAGTTATATTGAAATCGATGAAGAAATGTAAGCGCTAGAGGGATGACAAAGTTTTTCTAAAAATAGACACAGTGACCTTGACCTTGAAAGTGTAACTCGCTAGAGATATTGTCATAAGGAACATTTGTGTGAAGTTATATTGAAATTGGTGAAGAAATGTAAGCGCTAGAGCGTTGACAAAGTTTTTCTAAAAAATAGCCACAGTGACCTTGACCTTGAGGCCTTGACCTTGATAGTCGAACCTGCTTGAGATATTGTCATAAGGAACATTTGTGTGAAGTTATATTGAAATCAGTGAAGAAATATAGGCGTTAGAGCGATGACAAAGTTTTTTCTAAAAATAGCAACAGTGACCTTGACCTTGAGGCCATGAGTTGGAAAGTCTAACTCGCTGGAGATATTTTTATAAAGAACATTTATGTGAAGTTATATTGAAATCAGTGAAGAAATATAGGCGATAGAGCGATGACAAAGTTTTTTCTAAAAATAGCAACAGTGACCTTGACCTTGAGGCCATGAGTTGGAAAGTCTAACTCGCTGGAGATATTGTCATAAGGAACATTTGTGTGAAGTTATATTGAAATCAGTGAAGAAATGTAGGAGCTAGAGCGATGACAAAGTTTTTCTAAAAATAGCTACTGTGACCTTGACCTTGAAGCCATGACCTTTAAAGTGGAACTCGCTCGAGATATTTTTATAAGGATCATTTGTGCGAAGTTATATTGAAATTGGTGAAGAAATGTAAGCGCTAGAGCGATGACAATGTTTTTCTAAAAATAGCCAGTGACCTTGACCTTGAGGTCATGACCTTGAAAGTCCAAATCGCTCGAGATATTTTTATAAGGATCATTTGTTTGAAGTTATATTGAAATTTGGGGAGAAATGTATGCGCTAGAGCCATGACAAAGTTTTTCAAAAAATAGCCAGAGTGACCTTGACCTTGAGGTCATGACCTTGAAAGTCGATCTTGCTCCAGATATTGTCGTAAGGAACGTTCGTGTGAAGTTATGTTAAAATCAGTCAAGAAATGTTGGCGCTAGAGCGATGACAAAAGTACGTACGTACGTACGTGGCGGTAGAGCGATGAAAAAAGTACGTATGTACGTGGCGCTAGAGCGATGACAAAAGTACGTATGTACGGGACAAATGCTTTATCCCCCCTCACAACTATGTTGTGCGAGGGGATAATGAAATCCAACAGGTGGGTTTGGAGGAGAAGATTTTTAAAGATTTTTAATTTTTTGTGTGGTTTTGTTGCCATGGCAACCAGAGTTCTGGGTGTAACAAAATTCTTTGAAGGAATTTAGAAGAGGACTAAGTAAGGAACATTCCTGTGAAGTTTGGTTACAATTGGCCCAGTAGTTTAGGAGGAGAAGATGTTTTAGCATTACACTATACGTTAAATAGGGAAAATAAGCCCCACCCATGGCGGCCATGTTTTTTGTCGGATCAAAATTTCTTCAAGGAATCTGAAAGAGGTCCACCCAAGGAACATTCATGCAAAATAAAAATGAAATCCAACAGGTGGTTTGGGAGGAGAAGATTTTTAAAGATTTTTAATTTTTTGTGTTGTTTTGTTGCCATGGCAACCAGAGTTCTGGGTGTAACAAAATTCTTTGAAGGAATTTAGAAGAGGACTAAGTAAGGAACATTCCTGTGAAGTTTGGTTACAATGGGCCCAATAGTTTAGGAGGAGAAGATGTTTTAGCATTACACTGTATGTTAAATAGGGAAAATAAGCCCCGCCCATGGTGGCCATGTTTTTTGTTGGATCAAAATTTCTTCAAGGAATCTGAAAGAGGTCAACCCAAGGAACAGTCATGCAAAATAAAAATGAAATCCAACAGGTGGTTTTGGAGAAGATTTTTAAAGATTTTTAATTTTTTGTGGTTTTGTTGCCATGGCAACCAGAGTTCTGGATGTAACAAAATTCTTTGAAGGAATTTAGAAGAGGACTATGTAAGGAACATTCCTGTGAAGTTTGGTTTCAATTGGCCCAGTAGTTTAGGAGGAGAAGATGTTTAAAAAAAAAGTTAACGCACGGACGCACGACGGACACAGGGCCATGACAATAGCCCCGCTGGCCTTTGGCCAGTGGAGCTAAAAAAAATCAAGGAACACTCAAGCCCTAAAAGCCTGAAATCCTGCATATGCCTGAAAAATATGAGGCCTGTGTACAGGAAGCAACATCCTGGAATGTTACCATGTCATCTGTGAAAACCTATTGCTTTCTACAGAAGCTTTTACCAAAGTTCTGTGGAGAAAATACAAAGTAAAATAGTCACATGATAAAAGAATCTTACAATCATGGTCATTTCAAATGAAATTTATCAAACTCGCCAATGTCTTGCTCATTTATTTAACCCTTATCTTGCTGTTCAAAAGCCTCGCCCATAGGGGCTTGAAGAAATATATGGGCTGCATGATGCTTCCACGCAGAGCTGAATCCTGCCCGCACACTAGTACTGGTAAACTGCTTAGAGGATCTAAGCCTGTCCAGGATCCACGGTGCGAGGCGGACCGTCCATGCTAATAAACCCTATTGGTTTCATTGGGCGACAGGGCTTGACATGTCATTTACAGGGCTTGACATGTCATTTCATCTCAATGTTGGGTAAAAGTCCCACAAAATTGGAAGCAACGTCTCCAAAATGACCTTTACAGTGTTGACGGGGGACGTTAAACCTCAAATCAAACAAACAAACAAATCTTGCTGTTCAGGACAACCCCTATCTTTGCAAACAGTGTAGATCCAGATCAGATGGCTTCTGAAGAAGCCATCTGATCAGGATCTACACTGCTTTTCATTCAGTTTTTGAATTTGTAGCAATAAATTACATCAAGTATTTTGATTGGTTGATAGATAGAAATGGGGTGTGGCTTAAATGAATATTCAGCAAGATAAGGGTTAACCCAAATATGCTTAGCGACCCAAAATAGAACATTAGCAAACAATGTAGACACAGGTCAGATGACCCAGAATATGGCATCCGATCAGTGTCTACTCAGTTTGCTGAGAATATGAGAATTTCCGTTAACTTACAAATCAGACACCCCTTAATCTGAGAATGGACATATCCAAAGATACCATGGTAGGTCTGATAGTCAAATACAGCAACAGCCCTCTGTGGCCTTGTGGGCAAGAGCACTCTCTGTCTCTGAATCATTAGGTCTTTCAATGCTGCGGGTTCAAGCCTTGCTGGGGTCATGCATGAGACACCTAGTTCTGCTAAGGAAGGCAAACCTGTGATACATCCCTCATAAGGAGGGAAACTCCCTCATTTTGATGCTAATTTTTGCCCAATTTATGCTAAATTTTAGTAAAATTTTGGAGTCTCCATCCTTTGAACTGAGGATTTCCCTCTATATTCTTTACATCTCCCTTATCACAATGACAAATCTCACTCATACAGTTAAAACAAGAGGCCCAAGAGAGCCTGTCGCTCCACCGGCTAACTTCAGACAATTGTCATATTTATTACATTAACCAATGGTATACTAGTGGACTCTTTCTATTGCTATATGTTGGACCAGTCCATTTGTCATATAAGGGGTGTCAGGCCTATTTTTTTTTACTATTTTTGATGGGAAATTCTGTTAGCAAATAGTGCAGGCCCTGATCAGACATGGTGTTCTGTGGGGTCTGATCTGGGCCAGCACTGTTTGCCAAGGTACCCATTTAGGGTTTTCCCGCATGCAATGGGTAAAAAAGAAACAAGTGACCCACCCAAAGAATGTCCATTCTATATTTTTGGACCCCAGAGCCATGGTTGGCAGGATTTATGTGAGTGACCATTTGGCATTGCTCCGTTCTAAATATGTATTTAAAGCTCTGGGCCTTATGGTTTCAGAGAAGAAGACTTTTTTTAAGTTTTTCCTATTATAAGTCTATGGGAACTAATATGCCTCTGGGCGTGACCAATTTTTTACCCCCGGGGCATTGTTGGCAGGATTTATTTGAGTGACCACTTGACGTTGCTGCATACTTAATATCTAAGCTCTGGGCACTGATGGTTTCAGAGAAGATTTTTGTCAGTTTTTCCCAGTATAAGTCTATGGGAGCTTATGGGCCTCAGGGTGTGGCCAATTTGGACCCCAGGGGCATAGTTGGCAGGATTTATGCAGATGAATACTTCAAGTTGCTACATACTAATTAAGCTCTTGGCCTTATGGTTTCAGAGGAGAAAAGTTTCAAGATTTTGTCATTATTAGTTTATGGGAGCTACTAAGCACCGGGGCATTGCCAATTTGGACTCAAGAGTCATAGTTCGCAGGACTTAGTAGGTGACCACATAACTTTGCTACATACTACAGTTCAACCTGTATTAAGCAAGTGCCTAAGGGATAGTCAAAATATGCTTGCTTAAGACAGGTTCTTGCTTAATACAGGTGAAATTTAACACATCTGCCTTTCTTGGGAACTGAATGCCTGCTTGCTTAAGACAGGTTGCTTGCTTAATAGAGGTGGCCACTAAGACAGGTTTTACTGTAAATGTCTTAGCTTTAGGCTTTATGGTTTCAGAGAAGAAGTTTTTCCGTTTATTGGTCTATGGAAGCTAATGAGCCAAAGGTGGTGGCCATGGCGGCCATGTTTTTTGTCTATTCAAAATTTCTTCAATGAATCTGACAATGGTAGACACAAGGAACATTCATGAAAATTAAGAACGAAATCCATTTAACGGTTTTGGAGGAGGAGAATAAAAAAAAAAAAGATCCCTTTATGAGTCTATGGAAGCTAATTAGCCAATGGGCGTGTCCATGGCAGCCATGTTTTTTGTCTGATCAAAATTGCTTCAAGGAATCTGACAGAGGTCCACCCAAGGAACATTCATGCAAAGTAAGAATGAAATCCATTACGTTGAGCGGTTTTGGAGGAGAAGGTTTTTAAAACTTTTCCCCATATAAGTCTTTGAAAGCTAATGAGCCAAGGGGCATGGCCATGGCAGTCATGTGGGGCATGGCCATGGTGGCCATGTTTTTTGCCTGATCTGAATTTCTTCAAGGAATCTAACAGAGGTCCACCCAAGGAACATTCATGCAAAATAAGAATAAAATCCATTGAGCGGTTTTGGAGGAGAAGATTTTTAAATATTTTTTTTTGCTTTCGATGCCATTTTGTTCTGCATGTAACAAAATTCTTTGAAGGAATTCAGAAGAGGACTATGTGAGAAACATTCCTGTGAAGTTTGGTTACAATCGACCAAGTTGTTAAGGAGGAAATGTTTAAAGAAAAAAGTTAACGCACAGATGCACAACCGCACAGACGCACAACAGACACAGGGCCATAACATATAACATAAGACCCGCCGGTCTTTGGCCAGTGGAGCTAAAAATGAACAGATTTATGTTTTTATTTCTTTATTTATTTATTTTTTCCTTTCCTCCGTCGGATTCGGTATGCCTCCCTTTTCAACTAAGCCATTTTAACCCTCAGGGATCTGGAGAACTGTTGACACTGTAGTATAATTAGGTCTAATAAATCAATCTCCCTCAGTATTTTGAATTTATTTTGAAACATCAAGTCGTATTAATAGAGTTTGTGTTGAAAACATCAGTTCTATCACCAGTGTGATGGGCATGTGAAATTTCTGATGTTTTGAATTTTAGAATGACAATTTGTAGGTGGACCTCAATAGATATGTGATAGTCAGCAAAATTGGAGGAGATTAATTCAGATACAGGAAGGTACTTTTAAATAAATAAATAAATAAATAAACAAGAACTTTTGGAGAAGAGAAGACTTTTTTAACCCTTGTCCTGCTGAGCCCAGATATGCCTTTTCTTAGAAACACTGTAGATCCAGATCAGATGGCTTCTGAAGAAGCCATCTGATCAGGATCTTCATTGTTTGCCATCCAGTTTATGAATTTGTTGCAATAATTAGCATCAAGTAATCTGATTGGCTGATAATCAGTAGTGGGTGTGACACATTTAAATATTCAGCAGGACAAGGGTTAACATTACACTACATGTTATATAGTGAAAATAAACCACGCCCACTGCAGCCATGTTTTATGTCGGATCAAAATTTCTTCAAGGAATCTGACAGAGGTCCACCCAAGGAACATGCATGCCAAATAACTATGAAATAAAACAAGAACTTTTGCAGAAAATATTTTCAGCATTACACTATATGTTATATAGTGAAAATAAGCCTCGCCCATGGCGGCCATGTTTTTTTGTAAGATCAAATTTTTTTCAAGGAATCTGACAACAGTCCACCCAAGGACAATTCATGCAAATTACAATGAAATCCCACAAGTACTTTTGCAGAAAATGATTTTTTAGCATTACGTTATATGTTAAATAGTGAAAATAAGCCCGCCCATGGCGGCCATGTTTTTTGTCGGATCAAAATTTCTTCAAGGAATCTAAAAGAGGTCCACCCAAGGAACATTCATGCAAAATAAAAACAAGGCATCGCATGCGATACAAATCCCCTCTGAAATGGCAAAAGTCCAACTTGCTTGAGATATTATCATATGCAACATTTGTGTAAAGTTTGTTTAAAAATCCTCCAATAAATGTACATTCTAGAGTGATGACGTTTCTCTAAAAATAGCCATAGTGACCTTGACTTGAGGCCATGACCACGAAAGTAGATCTTGCTCAAGATATTATCATAAGCATCTTTTGTGTGAAGTTATATTAAAATCTGTTAATAAATGTAGGCGGTAGAGCAATGGCAAAGTTTTTCTAAAGATAGCCACAGTGACCTTGACTTTGAGGTCATGACCTTGAAAGTCGAAGTAAGTCGAGATATTATCATAAGAAACATTTGTGTGAAGTTCTATTACAATCCATCATTAAATGTAGGCGCTAGAGCGATGACAAAGTTTTTCTAAAAATAGCCACAGTGACCTTGACCTTGAAAGTCTAAATAGCTCGAGATATTGTCATAAGGAACATTTGTGTGAAGTTATATTGAAATTTGTGAAAAAATGTAGTCACTAGAGCAATGACAAAGTTTTTCTAAAAATAGCCACAGTGACCTTGACCTTGAAAGTCAAACTCGCTCGAGGTATTGTCATAAGGAACATTTGTGTGAAGTTATATTGAAATGGATGAAGAAATGTAAGCGCTAGAGCCATGAAAAAGTTTTTCTAAAAATAGCCACAGTGACCTTGACCGTGAAAGTGGAACTCACTAGAGATATTGTTATAAGGAACATTTGTGTGAAGTAATATTGAAATTGGTGAAAAAAATGTAAGCGCTAGAGCAATGACAAAGTTTTTCTAAAAATAGCCACAGTGACCTTGACCTTGAAAGTCAAACTCGTTCGAGGTATTGTCATAAGCAACATTTGTGTGAAGTTATATTGAAATCAGTGAAGAAATGTAGGCGCTAGAGCGATAACAAAGTTTTCTAAAAATAGCCATAGTGACCTTGACCTTGAAAGTCGAAATGGTGAGATATTGTCATAAGGAACATTTGTGTGAAGTTATATTGAAATCAATGAAGAAATGTAAGCGCTAGAGGGATGACGAAGTTTTTCTAAAAATAGACACAGTGACCTTGACCTTGAAAGTGGAACTCGCTAGAGATATTGTCATAAGGAACATTTGTATGAAGTTATATTGAAATTGGTGAAGAAATGTAAACGCTAGAGCGATGACAAAGTTTTTCTAAACAATAGCCACAGTGACCTTGACCTTGACATTGAGGCCTTGACATTGATAGTCAAACCCGCTTGAGATATTGTCATAAGGAACATTTGTGTGAAGTTATATTGAAATCAGTGAAGAAATATAGGCGATAGAGCGATGACAAAGTTTTTTCTAAAAATAGCCACAGTGACCCTGACCAGGGCTCGAGAAAATGCCGTCCTGGTTCTGGACCGAATTTGGCCTCCATAAACCGATTTTGACTTCAGAAGAAGATCCAAAAATCCGTCCGTAACTCTATAACATTTTAAAAAAATCGGTTCGAAAATTTTCGCTAAATCATTATGTTGTAAAAACAAGCTGACCGTTTGCCACTGATAATCCAAGCATGTACACCAAACCCCTGCAGCACAAGGTGTTAGACCGGTTCATTATCTAACTAGGTGAAAATCTTATCGCAGCGCAATTTGACCTGTGTGTCAAAATTATTAATCCGTGAAAACTGGCCTGAGGCGTTATCGGCAAGCTGGCTAGGTGTGAAAATAAGGTCATTAAATGCAGGACATACGCTAGTTTGTTTAGACAAGTCATTAATTTATGGCTTACTATAGAACCGGTATTTGAATATAATTTTTTTTTTTTTTCACAGGGCGCAATTTTCAATACACAACTGTCATGTCTTACGGCGTGTTATGCCTTCGAGGGAAAATGCCTTATTTCACCCATTCTAAACGATATTTTTATTTAAGAATACGCTCCATTGAAACCAATAACATAAACCACGTCATTTGCAGACAAAGCGATTTGTTTCAGGCTTGTGTAATCATGAAATATGTATTTATATTCTTTTAAACACGGTTCGGCCATGTAAGATTTTCAATGACAATCGTTTGGCCATGTTTTGTTTCGAGAGTAAAGAAATGTTTATCGGTTTTTTAACCCATTCAAAACGATTTTTTTTTTAATTAGAAATTCGCTCTATTAAAATCAATCACTTTAAACAGGTGTGTGTCCTTGACTGCATTAATGTGTATTGTGTAAACGGAAACCGTATGATGTCATTTTCCGACCACGTTGCTGCACGTTGTCGCCATTTGTAAACAAAGCAATTTGGGCAAAATAAAATGCGTGAAATAAGAGAAATATTCAAAAGGTTTTAAAAAGGGGGAAAAAATATAGTGACCATCGAACTGGTCTTTTACCGTCCCACGTCGGTTGTTTCCCTTTAGCGGTCTTCAGGTTCTGAGTGACCCGGATATTGGGAAAATGAAAGTAGATGAAATCTGGCGTAGAAAATGAAAGTAGATGAAATCTGAACGATGTGAGCAATAATTGCTGTTTATAATCGAGATACTGGTGCTCATATCCGTTGACAAGTGTAAGAGCAACATGTTGGTATGTCATTCGTTACGCTAATAACACATTTTGAAATTGAAAATCGCCAATTGAGTTTACGGAAATTACCGAAACCGATCGGCAATTTCCGTATTTTTTTGGCAAAATCTGGCTGGACCGATTTGGATTCTTCAGTTTCTCGAGCCCTGACCCTGACCTTGAGGCCATGAATTGGAAAGTCGAACTCGCTGGAGATATTTTTATAAGAAACATTTGTGTGAAGTTATATTGAAATAGGTGAAGAAATGTAGGCGCTAGAGCGATGAAAATGTTTTTCTAAAAATAGCCACAGTGACCTTGACCTTGAGGTCATGACCTTGAAAGTCCAACTCGCTCAAGATATTGTCATAAGGAACATTTGTGTGAAGTTATTTTGAAATCAGTGAAGAAATGTAGGAGCTAGAGCGATGACAAAGTTTTTCTAAAAATAGCCACTGTGACCTTGACCTTGAAGCCATGACCTTGAAAGTGGAACTCGCTCAAGATATTTTTATAAGGATCATTTGTGTGAAGTTATATTGAAATTGGTGAAGAAATGTAAGCGCTAGAGCGATGACAATGTTTTTCTAAAAATAGCCACAGTGACCTTGACCTTGAGGTCATGACGTTGAAAGTCCAACTCGCTCGAGATATTTTTATAAGGATCATTTGTTTGAAGTTATATTGAAATTGGGGGAGAAATGTAGGCGCTAGAGCCATGACAAAGTTTTTCAAAAAATAGCCAGAGTGACCTTGACCTTGAGGTCATGACCTTGAAAGTCGATCTTGCTCCAGATATTGTCGTAAGGAACGTTTGTGTGAAGTTATATTAAAATCAGTCAAGAAATGTAGGCGCTAGAGCGATGACAAAAGTACGTACGTACGTGGCGCTAGAGCGATGACAAAAGTATGTACGTACGTTGCGCTAGAGCGATGACAAAAGTACGTACTTACGTACGTACGTACGGGACAAATGCTATATCCCCCCTCACAACTATGTTGTGCGAGGGGATAATGAAATCCAACAGGTGGGTTTGGAGGAGATGTTTAAAGATTTTTAATTTTTTGTGTGGTTTTGTTGCCATGGCAACCAGAGTTCTGGGTGTAACAAAATTCTTTGAAGGAATTTAGAAGAGGACTAAGTAAGGAACATTCCTGTGAAGTTTGGTTACAATTGGCCCAGTAGTTTAGGAGGAGAAGATGTTTTAGCATTACACTATATGTTAAATAGGGAAAATAAGCCCCGCCCATGGCGGCCATGTTTTTTGTCGGATCAAAATTTCTTCAAGGAATCTGAAAGGGCTTGACTTGACTTGATAGATTTTGTAAGGTAACCGGGCGCTAAAAGCACATAGGGGCTACCCCAATCTGAAAGGGGTCCACCCAAGGAACATTCATGCAAAATAAAAATAAAATCCAACAGGTGGTTTTGGAGGAGAAGATTTTTAAAGATTTTTAATATTTTGTGTTGTTTTGTTGCCATGGCAACCAGAGTTCTGGGTGTAACAAAATTCTATGAAGGAATTTAGAAGAGGACTAAGTAAGTAACATTCCTGTGAAGTTTGGTTACAATGGGCCCAATAGTTTAGGAGGAGAAGATGTTTTAGCATTACACTATATGTTAAATAGGGAAAATAAGCCCCACCCATGGCGGCCATGTTTTTTGTCGGATCAAAATTTCTTCAAGGAATCTGAAAGAGGTCAACCCAAGGAACAGTCAGGCAAAATAAAAATGAAATCCAACATGTGATTTTGGAGGAGAAGATTTTTAAAGATTTTTATTTTTTTTTGGTTTTGTTGCCATGGCAACCAGAGTTCTGGGTGTAACAAAATTCTTTGAAGGAATTTAGAAGAGGACTATGTAAGGAACATTCCTGTGAAGTTTGGTTACAATTGGCCCAGTTGTTTAGGAGGAGAAGATGTTTAAAGAAAAAGTTAACGCACGGACGCACGGACTCACGACGGACACAGGGCCATGACAATAGCCCCGCTGGCCTTCGGCCAGTGGAGCTAAAAATTATCACAGGTATGTACGGCATCCAATCAGTGTCTACTCTGTTTGCTGAGAAACTTACAAATCAGATACCCCTTAATCTGAGAATGGACCTGTCCAAAGATAACATGGTAGGTCTAATAGTCAAATTCGGAAACAGCCCTCTGTGGCCTTGTGGGCAAGAGCACTCTCTGTCTCCGAATCAATAGGACTCTTTCAATGCTGCAGGTTCAAGCCTTGCTGGGGTCATGAATGAGACACCTAAGGTTCTGCGAAGGAAGGCATACCTGTGATACATCCCTCATCAGGAGGGAGACTTCCTCATTTTGATGCTAATTTTTGCCTAATTTATGCTAAATTTTAGTAAAATTTTGGAGTCTCCCTCATTTGAACTGATAATTTCCCTATATATTCTTTACATTTCCCTCATCATAAAGGCAAATCTCCCTCATACAGTTCAAAAAACTATCACAGGTATTGGAAGGTCAAGAAGTTTTTCTCAGAGTACACCATTCTTCCCCCACCTCTGATTAATGATCGGCTCAAAATAAGTCAAACAATCTTAACCCTTGTCTTGTTGTTCACGACAACCCCTATCTTTGCAAACAGTGTAGATCCAGATCAGATCAGTGTAGATCCAGATCAGATGGCTTCTGAAGAAGAAGCCATCTGATCAGGATCTACACTGTTTGGCATTCAATTTATGAATTTGTAGCAATAAATTACATCAAGTTATTTGATTGGTTGATAGACAGAAATGGGTGTGGCTTATATGAATATTCAGCAAGAGAAGGGTTAACAGGGAGTAAAATCAAAACCAAAAACCATATACGGGTTAATAAGAAATGAACATTGTAAAATGCTCATATGATAAGCATCTTACAATCATTAAAATTTGTGAAACTTGCCAAAGCCTCACTTCATAAAGGGGGTCTTTCAAGATATAGGAAATTTGCATTGGTTTCTGCCCACGCTTGGATTTTGATGAAATTATGCACAATAATTGCCTTGGGTATAACCATTATAATTATGATGCATTCACTTTTAAATTTTATTTCCGTAGTAAATTTATTACATATTTTATGAAGTCTCAATCACAACAGACAGTACTCTCATATAAACTTGTCTACAGTATTCAGAGTTTCATATATCTAATGCTGCTATGTATTATGAAATAAAGCCATAATTGGTGAGTTAGTTGATACTATGAATGACCTCATATGTCTAGTAATAGTGGCTGGGCATTCAGTTTTCTTAGATGGTGTCCCCATATTTCAGCTCCTGTTTTTGTATTCATTAAAAATTTATATGCATTTTTACCATGTTCCAATTTTTGTCAAGATGCCATTTTAGCATAAAAACAACCCACATATCTTTGGAACGTGTTGAGGAATTTTGATGGAAATTGAGGACCGGTAACATTGTGTTTTAACCGACTGAATACTGATAGTCCTGATTCAGCAAAATGTGAAATTATATGATTATCATGTTTTGGTCATGCTGTTTAATAATACTTTTCTATTGCTTTCAATTTGGATGGCTATAGTATAGTATGGTTTGTGTAAGTAGTTCATAGCATAATTATAAGTTTTATTTTAAAACGTCCATTTCAGTAAATTTGACCCCTAACGTCATCAAACGCACCCATGTAATCATGTGCACAATTTTCTTTCTGTCTTTCTTATCTAATTTGGTAATGGTGCTAAGGTGATGTTTAGATTTAACATTCAAATCAACAACATACCAGTCACTTTAGATGGTGCTTCAGATTTTGTGAGATTTGTTATCCAACTGGCTCAAGTCAAACTGTTGTTTGTTTATTTAACCCTAACTGTCCATTTAAAAAGAAAGGTTTACTTTAGGGAAAATCAATAACACTTGAGATTACTTTTCCTGGCCATTAAGTTTTCAGAATTTGTATCTGCATAGGCACTAGCCAATCTATCTTTTTTGTATAGCCCTATGAACGAAATCAAACGGCTTCCTGAAGCTGTATTCCAAAGCCATTTGAATTTGCTTTTAGAGTGTTCCAAAACTTATGTGATCATGATTGTGTTGTCTATATATTTGTATAGGTCTTTCACTTCATTTGCCTATCTCAGCAGTTGTTGCAGTAATTACAAAGCACATTATGTAAGATATCAAGAAGCATTTAAACTGTTGATAATAATTATTCAATCTGTGAGTAGTTATCACATTACTCATAGGATTTTAAATTATTTTCAGTAAATACATTGTGATGTTGTTTTTTTTCTGTCCAAACACTGCAATGCACTTTCTAAGCTCAGAGATACATTGCACAGAAATGTACTGGTAATTATTAATGAACAAAAAGCAAGCAAGAACAGTGCTTAAAAAATAGTGAACTTGTATTCAGCAGAAACATTCAAGAAGTGGTTTAAAGTTTTACAACCAGAAACAAATACTCGCTCGCTTCCGATAAATTAACCACTATATTGACAAAGTAAATAGAAAAAAATAAGACACTAAAGAAACGTCAACAATTACAATACCAATGGAGAAAAGAGTGATAAAGAAGACAGTAATATTTTTGACTAAGTTGATTGGTCAGAGGCCTACACCACAACCTCTTCATAATATTACTTTTGGGATCCTCAGAAAAGTCTGTTAGCTAAACAACAGTGTGTGTGTGTGTGAATTCGGGTTTAACTTCGCTTTATTTATGCATGTGTACTATAAGGAAGGAAACTGTTTCTCTCCCCGTCTAATAGCAAAATTTCTCTAGGTCATGGGACAGCTTTGTTTACACCAAATATTCTGCGCCTCATCCATCAATGATATCTTTTGCAACAGAAACTCAATATCAGTGACATTTCGATTTTTGGAAATACTAACCAATAATTACTGTAACTTTTTGTTAGGATAATAATCCAGCGTTCATAAAGACAGAGTATATCTAAGGATTTATCAACAGAACTATTTTTACTAGTAACAACAAACCAGTGACCATGGCGTCCTTGCATACCAGCTTGGTATGGAAATGAAAATAATGGATCTCCTTGCCTTACACTTATTTGAGTAGCATGACTTATGCAAAGTCATTAAATAAAGTTGCACATGTTCACAATAATTTTGCTGCTAATAAAAAAGCAATATATGTTGTTAAGCCTAATTTGTTTATTAGAATACCTTTTGATTAAGTGTTTTACTATCTACTATTTTGGATAGATCATAGTGTATAAATGAATGGAAAATATCAGAAATTCATGATATTTTAACAGTTTCTAAGCTAGATCAGCTCAATATGTATTCATTTTGATTTGTATAATAAAAATCTAAAATGAGTTCCTTTAAGAGCAATGAAAACATTCACAAGAAAGAAGATGGGTCATACTACGTAGTCTCGGCCAACAAAGCCCCACCAGTGACCCTGTAATGCTCCGGCAAAGAAAGCCAGAGGAAACACACCGCAATTTTGCGAATTTCGAATAGGCAGTCGATTCAAAGACTGATATAAATCAAAACGGGGTCCAAACAACCAAAAACCTGCCCAGAATATGAGTATAAACCAACAATATATTTCTGATTTCTCAGAATATTCACGCTGATCTCAAAGGACCAAAAGTAAAATATAAACTGCACTATGGTCGATGTACGGGGAGACGTTTTACGGCCGCCACACGGCACAACACCAGCCGCAGTGAAGGCAAATAAAAATCTCATTTTTATAACGTAAGTGTTACGAATTGCCTTTTTTGTAAGGTTCTTGGATGATTTCAATAAAATAGTAAATTTTGCAGAAACGACTTACATCCATTAACGGTGTAAAACTACAGTGTTACCGGTTTTAGATTTTCATGAAATTTGGCATAGCTAAAGAAGATACATATGGCAAGTTTTCCTAGCAAAATGAAATCTTGACAAAGACTAGAACATATTTATCTTAGGGATTGAATTTTGATATTTTTTTTAAATTTTAATTAAAAAATGAGATTTTTGATAATTATTTTATCAGAAAATGTAAACTTTCATGTATAAGATTTCAAATGGAATAACTCCAGAATACATAAATGAAATGTTCTCGAAAAGGCCAGCTCAGACTAATGCTCATGACTCCCTTGTTTTACGTTCAATGACTGCAGACAACTTTTTGCTGCCAAAGCCACGGACAGGATTATATAAAGGCAGTTTGGCATTTTCGGGTCCAGTTATTTGGGGCTGCCTTGATCCCAATGTTAAAAGTGCTCCTTCTCTTGAATCTTTTCATTCAAGATGTATCAAATGGATGAAAGACTAACCCTGCAATTTTAACCCATTTTACCCTGACTTTACAACCATAACATTTTGTTATAATTGTTTATATTTGTACATATTTCATTTGTTCATTCATTTTTGATATGCCTATCTTCATGCTATAATTTTTTTTTTTTTGTCCATTAATTTGTCTATTCAATCAATTGTTATATGTGTGTGAGTGTTAACATTGTGAATGGCAGAGAGAACGATCATTGTCTTAAATCTTCGCATCTAATACTTCTCCATTTGTTGTATAATTTGTAAATATTGAGGGCCACAAGGGAGATTAGTTATTGTACTAATTGTGTTACCCTCGTAAAATAAAGTCTATTATTATTATTATTATTATTTATTAACTTTAATTAATTCAAAAGGTTTTTTAGTATCAAAGGAATGCCTATGGAGTTCTGCATTCAATCCAGTTCACAGATCTTGAAACTAAATAAAACATAAGATTTAAGACGCACTCATTTAGAGACAGATACCGGCTCATGGAGGGAGTCAGTTAGAGTGGCCTCCTGAGTCCTACTTTGATTTATATAATTTATTAAATACATTTTTATAGGTTGTATATGCTGAGTTATTAATATATAAAGTTTAAAGAAAAAACATGCATGGGCACAAATGAAAGACCCCCTTTAATGTAAAATGACCACTCATGTAAGATCCTCTATATCTGTGTGAAAGGAGAATATATGTGAGAAAACATTCCAAACTTACCATAGAAAAAGATATCATTGGTACACAAGAATCTATGTTGTGGGTATTCATTAGAACTGCCTGGGCAAGGCAGTTCTAATGAATACCCAAAACAGTTTTTTTTTTTTTGTTTTTTTTTTTTTGAGAAATGAGGGAAATTACCATTCAATTATCATTAACCCTTATCTTGCTGAATATTAATTTAAGCCACACCCATTTCTGTCTATCAACCAATCAAATTACTTGATGTAATTTATTGCTACAAATTCATAAACTGAATGCCAAACAGTGTAGATCCTGATCAGATGGCTTCTTCAGAAGCCATCTGATCTGGATCTACACTGTTTTCAAAGATAGGGGTTGTCGTGAACAGCAAGATAAGGGTTAAATACCAACTTCATCTTTTGCTATGCAACAACTGATATAATGAAATAAAACAATGAAATCAGTGATACAGAGAAGATAAAATCTGTGAATGGATGAAGAACATTCATTGACTAGGGGTCTATTCTTAAAGGAAAGAATTTGCCCCTCCAGAGCAAATTCGGAGGAGCAAATTCTTTCCTTTAAGAGTAGCCCCTATTGAAAAGGGACATAAAAATATTTTTGAAAGAGTTGCCTCCCCTAAAGGTGTATCTTTTTCCCCTTAAGTGTCTTTTTCCATGGTTAAATTCTGTTTAATCCTGGCTACCTCCATTTTCAAAGGGAGAGCATTCTAACAAAAAAAAAATGATGTACATTAATAGTAGTTGCAGATAAGATTGACTAGGCGGAGCTATTCAGGTGTTGTCAATATATATCAAATTGGCTGAGTCCACCAGAAGATTCGGTAGAGTGCTTTTCGCACGCTTTCTACAAGCGGACAAAATGGTCATATACACCACAGCTATGCTTGTGTTACAGCTGAATTCACACAATCAGGAGACTTGGTTTACCGTTTTGTTAATGGTATATTCCTAAGGCAGGTACAAACGATAGTTCCGCCTAGTCAATCTTATCTGCGACTACTATACATGAGACAGATTACTTCGTAATGCTACTCCTACTGTGTTAATCATAAACCAAAACAACAATGCAACTGTCAGTGTTATTCCCCTTTGTAATGGTAGGATCAACAGGGTAATAGAGCAGAAAATGTAAAAATACAATCAAATCAAATGAACATTTAGATGTATTTGTCCTGCTCATAAATTGTTAGAATTTTCAAAAATTACAAGCTGAACAAATTTTATCATCATGTAGACAAGTCCGTGAAATGAACACCCCACCAAACCCCACTTTATGGAGAGAAAACTGGGGTTTACGGGGGTAAACATTATTTTTCTTATGTCTGCTCCAAGACATAGGTTGTGGGGGTTCGTTAGAACGGCCTCCATGAGGCGGTTCTAACAAGCCCCCACAACCTATGTTTGCAGTAAAAATAAGAAACATATTACAGATTTTCATCAGAAAAGTAGCCTTTTTGGAGGTGTGAAAATATGCTTGATATCGCACGGGTGTGTTATCGTAAGGTGCTCAAGTCAGCTGGGCATAAAAACTGAAAAAAAAGTCTCGGTCATAAATTCATGAATTTCAAAATGCCAATAACTGTTAGCATTTTAAGAATTGTGAGCAGGACACATCTTATGCTTAAGAGAGCTAAGCATGTAAAAGATTTTTAACCTCAGGTCTGGGGTTGTAAGACAAATTACAAAACTTAAGTTTAACCCTTATCTTGCTGAATATTCATTTTAGCCACACCCATTTCTGAATTTGAACCAATCAGACTACTCGATGTACATGTAATTCATTCCTACAAATTAAGAAGCCATCTGATCAGGATCTACACTATTTGACATTCAGTTTACGAATTTGTAGGAATAAATTACATCAAGTAATCTGATTGGTTCAAAGTCAGAGATGGGCGTGGCTAGAATGAATATTCAGCAAGAGAAGGGTTAGAGATATGAAAGAATGCACTATGTCGCACGGGTGTGTTCACTGTGTTATTGTAATGGTAAATACGTGTAATCTTCTAGAATTTCTGGTAAAGGTCCTACCATAATTTCTATGCGTTTAGTAATAAATAAATAAGAAGTTAAAGGTATCATTGTTGTTTGTAAGTTCTGTTTCCCTCCCCTTCTTTTGAGTCTAAGAATCTTATCTCATTCCTAAAGGTTGATATTGTTTTAGGTGTATAATCCCACGGAGTACCACGGAGAAAACACTGATAGTTGCATATTAACCCTTCTCTTGCTGAATATTCATTTAAGCCACACCCATTTCTGTCTATCAACCAATCAAATTACTTGATGTTATTTATTGCTACAAATTCATAAAATGAATGCCAAACAGTGTAGATTCTGATCAGGTGGCTTCTTCAGAAGCCACCTGATCTGGATCTACACTGTTTGCAAATATAGGGGTTGTCGTGAACAGCAAGATAAGGGTTAAGAAGCAAACAAACAGTATGGGTTAATTTTATAACAATAAAAAATCTCTAATTGCCAAATTAGACTTTAATTATGCTTTATTACATGACTGGCCTACAATATTAAAGTAACACATTCCTCAAACAAGAATTCCGCCGAAGGCTATGTCGCGCCTGTAGGGGCGCAAAATCATCGAAGCAGGACATGTAGGTCAAGGTCAACCATAGATGCTTGCACAAAAGATTCCATTCTCAAATGCAAGCTAGTACTAAGTATCATTAATGAAGCTCTAACAATTCTTGAGAAATGAACTTAACCATTAGGGGGAACTCTAGGGTGGTCGCAATATTTTACAAAGTCAGTGAACCATGAAATATAGGTCAAGGTCAAATATGGATGCTTGCATTTAAGTTACCATCCCCAGATACAAGTTTGTACCAAGTATCATTAATAAAGCTCTTATAGTTCTTGAGAAATAAACTTGACCATTAGGGTGAACGCTAGGGTGGTCGCAATATTTTACAAAGTCAGTGAACCATGAAATGTAGGTCAAGGTCAAATATGGATGCTTGCATGTAAGTTGTCATCCCCAGATACAAGTTTGTACCAAGTATCATTAATGAAGATCTTATAGTTCTTGAGAAATAAACTTGACCATTAGGGTGAACGCTAGGGTGGTCGCAAATGTTGACGCCTTGACGAACGGACGAACGTACGGAAAACCGGGCGCCTATATCGCGCCATGCTAATAGCAGGCGCGACAAAAATGACGCCTTTTATATCTCTAGAACTAGTGTATCTTATTTCTTTAGAACCGACTCACACTGAGGCAGCTGTGACAAGTTTGTTGAATTGGGGTTTTAAGTCCCCGTCAACACTATCTAGGTCATTATGGAGATGTTGCTTCCAATTTTGTAGGACTTTTACCAAGATTGAGATGAAATGACTTCTCAAGCCCTACCAACAAAACGAACCAATAGGGTTTATATGCAGGGACTGTCCGACTTGCATCACTTACTGTGGACAGGCTTAGATCTTCTAAGCGGTTTACCTGTACTCATGTGCAGATTGTTTCAGCTCTGCATGGAAGCACCATGCAGCACATTCTATTTCTCAAAGTCTCAATGGGCTGGGGTGCAAGATCACAAATGTACAATTGTTTATTATGGTTTAGAGAAATTATGAACATGTCTCAAAACTTTTACAATTTGGCAAAAAGAGGTTCGCACAATCTGGTGAAAAACAAAAACACATGCAGTGTTTACTTACAGGCTCCTGCTGAAACAATGTGTCACAACATTACAATAAACACGGTACAACAGACAGTCAAAGCTTGGAATAAGGGGAATGGAAACACCTTCCGGGGAGACAACTCCTGCAAAAGTATTTTTGTCTCTCATGTCAATAGGGGTCAACTTTTAAAGGAAAGAATTTGCTCCTAAGGAGCACATTCTTTCCTTTAAGAGTAGACCCCTTTTCAGTGGGACAGGGCTTATAGAAAAGCGAACAGGAAGTCCCAAAAGTTGTCTCCCTTTAAAAAAATGGCAGAAAAATCTGCCAGGTGTGCCCATTCCCCTTTAAAGCAACAATCTTAAAAGCAACAATCTTAAAAGCAACAATCTTAAAAGCAACAATCTACAACTCTAATTTACTTGTGTATGTAATGCAACTTATGACAGGATAACGTCAAATATTTACAACAGTATAACCTCCGTACTGTCGAAACCCAATGCCATCAAGTAACATGGCTTTTCATTGGTTGGCATTTGGTTTTAGGCAGCTCACAATGCTTGATGCTTTGAGCAAAATAGTACAATTTTAACACATGTACTGAATAAGTGCATTAGAATGGGGATATCTGTTTCAAAAATTGTCATTTGAGGCGGTAAATCATCGGTTTTATGTTCGCAAATTCCGTTTTATGGCTCCACTGATGCGTCACCGTAGAATGAAATTTCCAACCCTAAAACTGTTAATTTATCTCCCAAATGACAAATTTGAATACATGTATCCCCTTATTACAGTACAGTCCCTTTATTAGGCTACTGTTAGAAGACTTACAAAATACTGTGTTATAATGAGACTCAGCTATACCCATACTATAATATAGACTAAAATAAAATGTTTTAGACCACTTTTGAACAGTCCCAAAGGTGGTCTTAAGGGGAATGGGAACACCTTCAGGGGAGGCAACTCCTGCAAAAGTATTTTTGTCTCCCATGTCAATAGGGGTCAACTCTTAAAGGAAAGAATTTGCTCCAGAGGAGCAAATTCTTTCCTTTAAGAGTTGACCCCTTTTTCAGTGGGACTGGGCTTATAGAAAGGCGAACAGGAAGTCCCGAAAGTTGTCTCCCTTTGAAAAATGGTGGAAAAATCGGCCAGGTGTTCCCATTCCCCTTAATATAGGAATTTGACTGTATTATGTAAACCATATTTTGCCTAAGTATTTGGGCACCATAACATCCTATTATACTTGTTATACAAATCTTAAAAAGTACAACTAAGTACTGGATGCTGGGTCCAAAAATAGCCAGATAAGTGGCAAACAGTGCAGACCCTGATGAGACACCACTTTTTTGTAGTGTCTCATCTGGGTCTACACTGTTTACTCCGGAATGTCTGTCAAAATGCATACAACAAATACGGTATAGAGAACTTTATAATACAAGTAACATTATAGACACATCCAAACACTACGTCATCACTCAATAATACTATTTGCCGGGACATACCGGTGGTGGGCAAAAAAGGTTGTTTATCGCAATTGTAAATGCGATGTTATTTTCTGTAAACTTGTATTTGCTTGGACTCGAAATGACAGAATTGACCTTCAAACTTTTATAATAGACATTTCTTAGCTAGTGATTATTGGTTTCTAGAAGATTTGAGGATGTTTTTGATGATAATTATGGGAGCTATATGTTGCCATGGCAACACCAGTTTCAATCTGAATTGCCCCAAAACATACTGCATCTTTTCCCCCAACCGGATAATGCTTCTCATGAAATTCAATCATGATTGGCAAAGTGGCTTTAAAGATATACTTATTTGAAAATGTGAACGGACGCCGGACCATTGGCATACTAATACCTCTCATGAGCCTTCAGCTCAGGTGAGCTAATAATACTAGAGGTTTCAGAGAAGAAGATTTTTAAAGCTTTTCTTTCCATTAGAAGTCTATGAGGGCTAAGGGGCCCCGGGTGTGGCCAGTTTAGACCCCAGGGGCATGATTGGCACAATTTATGCAGGGGACCACTTGACATTGCTACAAGCTTAATATGTAAGCTCTGGGCCTAGTGGTTTCAGAGAAGAAGATTTTTTAAGGTTTTTTTTTTTTTCATTATAAGTCAATGGGGGCTAAGGGGACCTGGGACGTGGCCAGTTTAGACCCCAGGGGCATAATTGGCACAATTTATGTAGGGGACCACTTGACATTGCTACATGCTTAATATGTATGCTTTGGGCATAGTGGTTTCAAAGAAGAAGAATTTTTAAGTTTTTCCCATTGTAAGTCTATGGGAGCTAAGGGGCCCGGGGAGTGGCTAGTTTAGACCACAGAGGCATGAATGGCATAACTTATGTAGGGGACCACTTAAAATAGCTACATGCTTTATATGTAAGCTCTGGGTCTAGTGGTTTCAGAGAAGAAGATTTTTTAAGTTTTTCCCATTGCAAGTCTATGGGAGCTATATGTTGCCATGGCAACAAGAGTTTCCATCTGATCTGCCCCAAAACATAATGCATCTTTTCCTCCAACCTGATAATGCTTCTCATGAAATTTAACCATGATTGGCCAATTGGCTTTAATGATATACTTAGTTGAAAATGTGAACGGACAACGGATGCAGGATAATTGGCGTACTAATACCTCACATGAGCCTTCGGCTCAGGTGAGCAAAAAATATCACAGATTTTCATAGAAAAGTAGCCATTTTGGAGATGTGAAAAAAAGCACTATACTGCACGGGTGTGTTATCGTAATCAGTTGGCAAAAGAAGCATATCATGTACTTAACAGAAGGACTTTCTAGAGCTTGTTTTATGAAAAGAATGAAATGTCCAAGAGTATTGTGCCTATCTTTCCACAAATACAGTGATAAAAAATAGAATTTCATCTTTCCACTATTTTGCTTGGTGTTTTAAGTCTTAAGCATTAGTTAAAAGCTTGACCTGAGCTACTAAAACTACTACCATTAAATGCTTTGTACAAGCAGCTAAAGATACGTGCACCATTTCCACGAGCAAAATTTTCCAAGCAAAACACCATGCTCCCTTGAAACATTCTAACCCTCAACATGCTGAATATTTCAGTCTGCTACTTCTTCCTCAATTTTCACCCCATGTGCTGCAGGATTTCAATTTTTACCATGGATTTATAGGCAGAAACGAAAACAGTATAGATCCTGATCAGCTGGCTTCCCAGAAGCCAGCTGATTTGGATCTATACTATTTTCTTGCACACCAGACAAGGAAATCTGTGATTTTACCCTGGGATAGAAATTTATGTTCTGAACCTGGTGTTCCGACCCAAAATCGAATATAATCGCGTGTTTGCTAAATGCACTGGTTGATTACGAGCTCCCATGCACCGTCTTTAAGGTTGACGTCACAGCACGTTACGTGACGTCATTAAACATTCCTGCAGTGTCATCACAATATGGCGGACGTTAGTAACCGAAGTGACTGCAGCATTAAAAATCTGCTTTAAGAAATGGAAGGTATGCAAGAAAAAGAATCCAACATGGGTGTCAGGGGTGGATAGAAAAATCCCTCCCTCGGGATCACTGTCCGGCATCACTCGGCAAGCCTTGTGATGCCAGACAGTGTCCCTCGGGACGGATTTTTCCATCCATCCCTCGCACCCATATAAGATTCTTATATTCTCACCCCCAACAACAGGGGCTTGAAGAAATAGATGGGCTGCATGATGCTTCCACGCAAAGCTGACCGACCGCACCACAAGTACTAGTAAACCAATTAAAGGGTCTTAGCCTGCCCAGGCAAAGCGGTGCAAGTCGGCCCATCCATGCTCATAAACACTATCGGTTTCATTGGGCGACAGGGCTTGAGATGTCATTTCATCTCAATGTCGGGTAAAAGTCCCACAAAATTGGAAGCAACGTCACCAAAATGACCTTTACAGTGTTGACGGGGACGTTAAACCTCAAATCAAACAAACAAACAAACCATGGATTCATAGGAAGAATCGAAAACAGTATAGATCCTGATCAGCTGGCTTCCAAGAAGTAAGCTGATGTGTATTCTATACTGTTTTTAAAAAGAATGATACAGCGAAATTCTGCTATTAAGACCACCTAAAATTAAGACTAATTTGGCTTTAAAAAGCTCATTTAGTAGGTGCAGCTATTCATTCCTTGTATTTTCTGCATACAGTGCCCTCTGGTGAGAGACTACCTTTGGTACTGTTCAAAAGTGGTCTTAAAGACTGCTTTTGAACAGTCCCAAAGGTGGTCTTAATATAGGAATTTTACTGTATATCGGGTTCAGCATGGTGAAGGTTAACAAGCAGTGTTGGCATTACTAAAGCCGATCTAAAATTAAGAAAGCCATAATATCTTTTCATGCTCAAACATACAAAGATTCAACCGATTTTTTTACCCCTCTAAGGTTTTAGACTTACTTCTCCGGCTGATGCTGGGATCCACTTCTACTCCTTTTTCATAAGGGGTCCCTCCATTTACGTAGAGATCAAATGTCCTAAACAAAGAAAAAAATATTATTCAAAGCGAACTAATGCATCTAAAAAGACTTTGCCTCCACTAAACCTTTAGAGTCCAAATTGTAATTCAGAAGATGAAATTTTAAAATACAGTGAGTGAGTGAGGGTTTGAGTTTTACGTCCCACCAACAGGCCTCCTAGTGGCCCACTTTGAAAATATAGGTTTTTATATAGGTTCTTCTTACTCAAAATATAGGTTATTTACAGGTTTTTCAATAAAAATACAGGTTAAAAAAAGAGTCTTCCAAACTTACATAAAGATTTAAAACTGAAGAAAAAATATTTGATGAATTTTTGTGCCACAATTACTCAGATAAAGTTGATCTAAATTTTTCCAAGTCCAAGCGAGCGAAGAGAGCGAGGAAAAAAATACAATTTCTTGACAGTTTTCATCACTTTTTATGGGACTAACCAGTTAAAAATAGTAGTGCATTTTGAAGAAAAGTTAGGCTTGAGTCGCAAAAAGGTTCAAAAAGTGAAAAATATAGGTTTTTTTCATGAAAATACAGGCTTTTTATAGGTTTTATGAACAAAATAAAGGTTTTATAGGTTTGACACAAAATTATAGGTTATTATAGGTTTTATAGGTTTTGCTAGGAGGCCTGCACCAACAGCTAAGGTCATACGAAGACGGGACCTCTTCGGTTTAAAGACTCATCCGAAAGTCTGGAGAAGCCCGGGATCGATCCTGCGACCCCTGGTTTACAAGGCGAGTAGCATAACCACTGCGCCACGGAGGCTTCTAAAAATACAGTGAAATTCAGCTATTAAGACCACCTAAAATTAAGACTAATTCTGCTTTAAAAAGCTTATTTAGTAGCATGCATGTATTCTTTCTTTCTGTTTTCTGCATACAGTGTCCCCTGGTCAGAGACCACATTTGGTACTGTTCAAAAGTGGTCTTAAAGACCACTTTTGAACAGTCCCAAAGGTGGTCTTAATATAGGAATTTTCCTGTAGTTTTGATTTTTTTTTTCTTTTTCACAGAAATTCAGATTTGAGATTTCAAGTGAATCCTCTGCTAGCCAGACGATTCATTTGAAATGTCAAGTCTGTTCTGTTTGTCTTTGAAAAACAATGAAATTTAGAATATAACCTGCATCTACAGTTTTATTTGGCATTATACAGGTTTATTTTACACAGGGAACTAACACAAGAATAAAAGTATTTGCTTCTTGGCTGTTTGAATCTTTTTTTTTTTTTTTTTTTGTTCGAATTGGAATTCCCACATAACTATACCTCATGTACATAACATACAAAAAGTATTCTGTTCGGAGTCAGAATGAAATAATTTCATTTTTGATGAACCATGGCACCAGCCAAGTCCAGTATTATTTAAATAAACACAACCCAAAAATCAACAGAGTGGTGAACATTTTGTCGATTTTTTCTGGCTATTTCAATGAATGCTGGCCTTGGTAGCTCTGTCGGATGCACATATGACTGGCAATCAGGAGTTTGGACCAAATAACAATGCTGTCACATTATAAACTAATTGACAACATCATCGTCAATAATGTTCTAATAAACACAGCCATCAACCATTAATGGATATGGACCTTCTTGCCATAAATTTGGAAATGTCTAACAATCACGAAATTCAGGGCCTGTTATTCAAAACACTGTTAGCTTACCAAACTGGGTCCAGTTGTTCAAAGCATTGTTAGCTTTACGAGGTCATTAGTGGTTAGATTGTTAACTGCTCTAACAAGTACAATGACTAAAATTTTGGTATTTTTTGCTGAAAAAATGTGAGCAGCTTTTGCATTTGCAAAAGCTGCTCACATTTTTTAGCAAAAATATAGTATATCTGCCATATTAAACGATCAAAGATTTAACAATATGTTAACTAAAGACGTTAGTTTTGAACAACTGGGCCCTGGTTAGTTGGATTTTGCTTTATTTGAGGTTTAACGTCCCCGTCAACACTGTAAAGGTCATTTTGGAGACGTTGCTTCCAATTTAGTGGGACTTTTACCCGACATTGGGATGAAATGACATCTCAAGCCCTGTCGCCTAATGAAACCAATAGGGTGTATAAGCATGGCGGGTCCTCCTCATGCACACCGCTTTGCCTGGGCAGGCTTAGAACCTCTAAGCGGTTTACCAGTACTCATGTGCGGGTCAGATTCAGCTCTGCGTGGAAGCATCATGCAGCCCATATATTTCTTCAAGCCCCGATGGGCGGGGGCCCTCATCAAAGCTTGGAGAAAAAGACTGTGCTGCATGGTGCTTCCATGCAGAGCTGAAAATGACCACACATGGATACTAGTAAACCGCTTAGAAACCATGCCTGCCCAGGTTAAAGTTGTGTGAGTCAGACCATCCAATGCATATACCGTATTCGGGCGTGTATTACCCGCAGTTTTTTTCCCTCAAATTACAGGCCCAAGTTCAGGGTGCGGGTAATCCGCCCGAATTATTTTTGGACCACTTTATTTTTACTTTTGTCAGCTGAAAATACGATGGATCTCGTGTTATGCTCTATCCTTTTACGATTCCCGACATCAAAAACGTTTAATTGTCCACTCAATTTTACTTACACACGAGTAATATAACAATCTCCATTACCAGCAAGCCCGATTTTGTGAGTATTATTCCTAAAACTCTGATTTTAAACGAAATAAACAAGCAAGTTCAATGCGAACAAGTTTTCCGGCATTAAAACCGCCGCCCACAAACCACCGCTACAGTTTTTTTTTTCTGCATGCGATGGGTAAATGACGTCATCGGACCCCAGCAACCCCACACGTGTCTATTGTTTTATCTTAAAGGGGCGTATCTCTCTCATAAAAAATTGTTTGGAAACGGTAAAAATATTCTCGATAGCAAAACGGTTGTGGAAAACAGCGTTTTCCGTAAGCTCTTTTGTCAATACCAACAACAGCATAAAGATGTGTTAACACAAATTAAAGTGTTCAACTTTTCTCGCCAAGCGTCTGCTATTTGGCGCCAAAACATAACTATTTACGAGATAGTAGACTAGAATAGTCGTAGCAACTCGTCTTAGGAGCAATTAAATAATTTTCACATTGATTGCGGATTAAATTTTATGATTGGGGAATAAACGCAAATTAGAGACATAACTTGACCATATTTTCACACCTTATCGACACGCACCGCAGGGTGGCAATTATATGACAGGGATTAACAATAGTGTCATAATTGAACCGTTATAAATCATCAAACAGTGTAAATCCAAATCAGACGTCTGCGGCGTCTTTCTGATGTGTCTGATCTGGGACTGCACTGTTTGCCGATGTCCCAAAAAGAGACGTCTGCGGCGCCTTTCTGAGGTGTCTGAACTGGGACTGCACTGTTTGCCGATGCCCCCAAAAAGGGCCGTGGGCATATGTGGGTTAATAAATAAATTACAATGGTGAACAGGTAAAGTTTTTTCAACATTTTAATGCAAACTACATGCTTTCTGGTGATACTCGGACGCACGTGCATTTTCCCGCCTTTTGAAGACGATCGCGCGTTCCATTGTGTGTTACAAAAACTGGCCAAATTCTTACTTTTTCTCACTTACGCATCCACCAAAATTTCAGCAAATGTTCCATGCGGGTAATACAACAGAATAACAGTTTTCCCCCAGATTTTGGAAAAAAAGGGGGTGCGGGTAGTACGCAAATGCGGGTAATACACACCCGAATACGGTAAGCCTTTTGGTTTCATTGGGTGGCAGGGCTTGAGATGTCATTTCATATCAATGGTGGGTCAAAGTCCAACAAAATTGGAAGCAACATCTCCAAAATGACCTAAATTGTGTTGACAAGGATGTTAAACCTCAATTCAATTCAAACAAAAACAATACTTAATACAAAGGTAGTTTTTCTGAGAAAATCTGATGAGCTTTTGGCATTTGCCAATTACAGTAAAAATCCTCAAAATTCTGAAACCGTAAGGACTTGCTGTAATTCTCCTAAAATTTTCACAAATTTATTACATGATCCAGCAAGGAGTCCAAAAAAACAGACGGAATGGCAAACAGTGTAGACACTGATCAGACTGCTCCTTTAGGAGCAGTCTGATCTGGGTCTGCACTGTTTGCTTAGACCTATCTTTCCCAATTCTTAGGATCATTTAAGTAATGCATTCTTAAACAAATTTTCCTCACTCATTACAACAAATCCACTAATATTTTTGCTGAAAAATTTAAGTCATTTTCTTTCAGCAAAAAAATATTTGTGTCTTTCATACTGTATTTGCTAGAACATTTATTATTTCCATCACATACAAGTTTGTTGAGCTACCCTGTTTGGAGCAATTAGGCTCAGGAGTCAGCAATCTTAACCCATTGTATGCTAGTGGACTCTTCCATTGCTATATGTTGGGCAAATCCATTTGTCATATAAGGGTTGTCAGGCCTATTTTTTCATTTTTTATTCTTTTTTTGATGGAAAATTCTTTTGACAAATAGTGCAGGCCCTGATCAGACACCGCATTCTGTGGTGTCTGATCTGGGCCTGCACTGTTTGTCAAGGTACCCCTTTAGGGGTTTCCCCCGCATACAATGGGTTCTGCAGTGTCTGATCTGGGCCTGCACTGTTTGCCCTACTACTGACAAGGGGTTTCCCTCGCATACAATGGGTTAACCATCAGGATAATAAGGCCTGCAGTTTGCCCTGAGTAAATAGGAGATCCAGTACTCACTTGTTTTGAAGGAGAATACCAGTGCTGTCTTCAAAGGGAAGATGTACCCAGCCACAGCTGACCTCTCCTGATTCATTGTTATTCTGGAATATAGAGGGATAAAAATCTCTTAATCATGAGTACCTTTTGGTAAAGGGTCATCTAAGCAACATTACTTCGAAGTTTGAATGAAATTGGCCCAAGAGTACAGAAGGAGTCATTTGAAGATTTTTTTTTTATTTTTAGCTCTGGCAGCCATCTTGTTCATTGGAATGGAATGAGTTTTAACTATTTTGGTAGGGAGTCACCTAGGCAACATTCCTGTGAAGTTTTAATTCCAATTGGCCCAAAGGTTTTGATGGAGTTCGCATTTAAAGCAAATTTACAATGTTTTTCTATTTTTAGCTCTTGTAACCATTTGTTAATCATTATGCTATTTTCCTAGAGGGTCATCTACACAACATTCCAATGAAGTTTAGAAGCCTTCATGGTGAAGTGGTCATGCTACTTGCCTTGTAAACCAGGGGTAGCAGGATCGATCCCAGGCTTCTTCAGACTTTCAGATTGGTCTTTAAACAGAGGTCCCATCACTGTTTGACCTTAGCTGTTGGTGAGACTTCAACTCAAACACTCACTCCTATGAAGGAACCTATATGCCAAATATGAAGGCTGTATCTTAAATGCTCCAAAAGTTATGACAAAGTAGGTCAAAGGTCAAGGTCATGGCTCAAAAGTTTTGAATGGTTGGGAAAACTTTGTCACAAGGAACATACATGCCAAATATGAAGGCTCTATCTCATATGGTTCAAAAGTTATGATAAAGTAGGTCACAGGTCACCATCACAGGTCAAATCTTTATATGAGTGGGAAGCCCTTGTCACAAGGAGCCTACATGCCAAATATGAAGGCTCTATCTTAAACAGTTCAAAAGTTATGACAAAATAACCTACTGATCTACTTTTTGAATTGACATGACCCATATTCGAACTTAACTGAGATATTGTCCAGATGATCATTCTGAGCAAGTTTTATGGTGATTTGACTAAAACTGTGGCCTCTTAGAGTGTTAAAAATGTTTTTCTATGATTTGACCTGCTGACCTACTTTTTGACCCGACATGACCCATATTCAAACTTGACCCAGATATTGTCAAGATGATCATTCTGAGCAAGTTTGATGATGATCAGACCAAAACTGGGGTCTCTAGTGTGTCCACAAGGTTTTTCAACAATCTGACCTACTGACCTACTTACTGGCCAGATATGACCCATATTCGAAATAAACTGAGATATTGTCAAATGATCATTTTTAGCAAGTTTGATGATGATCAGACCAAAACTATGGCCTCTAGTGTGTTCAGAGGGTTTTTCTATGATTTCATCTACTGACCTACTTTTTGGATTGACATGACCCATATTTGAACTTGACTCAGATATTGTCAAGATGATCATTCTGGGCATGTTTGATGATGATCGGACCTAATCTGTGGCGTCTAGTGTGTTCATAAGGTTTTTCTGTGATTTGACCTACTGACCTACTTTTTGACCTGAAATGACCCATATTCGAACATGGTCGAGATATTGTTAAGACTTGTTAAGTTTGATGATGATTGGACCAAAAATGTGGCCTCTAGTGTGTTCACAAGGTTTTTCTCCGATTTGACCTACTGACCTACTTTTTGTCCTGCCATGACCCATATTCGAACGTGACCAAGTTATTATCAAGATGATCATTCTGAGCAAGTTTGATGATGATCAGACCAGAACTATGGCCTCTAGTGTCTTCACAAGGATTTTCTCTGATTTGAACTACTGACCTACTTTTTGAACCGACATGACCCATATTCAAACTTGACTCAGATATTGTTAAGACCATCATTCTGGGCAAGTTTGATGATGATTGGACCAAAACTGTGGCCTCTAGTGTGTTCACAAGGTTTTTCTATGATTTGACCTACTGACCTACTTTTTGAACCGACATGACCCATATTCGAATGTGACCAAGATATTATCAATATGATCACTCTGAGCCAGTTTGATGATGATTGGGCATAAATTGTGGCCTCTAGTGTGTTCAGAAGGTTTTTCTATGATTTGACCTACTGACCTACTTTTTGAACCGACAACACCCATATTCGAACTTGACTGAGATAGTGTCAAGATGATCATTCTGGGCTAGTTTGATGATGATCAGACCAAAACTGTGGCCTCTAGTGTCTTCACAAGGTTTTTTCTCATTTGACCTACTGACCTACTTTTTGACTCAACATGACCCATATTCAAACTTGACCGAGATATTTTGTGGTGGTACAAAGTGTGTGCAAGTTTAGTTAAAATCAAATCATAAATGTAACAGCTATCATGCAGACAAGACCAAAATAGGCATTTTTTGCCCTTTCAGGGGCCGTAACTCTGTAACACATGATGGGATATGGCTGGTTCAAAAAAGGAACCCAGATCTCATGGTGGTACAAGTTGTGTGCAAGTCTGGTTAAAATCAAATCATAAATGAAGATGCTATCGTGCGGACAAGACCAAAATAGGCAATTTTTGCCCTTTCAGGGGCCGTAACTCCGTAACACATGATGGGATATGGCTGGTTCAAGAAAGGAACCCAGATCTCATGGTGGTTCAAGTTGTGTGCAAGTCTGGTTAAAATCAAATCATAAATGAAGATGCTATCGTGCGGACAAGACCAAAATAGGCAATTTTTGCCCTTTCAGGGGCCGTAACTCCGTAACACATGATGGGATATGGCTGGTTCAAGAAAGGAACCCAGATCTCATGGTGGTTCAAGTTGTATGCAAGTCTGGTTAAAATCAAATCATAAATGAAGATGCCGTCATGCGGCCAAGACCAAAATAGGCAATTTTTGCCCTTTCAGGGGCTGTAACTCCGTAACACATGATGGGATATGGCTGGTTAAAGAAAGGAACTTAGATCTCATGGTGGAACAAGTTGTGTGCAAGTCTGGTTAAAATCAAATCATAAATGAAGATGACAAGAAATTGTTTACACATGTACGGACGCACGGACGGACGCACTGACGTACGCACGGACGAAGGACAAAATGTGATCACAAAAGCTCACCTTGTCACTACGTGACAGGTGAGCTAATAAAAGCGGTGCAAGCACTGTATAATGCCCTGCCACTGCACATGCATCAAGCAAGTGATGTATTTCTGTCAAAATTAAGTCAAAGGGAAGCTATATTATAATATCTTTTCAACTTACAGAGTGGGCCCTAGTACATGGTGGAAATAGCCATGTTAAAAGTTCACAGGGCAATAACTTCAAAAGTAGGCAAACCAGAGTTATGGTTCATACATGCATGTCGTCTAATAGTGCTTTGCATTGCTATGAAATTTCATGAAAATATGTCAAACAGTGTCAGAGTTATGGAGCAGATATAATTACATGGGAGAAATAGCTATTTTAAATGTTCAAAGTGCAATAACTCCAAAGTAGGAAAATCAGAGTTATAGTCCATATATTCTGCACGTCGTCAAATAGTGCTCTGCATATTTTTGAAGTTTCATGAAAATATCTCAAATGGTATCAGAGTTATGGAGTGGACAAGAAACTGATAGATATTGCTATGTTCAATGTTCAAAGGGCAAAAACTCGAAAAGTAAGAAAATCAGAGTTATAGTTCATATGTTCTGCCAATCGTCTGATGGTGCTCTAGATATCTGTGAAGTTTCATGAAAATATCTGAAATGGTATCGGAGTTATGCAGCGGGCACTTAACTACTATAGCAATGGCTATGTTGAATATTCAAAGAGCATGAGTGAGTGAGTGATTTTTAGTTTTACGTCCCACCAACAGCTAAGGTCATACGGAGACGGGACCTCGGTTTAAAGACTCATCCGAAAGTCTGGAGAAGCCCGGGGTCGATCCTGCGATCCCTGGTTTACAAGGCGAGTAGCGTAACCACTGCACCACGGAGGCTTCTCAAAGAGCATGAACTCCAAAAGAAGGAAAATCTGAGTTACAGTTTAAATGTTCTGCATGTCATCTCATGGTGCTCCACATATCTGAGAAGTTTCGTGAAAATATCTCAAATGGTATCAAAGTTATGGAACGGACACGAAGCTATGATAGAAATGTCTATGTTCAATGTTCAAAGGGCAATAACTCCAAAAGAGGGAAAATCAGAGTTACTGTTTATATGTTCTGCATGTCGTCTCATGGTGCTCTAAATATCTGAGAAGTTTCGTGAAAATATCTCAAATGGTATCAAAGTAATGGAGCGGACACGAAGCTATGATAGAAATGGCTATGTTCACTGTTCAAAGGGCAATAACTCCAAAAGTAGAAAAATCGGAGTTACGGTGTATATGTTCTGCACATCGTCTCATGGTGCTCTACATATCTGTGAAGTTTTCGTGAAAATATCTCAAATGGTATCAGAGTTATGGAGCAGACACGAAACTATGAGGCGCTGACGTATGACGGACGGACACTAACATTTTGTAGAGTATAACATAATACCCGGCCAGTTTTTTTTATGTGGGCGGGCATAAAAATGTCACAAATCTAAATCTGAAAAGTGCTAGTTCTGGAGATATGAAGTACACCATTTTAGCACACCAGCAATGTGTTATTGTAATGTACACTATTAATACAACATCTTAACCTGTAAAAAGACTTTGATTGGGCAGTCTATTATATCAGGGCCCAGTAGTTTTAGATATGATCCAATCAGGGCCCAGTTGTTTTAGATATGTTCTGTCAGATCAGGACCAAGTTTTTTTTATATTTGATCCAATCAGGGCCCAGTAGTTTTATATATGATCCAATCAGGGCCAAGTTGTTTTGGATATGATCCAATCGGAGCCCAGTTAACTGTTTAATATATGTTCCAATAAGGGCACAGTTGTTCAAAGCTAAATGCTACATTAAAATTTCAACCATCTAATTCACATGTCAGCCAACTCATACTTAGCTAAATTTCAACCATCCAATTCACATGTCAGCCAACTCATACTTAGCTGAAAATATGTGAGTAGCTTTTGCACCGCAAAAGCTACTCACATTTTTTCAGCAAAAGTACCAGTGTATCAGATATTATACTTGCTAGAACAGTCAAAATTCTGATCACTGATGTGATTGCTAAGATAACAATGCTTCTGATAACTTGACCCTGATGATAAGTTTAACAATTCCTCTATACAGGTAACTCAGAATGGCTGTCAGATCAAAAACAAAGGACCCAGAGAAAAACCACCTGACCTTAAGTTGTAGAGCATGGCTTCTCACATGTGACCTGTGCAAGGCTCAAACCAACACTAGTGGAATAAGTTCTGAAATTGCACGACCCGCAGAAAAAGCAACCGACTGAAGTCGGTTTTTTCTAAGAGTGCCCTAAAATCACCATGTCATTCTGTCATTCTGTCATTCTGTACCGTAAAAATTCGGCTATAAGGCGATTCGGCTATAAGACGGGACCCCTTTTTCAGTTATTCTAAAGTGGGATTTTGCTTATACTCTTTTATAAGACGGGTCAAATTTTTGCCATATCTGTCGGGGCCTATCTGCTACCGCCAGATGCTATTTAGATGTGAGAAATCGGCCTTTTTTTCGTCAGAAAACCCCTCTACTTACCCCTCATTTCCAGCCACAAAATTTAGAAATATTTGTTGCAGCTTTTTTATAAGTAACTGAACGTATCTTTTTTATCGGGGAACACAACACCTAGCTATTCAGTTTCAGAACCAACGCCCCAGCTAGCACAAAATAGCGGCAAACGTCGGGCCGATAAGTCGTATCGCTGTCGGCCCGGTACATGCTTTGCTGGCTTAGGCTACACAAACTTCTATTTAATAGACGACAGGGGCTGACAAATCCATTTCCCGGCCGTCCGGGACAAGACCGAAATCACGCCGGGCAGGTGCACTTTAACCTTATGACGCTCGGTCGGGACAAGTGCAAAAAAAAAAAAAATCGCCAGTCTTTTTGAGTCCTTAAATACGGTAAAAGTAACCCAGTAAGTAAATCGCTGTCAATTCAGAGACAAACCATCTGTGTATTTATTACGGATCAAGTATGACACTATTGTTAATCCCTGTCGTATAATTGCCACCCTGCGGTGCGCGTCGATAAGGTGTGAAAATATGGTCAAGTTATGTCTCTAATTTGCGTTTATCCTCCAGTCATAAAATTTAATCCACAATCAGTGTGAAACTGATTTAATTGCTCCTCAGACTATTAGCTACATCTAACGGTAGATGTTTGCATTATTAAATCGGACTTTTCTACGATCTCATGAATGGTTATGTTTTGGCGCCAAATAGACGTAGGCGGGAAAGGTCGAACGCTGTTGTTGGTTATTGACACGGAGCTTCTGGGGATAATTCTGGAGCTGTGCAAAGCACTGATTTTCTATCCACCTCTATTCACAACCGCTTAGCTATCGGGAAAACATTTTTTTACCGTATCCAAACATTTTTTTTTTTATGAAAGAGATACATGCAATGACATTAAACACGTGTGGGGATAATGGCGTCGGATGAAGTCATTTTCCAATCGCGTGCAGAAAAATCGTAGCGGTGGTTTGTGGGCGGCGATTTATATCAATTCATAAATCACCGATCGGCTTTTTCCGTATGTCTGGTCTTCGCCGGACATTGCCGGAAAAAAGCCTGCAGTCCATGACCTCAGCTATAAGACGGGGTCGTTTTTTTGGGCTCATTTTGGAGGGAAAAATCCTCATCTTATAGCCGAATTTTTACGGTAATTCTGTCAGTCTGTCAGTCTGTCATTCTGTCTGTCCGTCCGTAACCCGTTTGTGAAAATTGGTGATAGTGACTTAACCGCTTGGAATATTTAAACAATTTTTGGCATACTGATAGATATCAATGAGATCTAACCAATGAACTTACGAAATATTACATTCCATTTAGTATAGCCTCGCCGAGGCGAATAATGTGAAAATTTTCGAACATTTTTGAACTGCTTCTCCTCGGAAACCGTTGGGCCGATTGAAGTCAAATTTCATATGGAGCCTCTATGGGATGGGGGAAACCAAAATTTGCTCATGGGGTCAAGGTCACATGACCAAAATGGCCGCCAAGCCATATATGGTTTGTCTGTCTGTCCGTCCGTAACCGGTAAGTGAAAATTGGTGATAGTGACTTAACCGCTTGGAATATTTAAACAATTTTTGGCATACTGATAGATATCAATGAGATCTAACCAATGGACTTGCGAAATATTACATTCCATTTAGTATAGCCTCGCCGAGGCGAAAAATGTGAAAATTTTCGAACTGCTTCTCCTCGGAAACCGTTGGGCCGATTGAAGTCAAATTTCATATGGAGCCTCTATGGGATAGGGAAACCAAAATTTCCTCATGGGGTCTAGGTCACATGACCAAAATGGCCGCCAAGCCATATATGGTAAAAACCCTTCAAAAATAGTCTTCTCCAGAACCACTGGGCAAATTTCCACGAAACTTGATAAATAGCATCTGGGATGTAGGCCTATCATAAATTGCTAAAATGGTGACCCTGGGTTGACCTTGACCTTCTTTGGGTCCGTCCGTAACCCGTTTGTAAAAATTGGTGATAGTGACTTAACCGCTTGGAATATTTAAACAATTTTTGGCATACTGATAGATATCAATGAGATCTAACCAATGAACTTACGAAATATTACATTCCATTTAGTATAGCCTCGCCGAGGCGAAAAATGTGAAATTTTTCGAACATTTTTGAACTGCTTCTCCTCGGAAACCGTTGGGCCGATTGAAGTCAAATTTCATATGGAACCTCTATGGGATGGGGGAAACCAAAATTTGCTCATGGGGTCAAGGTCACATGACCAAAATGGCCGCCAAGCCATATATGGTTTGTCTGTCTGTCCGTCCGTAACCTGTTTGTGAAAATTGGTGATAGTGACTTAACCGCTTGGAATATTTAAACAATTTTTGGCATACTGATAGATATCAATGAGATCTAACCAATGAACTTGCGAAATATTACATTCCATTTAGTATAGCTTCGCCGAGGCGAAAAATGTGAAAATTTTCGAACTGCTTCTCCTCGGAAACCGTTGGGCCGATTGAAATCAAATTTCATATGGAGCCTCTATGGGATGGGGGAAACCAAAAATTGCTCATTGGGTCCAGGACACATGAACAAAATGGCCGCCAAGCCATATATGGTCTGTCTATCTGTCCGTCCGTAACCCGTTTGTGAAAATTGGTGATAGTGACTTAACCGCTTGGAATATTTAAACAATTTTTGGCATACTGATAAGTATCAATGAGATCTTATCAATGAACTTGCGAAATATTACATTCCATTTAGTACAGCCTCGCCGAGGCAAAAAATGTGAAAATTTTCGAACTGCTTCTCCTCGGAAATCGTTGGGCCGATTGAAATCAAATTTCATATGGAGCCTCTACGGGATGGGGGAAACCAAAATTTCCTCATGGGGTCCAGGTCACATGACCAAAATGGCCGCCAAGCAATATTTGGTAAAAACCCTTCAAAAATAGTCTGCTCCAGAACCACTGTGCAGATTTCCACGAAACTTGATAAATAGCATCTGGAACGTAGGCCCATCATAAATTGCTAAAATGGTGACCCTGGGTTGACCTTGACCTTCTTTGTGCCTAGGTCAAACTTTGACACATATGCTTTTGTGTTGGATTTTATCCTGCAAACGATTCAGAATACAGTACTAAAGTATAAGATATATTTTTGCTCCTTACGATAGGCGCATTTATTGGGGGAACCGTTTTATGTCCAGGTCACATGACCAAAATGGCCGCCATACCCATATATGGTAACACTCATAAAGCTAAAAGCATCCGGCGGGTCGTGCACTTCAGCTGAAGCACTGGTTAATTAATTAATGCAAAGTGGAAAAAGTTATTGTCTACTTCTACAAAAGATGATCACTACAGCCAATGCTATTAAAGATGAAGCCAATTTTGACAGATAGACGAAGGATGCAACTTTTAAGTTAGTGTGACCTAACCGTTGACCCCTATGCCCCGTCCTTGGGCCTGACCCTGGGACCATGCATACTTTATGAATTGAGGTTTAACATCCCTGCCAATACTATTTAGGTCATTTTTGAGATGTAAAGGGATTTAGGTGTATATTGCACGACCCGCAGAAAAAGCGACCGACTGAAGTCGGTGATTTCTAAGAGTGCCCTAAAATCACCGTGTCATTCTGTCATTCTGTCATTCTGTCTGTCCGTCCGTAACCCGTTTGTGAAAACTGGTGATAGTAACTCAACCGCTTGGAATATTTGAACAATTTTTGGCATACTGATAGATATCAATGAAATCTAACCAATGAACTTGCGAAATATTACATTCCATTTAGTATAGCCTCGCCGAGGCGAAAAATGTGAAAATTTTTTAACTGCTTCATCTCGGAAACCGTTGGGCCGATTGAAGTCAAATTTCATATGGAGCCTCTATGGGAAGGGGAAACCAAAATTTGCTCATGGGGTCCAGGTCACATGACCAAAATGGCCGCCAAGCCATATATGGTCTGTCTGTCTGTCCGTCCGTAACCCGTTTGTGAAAATTGGTGATAGTGACTTAACAGCTTGGAATATTTAAACATTTTTTGGCATACTGATAGATATCAATGAGATCTAACCATTGAACTTGCAAAATATTACATTCCATTTAGTATAGCCTCGCGGAGGCGAAAAATGTGAAAATTTTCGAACTGCTTCTCCTCGGAAACCGTTGGGCCTTTTGAAGTCAAATTTCATATGGAGCCTCTATGGGATGGGGGAAACCAAAACTTGCTCATGGGGTCCAGGTCACATGACCAAAATGGCCGACAAGCCATATATGGTAAAAACTCTTCAAAAGTAGTTTTCTCCAGAACCACTGGGCAGATTTCCACGAAACTTTATAAATAGCATCTGGGACGTAGGCCCATCATAAATTGCTAAAATGGTGACCCTGTGTTGACCTTGACCTTCTTTGTGCCGAGGTCAAACTTTGACACATATGCTTTTGTTGGAATATTTAAACAATTTTTGGCATACTGATAGATATCAATGAGATCTAACCAATGAACTTGCGAAATATAACATTCAATGTAGTATAGCCTCGCCGAGGAGAAAAATGTGAAAATTTTCGAACCGCTTCTCCTCGGAACCCGTAGGGCCGATTGAAGTCAAATTTCATATGGAGCCTCTATTGAATGGGGGAAACCAAAATTTGCTCATGGGGTCCAGGTCACATGACCAAAATGGCCGCCAAGCCATATATGGTAAAAACCCTTCAAAAATAGTCTTCTCCAGAACCACTGGGCAGATTTTCACGAAACTTGATAAATAGCATCTGGGACGTAGGCCCATCATAAATTGTAAAATGGTGACCCTGGGTTGTCCTTGACCTTCTTTGTGCCTAGGTCAAACTTTGGCACATATGCTTTTGTATTGGAAAAGTGAGAATGCATATTATCCTGCAAACGATTCAGAATACAGTACTAAAGTATAAGATATATTTTTGCTCCTTACGATAAGGCGCATTTATTGGGGGAACGGTTTTAGGTCCAGGTCACATGACCAAAATGGCCGCCATACCCATATATGGTAACACTCATAAAGCTAAAAGCATCCGGCGGGTCGTGCACTTCAGCTGAAGCACTGGTTCCAAATAAGAAAGGGTTCTGGCCAGGAGTTTCTTAAATATCTTTCTACAAAACTTGGTCGTAAAACTTTAGTGAGTGTGATACCGAAATCTAGGTGAATTTGTTTGTTTGATTTGAAGTTTAACGTCCCCGTCAATGGTGTAAAGGTCATTTTGGAGATGTTGCTTCCAATTTTGTGGGACTTTTACCCCGACATTGAGATGACATGACATCTCAAGCCCTGCCTCCCAATGAAACCAATAGGGTTTGTAAACATGGACGGACCGACTTGCACCGCATGGCCTGGGCAGGCTTGGATCCTCTAAGTGGTTTACCAGTACTCGGGTGCGGGTCTGTTTCAGCTCTGCGTGGAAGCATCATGCAGCGCATTTATTTCCCGATGGGCGGGGAAACAATATGTCAATGTACTTTAATTAAGGCAAGTAATGAAACAATAAAATAGTTACTTACTGGTCTAAAGTAGCTAATACACAATTCAAATAATATACCTGAAAAACATAATGAAATTCTTAAAGTAAATGTTTCTCTCATACTTTTGTTTCTTTTTTCCAACATCTTTCTTTATTTAAATTAGCATAGTGATCCTAAGTATTGGGACACATGGGTCACAGCAAACAGTGCATACCCAGATCAGAGGAGCAGTCTGATCAGGTTTTACACTGTTTGCCAGTCCATCTGCACCTTTTTGGACTTCTAACCGGATCAAGAAACAAATTTGTTAAAAATTTAGGAGAATTACAGCAAGTCCTCAAGGTGTCTGAATTTTTTGTTTTTTTTTTTATGGTATTAAAAGTAAAATGGCTAAATTTAAGGGGAGGCAGCTCTTTCAAAAATACTTTTATCTCCCATAAATGTATGTTACAGGTGCAGAAAACCTTAGATAACTTGGGTCCCCAGTGTAATAAGCACTCTACCATAACATTGTAAAAGCCGACTTGTACCAGAAGGCAGTACAAAAGTGCTTGTAACATTCTCCCCTTCACATTCAAATTCTTCTTCAAATTTCTGGGAGGCCCAGAAATGACTCTAAAATATGTTCAGCAAAACTATTAGCATACCATGGATGCACAATGTCAATACTGGAAAAACAGGTTACCAGACCCCCCTGACCTTTTAAGGTCAGGGGGGTCTGGTTACCTGTTTTTCCAACACTTATAATCTTCAAACTAGGAACCAGCAGATAATGCAAATAAGGTGAATATGATCAAAGTTTCAACAATATGCTATCTAACGAATTATTAGCTTTAAACAAATGCACTTAGATGTGCCAAAACTGCTACTAGTTTTGCTGAAAGAATGAGTCTACTAGTTTTGCTGAAAGAATGAGTAGCTTTGGCGAACTTTTCTCTGTATAAAGTAGGTTTTACTATATAAATATTACATTCCTGAGAGAGTGATAGTGAAAAATGTCACCCTGAGGCATATGAATACCAACCGAGGCGCAGTCGAGGTTGATATTCATATTTCGAAGGGTGACATTTTTCATTATTACCCAACCTACTATATAAGAAGTTATTAAGCATTTTCGACTATCTAACACCTTTTCGCATGAAATCGGATTGAACCGGTTTTCAGAGAACTATCACACGGAGCACTGAACTATTGCCCGGTGCAGATAGTTTTAACTATCTCATGGTCACGTGATCACCTAGCAACTTGACAAGTAGTAATTGCTTATTGTGATCAAAATAACTCTTTATACGAGTTGGGTAATAAAACAACTATTTCATACCTCCAAGGGCGATTCGGCCGAGGGCGATAGTTCATCAGGTGCTCCACAGCACCGAGGGGCTGATAGTTTTGACTGTCGCCCAAAAAGGTATGAAATAGTTGTATACTATCACCCTCTCAGGAATGTAATATTCATTTTATTATACCGAACAAAACTAATAATTATGGTAAGGGATTTTTAATGAAAAGATACAGAACAGCTCACAAGCTACTTTTGACGCTTTGACGTTCCAAATTATCGGATAACGTCGGCTTTCTACATAAGCAACGTTAGGTGGTGAAACAGAAATTCAGAAGTTCAAACCCATATAATTCTGTTATATCCGAACAAAACCCGAAAGTATGGGTATGCGTTTTCTTAATTAAATCAAAAGAAACATTTTGGTACCAAAATTTTTCGACTTTGTTAAAATTTTTTAGTTTAGACTCATTTTCTCCACTTTTACAGAAGAACCAAACCATACCCACACCTTATTCCATGCATGTGAAAGTAAAAATTATCACCCTCTGGCCTATGGGAGTTTTGTATGGGAAAGTCAAGTGAGGTATAATAAAATGGTATCATACACAGATTTGCCAACTTGCTGACAGCAATTTCAACTTGTTTTATCATATTATCATACCCTTCTTGTGTGTGTGTTTGAGTTTTATGCCCCACCAATAACAAAGGTCATATGGAGACAAGGTATTTTTGTTTGAAGACTCATCAGAAAACCTGTGAATCCTGGCATCAAACCCACAGCCTCTGGCTTATAAGGCAAGGAGCTTAACCCATCTTGTACCGGTGTAACAGGCCAGTTCTTCCCCCCAGTCAGTTTCTTCCCCGGGGAAGAAACGGGCCGGCCCATTTCTTCCCCGGGGAAGAAACTGACTAGTCAGTTTCTTCCCCACCCAGTCAGTTTCTTCCCCCCACTAAAATTTTTTTTCAAACCATTGTAAACGAGCTATTAATGCCTCACAATTTGTTCAAAATGAGAAAAGAAACCATTCTGAATATGGTTTGAGCCTTTATAGCACAAATGGCAAAATTTGCTAGATGCCCTACAATACATGGTGATCTAATGAAATATGCATCCCTATTCCAGTATCTGTGATTAATTTTCTGAGCTTTCTAATACATAAATTGGTAATAAATTAAAAGGTATACTGAGCAACAAATCTTTGGTGCTCAATTCTAAATAGAACCTGGAAAATGGGGGTGGGGAAGAACCGGGCCGGCCCAGTTCTTCCCCGGGGAACAACTGGGCCGGCCCGGTTCTTCCCACCCCCAGACATTTAATTTTCTAGTGGATAGAGCTGTCAATTTTTATTATTTTAATTAAAGTATTAATTCATAGCATGAAATGGCAATGTTGATTTGTTCAGAAAGATAAATCTACAGTAACCTTAGGGTGGGGAAGAACTAGGGGTGACCATCTTCACCCACCCCCAGCTATTTCCTTTTTGTAGTTCATACCGCTGTATGTATTTGTTATTTGAACTCAAATATTAAATTCATAGCGTAAAACATTGTGGATTTATTCAGAAAAGCAAATACATAGCAGCCTTAGGGTGGGGAAGAACTGGGCCGGGCCCCGTTCACCCATCCCCAGCTTTTTCCTTTCTGTAGCTTATACCGCTGTATGTGTTTATTATTTGAATTCAAATATTAAATTCCTAGCATAAGACATTCAGAAAAGCTAATGTATAGCAGCCTTGGGGTGAGGAAAAACTGGGCCGGCCCAGTCCCCCCCCACCCCCCAGCATTTTCCTTTTTTTTTTATTTCATACCGCTGTATGTGTTTATTATTTGAAATCTAATGTAAAATTGCTAGCGTAAAACATTGTAGATTTGTTCAGAAAAGCAAATACATAGCAGCCTTATTATTTGAATTCAAATATTAAATTCATAGCGTAAGACATTGTAGCTTTGTTCAGAAAAGCTAATGTATAGCAGCCTTGGGGTGGGGAAGAACCGGGCTGGCCCAGTTCTTCCCCACCCTACCCCCCCCCCCCCCTACCCCACCCCAGCATTTTCCTTTTTTTATTTCATACCGCAGTATGTGTTTATTATTTGAAATAAAATGTTAAATTCCTAGCGTAAACTATTGTAGATTTGTTCAGAAAAACAAATGCATAGCAGCCTTGGGGTGGGGAAGAACTGGGCCGGCCCAGTTCTTCCCCATCCCCCATTCACCCACCCCCAGCTTTTTCCTTTTTGTAGCTTATACCGCTGTATGTGTTTATTATTTGAATTCAAATATTAAATTCATAGAGTAAGACACTGTAGCTTTGTTCAGAAAAGCTAATGTATCACAAGAATTTTTTGTAAACAGAAACATCTGGGGTAGGGAAGAAACGGGCTGGCCCAGTTCTTCCCCACCATCAGTCTCCAAATTCTATTTAGATCTGAGCTCCAAACATTTGTTGCTTATTTTATATTTTTAGTTTATACCAATTTATGTCATAAAAAGCAAAGAAAATTTATCACAAGAATTTTTTGTAAACAGAAAAATCTGGGGTGGGGAAGAAACAGGCCGGCCCAGTTCTTCCTCTCCCCCAGTCTCCAAATTCTATTTAGATATGAGCTCCAAACATTTGTTGCTTATTATATCTTTTAGTTTATACCAATTTATGTCTTAAAAAGTGAAGAAAATTTATCACAAGAATTTTTTGTAAACAGAAAAATCTGGGGTGGGGAAAAAACGGGCCAGCCCAGTTCTTCCCCACCCCCAGTCTCCGAAGTCTATTTAGATTTGAGCTCCAAACATTTGTTGCTTATTATATCTTTTTAGTTTATACCAATTTATGTCTTAAAACGGGAAGAAAATTTATCACAAGAATTTTTTGTAAACAGAAAAATCTGGGGTGGGGAAGAAACGGGCCGGCCCAGTTCTTCCCCACCCCCCAGTCTCCGAAGTCTATTTAGATTTGAGCTCCAAACATTTGTTGCTTATTATATCTTTTTAGTTTATACCAATTTATGTCTTAAAAAGGGAAGAAAATTTATCACAAGAATTTTTTAAAAACAGAAAAATCTGGGGTGGGGAAGAAACGGGCCGGCCCAGTTCTTCCCCACCCCCAGTCTCCAAATTCTATGCAGATTTGAGCACCAAACATTTGTGCCTTATTATATCTGTTTATTTAATACTAATTTATGTCTTAAAAGGTAAAGAAAATGCACCAAAGATGCTTGAATATGGATGCATATTTTATTGCATCTCCATGAATGGTGTAGCATACAGCAAATTTTGTCATTCAAGCTAAAAGGACTCAGAATTTATTCAGAATGGTCTCATTTCTCATTTATAACAAATTGTGAGCTGAAAATTACTCGCTGACTATGGTTCTAAAAAAATTTTTAGTGGGGAAGAAACTGACTGGGTGGGGAAGAAACTGACTAGTCAGTTTCTTCCCCCGGGGAAGAACCGGGCCGGGGGAAGAAACTGACCGTTACACCGGCAACCCCAAAACGAGTAATTGCAAAAACAGTGTAGGCCCAGATCAAATTCCGCAGTATGCGGCATCTGATCAAGGCCTACACTGTTTGCAAAAAGTTCAGCTATTTTTCAAATACCTTTTGAAGAAAATGAAACCTGACACCCCATAATTTTAAATTGACTTGTATTATATATAAGGCATACCTGTGATATCTCCCGGATCATGCGGGAGGCTCCCGCATTTGAAGCATACCTCCCGCTCTCCCGTCCGGGAGACAGAATCTCCCGCATTTGCAATTTTCCAGTCCCTGATTTTTTCCAGAGCTACCATTTGCGGTAAGCGGTAACAGACTTAAAATTGTCAGTGCTGAAGCCAAGAAACAAATAAGCAGGAGAATATATCTGACACTTAACGGTAAACATCAACTTCAAAACACCGATAATCCTTTGTTCTGTCTCAGCTGACTGCACATAATAAACATGATCTGGCTGCCAGTAAAGATTACATAAGCTGAGTAATTTATTTACGATCTCTTACAAGATAGGTGCATCTGCACTCAGTAGTACAGATACTGAGCAGTTTTTGTACTGTGACGTTAACAGTACTATTTTACTTATATTTAGCTTAGATTTAAATTGAAATTGTGGTTTATTTTCCCATTTTTTATCACTGTTTGTTCCTTTTATATCACTCTCCCATATGTCTTTTGTTTTCATAGTTTATATAAAGTGAGAATTTTTGATTTTGAAAGTGGAAAATAGTTATTATTTACCAATCAAGAACGAGTAAATACTAAAAGTCATGAAATCAACAGCAGATTTTCTTATTTGGAAATTGCTCCCCTTGAGTAAGCTTTTTACAAGTACTGTATTTAAAAAGATTTGTGACCGGGAACTTCATGTTAGTGAAATATATAATTAATGTGCATTTCTTAGTTCAAATGACCGAAGGTCATGGTGAGCTTTTGTGAATGCGAGATGTCCGGCGTTGTCGTGCGTCGTCCGTGCGTAAACTTTACTTGTGAACACACCAGAGGTCAGTTTTGGGCCAATCATCATAAAACTTGGTCAGAATGATCATCATGACAATATCTCGGTCAAGTTCGAATATGGGTCATGTCGGGTCAAAAAGTAGGTAAGTAGGTCAAACTAGAATTTGTTTTTCTACAAAAACACAGATGTCTCCCCCGTTTTTGACTGCTAAGTATAACCTTGACATTGGAGGTATTGAGCTTTGTCTTGCATGCAACACATCATCTAATGAAGATGAACATTTCTGCATAGTAACTTTAAAATTGTTCATAGAAAAATAAAATTATTGGCCGTAAACAAAAAACCCTTTTTTACCTTTGACCTCTAAGTATGGCCTTGACCTTTGAGGTACAACACATCGTCTCATGATGGTTAACATTTCTGCCAAGTAATTTCATAATCCATCAGAATAAGGAAGTTATTGACTGTCCCTTTTTTTACCTTTGACCTCTAGGTATGATCTTGACATTGGAGGTATGGACTTTGGTCTTGCACATGACTCATGGTCTAATGATGGTGAACATTTCTGCATGGTTACTTCATAAAGTCAATCCAGAAATAAAAAAGTTAATGACTGGACACAAAAAAAAACAAAACTTTTTTTACCTCTGACCTTTTAGTATGACCTTGATCTTGGAGGTACCCACCTGGGTCTAGCGTGCACCACATTGTCTCATGATGGTTAACATTTCTGCCAAGTAATATCACAATCTATCCAGGAAGAAGAAAGTTATTGACTGAACACTAAAAAAAGGCCCCTTTTTGTTCTCTGACCTCTTAGTACGACCTTGACATTGGAGGTACCAACTTGGGTCATGCACACAACACATCGTCTTATGGTGGTTAACATTTCTGCCAAGTAATTTCAAAATCCATCTAAAAATAAGAAAGTTATTGACAGAACACAAAAAAGGCCCCTTATTTTACATTTAACCTCTATGTATGACCTTGACCTTTCAGGTACCAAACTGGGTCATGTGTGCAACACATCATCTCATGGTGGTTAACATTTCTGCCAAACAATTTCAAAATCCATCAAAAATGAGAAAGTTATTGACCAAACACGAAAAAAGGCCCCTTTTTTTACCTTTGACCTCTATGTATGACCTTGACATTTTAGGTACCAAACTGAATCATGCATGCAACACATGGTCTCATGATAGTTAACATGTTTGACAAGTTACTTCAAATTCTATCTAAAAATAAGCAAGTTATTGACAAAACACGAAAAAAGGCCCCTTTTTTTACCTTTGACCTCTATGTATGACCTTGACATTTTAGGTACCAAACTGAATCATGCATGCAACACATGGTCTCATGATAGTTAACATGTTTGACAAGTTACTTCAAATTCTATCTAAAAATAAGCAAGTTATTGACAAAACACGAAAAAAGGCCCCTTTTTTTACCTTTGACCTCTATGTATGACCTTGACATTTTAGGTACCAAACTGAATCATGCATGCAACACATGGTCTCATGATAGTTAACATGTTTGACAAGTTACTTCAAATTCCATCTAAAAATAAGCAAGTTATTGACAAAACCCAATAAAAAGGCCCCTTTTTTTACCTTTGACCTCTAAGTATGACCTTGACCTTTGAGGTACCAACCTGGGTCATGCACGCAACACATCGTCTTATATTGGTCAACATTTCTGCCAAGTGATTTCAAAATCCATCTCAAAATTAGAAAGTTATTGACCAAATACGAAAAAAAGGCCCCTTTTTTACCTTTGACCTCTAAGTATGACCTTGACCTTTGAGGTACCGACCTGGGTCATGCACGCAACACATGGTCTCATGATAGTTAACATTTCTGCCAAGTGATTTCAAAATCCATCTCAAAATTAGAAAGTTATTGACCAAATACGAAAAAAAGGCCCCTTTTTTGACCTTTGACCTCTAAGTATGACCTTGACCTTTGAGGTACCGACCTGTCTCATGCTCACCACACATCGTCTCATGGTTGTTAATAATTATGTCAAGTAATTTTAAAATCCATCTCAAAATAAGAAAGTTATTGACCAAATACGAAAAAAAGGCCCCTTTTTTGACCTTTGACCTCTAAGTATGACCTTGACCTTTGAGGTACCGACCTGCCTCATGCGCACCACACATCGTCTTATGGTTGTTAATATTTCTGCCAAGTAATTTCAAAATCCATCTCAAAATAAGAAAGTTATTGACCAAATACGAAAAAAGGCCCCTTTTTTGACCTTTGACCTCTAAGTATGACCTTGACCTTTGAGGTACCGACCTGCCTCATGCGCACCACACATCGTCTTATGGTTGTTAATATTTCTGCCAAGTAATTTTAAAATCCATCTGAAAATAAGAAAGTTATTGACCGGACACGATTTTTCCATACATATATACATACCTACAAACTTCCAAGGGAGATAATTCAAAAAGTATAAATGCGAGAGTTATAGTTCTTGCGCACTGCACGTCGTCTAATGCTGATTAATATTTATATGAAGTTTCGTGAAGATAGCTCTAACGGTTTTCAAGTTACAGAGCGGACACGAAAGTGTGACAGACAGACAGACGGACAGACGGACAGACGGACAGACAGACAGACGGACAGACAGACAGACGCCCGGGGGAAAATCAATATGTCTCTCCGAAAAAAAATTTTTCGGGGGAGACATAATCATAGAGAAACCTTGTGAACACACTAGAGGCCACAGTTTTGGACCAATCATCATCAATTTATCTCAGAATGATCATCTTGACAATATCGCTGTCATGTTTGAATATGGGTCATACTGGGTCAACAGTAGGTTAGTAGGTCAAATCATAGAAAAACCTTTTAAACTCACTAGTGGCCACAGTTTTAGTCTGATCATTACCAAACTTGCTAAGAATGACCATCTTGACAATATCTAAGTAAATTTGAAAATGGGTCATGTTGGGTCAAAATGTAGGTCAGTAGGTCAAATCATTGAAAAAAACTTGTGAACACACTAGAGGCCACAGTTTTGGTCCAATCATCATTAATCTGAATGATCATCTTGACAATATCTCAGTCAAGTTTAAATATGGATCATGCTAGGTCAAAAAGTCGGTCAATAGGTCAAATTGAAGAAAAACCTTGTCAACACACTAGAGGCCACAGATTTAATCTGATTTTTATCAAACCTGCTCAGAAAGCTCATCTTGACAGAATCTCAGTCAAGTTCGGCAAAAAGTAGGTCAGTAGGTCAGATCATTAATAAACCTTGTGAACAAACTAGAGGCTACAGTTTTGGTCTGATCATCATCAAACTTGCTCAGAATGATCTTCTTGACAATATCTCGGTTAAGTTCGAATATGGGTCATGTCGGTCAAAAAGTAGGTCAGTAGGGCAAATCATAGAAAAACGTTCTGAACACACTAGAGGCCACAATTTTAGTCGGATTATCATCAAACCTGCTCAGAATGATCATCTTGACAATATTTTGATCAAGTTTAATAATCAAAAGGTAGATCATTAGGTTATTTTGTCATAACTGTTGATCCGTTTAAGATAGAGCCTTCATATATGGCATGTAGGTTCCTTGTGACAAGGGCTTCCACTCATACAAAAATGACCTGTATCCTCAACATGTGACCTTCTTTATCATCACTTTTGAACCATTTGAGATAGTGCCTTCATATTTGGAATGTTTGTTCTGTGTGACCAGGACTTCCCAACCATACAACAATTTTGACCCGTGACCTTGACCTTTGACCTACTTAATCATAACTTTTGAACTATTTGGGATATAGCCTTCATATTTGGCATGTATGTTCCTTCTGACAAGGGCCTCCCACCTATACACACAATTTTACCTGCGACTTGACCTTTGACCTACTTCACCATAATTTTTGAGCCATTTGAGATAGAGCCTTCATATTTGGCATGTAGGCTCCTTGTGACAAGGGCTTCCCACACATACAAAATTGTTGACCCGTGACCTTGACCATTTTTGTCATAACTTTTTTTAATCATTTAACATAGAGCCTTCATAATTGGCATGTAGGTTCCTTGTGACAAGATCTTCCCACTCATACAAAAAATTTTGACCTTGACCCATGACCTACTTAATCATAACTTTTGAACCATTTAAGATAGAGCCTTCATATTTGGCATGTATATTCCTTGTGAGAGGGGCTTCCCACTGATACAAAAAGTTTGACCCTGACCTACTTTATCATAACTTTTGAACCATTTGAGATAGATCCTTTATATTTGGCATGATTGTATGCTCCTTCTGACAAGGCACCGTACTATATTACCTACCATTTCATTTCTTCAATGTGGATCAGGTGAGCGATCCAGGGCATCATTATATCAAGGTTTGGATGTAACAAAATTTACATTTTAAACAAATAAAGACTCAGCAATTTTTCCTGGGATTCTCACTCATTTTTGGGGGCCAACCTGAACAATTGTTATAAAATGGTATTAATTTCAGCATGGACTGCTTTACCTATACATGTATTTATGAACAGGGTGTTCTGAGAAAGGCCAAAAAAGTTGCCTGCACAGACTATATGAAGGAGTGTAAATAGTGCTAGAAGTAATGCTTATCATTGAAGAGAACTTTGTGCTTCGGGTCTGTTCAGTAGCAGTAAAACCCAGCACTGGATAAAGAGGAGGACTGGAAACATTTTAGGATGTCTTTTCTAATCAAGTATTTCTACACTAAAGCATGTTGCGGGTACTTTCAACAGTCAGGTGATTCTGACAAATACCCACAACTTGAAATCACATCAATGGACTTGTGGTTACAGCATTGTTTGTAAACAACCTACAACTTGCTATTTTGAAATTAAACTTCACAAAATATGTTCCAATCATTTTAATTAAGTAGTTCCAGTTCCTTTGTACATCTAAACCACAAACAATGACAAGAAAAAAACACTTAAACATGCCGCCAGAAAGTCTCCCTCATTGGGACCCCAATCTCCCTCATCTGAGAAGCAAATCTCCCTCATGGTCAATATAAAATTATCACAGGTATGATATAAGGTAGAAGATTCCATTCAGTACAAAATGGGTTAACCATTACACCAAAGAGGCTCTATTGTACCCTTGTTATCAGGTGAAACTTACAACATCTGCATGGTAAAAGAAAACTTACCTAGATTTTTCACCACATTATTTGTTCTGACAAAGATTTCAGCATGTTGATAAGTGTCCATGAGGTCACTAATCTGTAAATTAAAAATATTGAGTTATTTCATGAGAAATGGGAAATAATTCTCAAAGCACCAAGCAAAACAATACAGATGACATTCTGACACACAAGCATACTGTTGTCAGCCCAGACAGTTGGACAGACAGCTGGACAAAGGCCAATCCTATAATCTTCTCTCCGCTTCATGGCGCGGGACTGACAATGATCATAAATGGTCATTATTCTGTATAATCTATACATTTTTATTTGGATATAACAAGGCTGTTTAACTAACACAGATTCAGCTTTGCACCCTACCAATGACCTAAATAGTGTTGACTGGGCTGTTAAAGCACCAGTACAAACAAACAAACCAACAGTATAATAAAGAGGTTGTTGTGTATTTGATAAAGTCGAGCTATATGCTTTAACCCATAAAATGCCAATCACGACAAATGGCTTCTGCTTTGACGTCTGCCAGTAACTTTCAAAGTCATTTTTGCAAACAGTGTGGACCTAGATCAGACTGCTCCTGTAGGAGCAGTCTGATCAGGGTCCACACTGTTTGCTGGTATGCAAAAATATTTTAAAAAGTTTGAAAGAAAATTCAGCAGACGAGAGCAGACGTCATTTTCAGATGTGGTTTTTGTCTTAAGTGTTAATGATTAAAAGTCACTATTAAAGCTAGACTGGGCTGAACTGTACATCCAGTTCTTTCATTAGGGATCAAATAAGGGTTTTCCTGGTGTCTAACTGGTGGTTTACTGCTATGACATCAGGCTTAAACAAGAGGCCAATGGGCCACTATGCTCACCAGAGCTCAGGTGGGCACTGCCCAATGGCAGCCATGTATTTTAACATGGTATCATTTTAATCTACCAAATGAACCCCCATGTCCAAATGAGCACCCATGTGGACTCAGTATCTGAAACATTAGGCTTTTTATGAAGTAGAGGGGGTGGGGCATGGACCCAATGGAGCCCGGGTTGGTGTCACTAAATGCGTCTTATCATAAGGAACAAGAATAAATATGGTTTAGCAGTGGGGATCTGTAAGGCCTCTTAAGTGGTGGAGGGGTTGGGGCATGCCCTGTTGATCCCAGGAAAGCCCAAGATTGTTGTCCCTAAATGTGTCTTATCAAAAGGACCAAGTATATATATATGGTTTAGGGGTGGGAATCTGAACAGTTTCTGAGATTTGAGGGCCTTTTATGAAGTGGAAAGGATAGGAATGGCCCCTGCGGACCCCCCCTACTGCAGGCGTGATAATAATAAGGAACGAGAACATATATGGTTATGGGGTGGGGATTTGAATGGTTTCTTAATATAAAGCCTTTTATGAAGTGGAAGGGCGGTCACATTGCCTCAGCACAAAGAGACCCCCAGGTTGGTGTGATTGAACGAGTCTTATCATAAGGAACAAGTATATGGTTTAGGGGTGGGGACCTGAACTATTTCTGAGATATATGGCTTTTAATGAAGTAAAGCGATGGAACATGGCTTGGGCATGCCCTGGGGACTCCCAAGCTGGTGTCACTGAATGTGTCTTATCATAAGGAAGATGAATATATATGGATTTAGGGTGGGGCTAAGAACAGTTTCTGAGATATAAGGCCTTTTGTGAAGTGGAGGGGTGGGGCAAGGCCCCACCGGAGACTCCCAGGTTGGTGTCAATGAATGTGTCTTATCATAAGGAACAAGAATATATATGGTTTAGGGGCGGATATCTGTAAGGTTTCCGAGATATTGGGCCTTTTATGAAATGGAGGGGGTGGGGCATCGCCCCGGCGCATCCCGGGACTCCCAGGTTGATGTCACTGAATGGGTCTTATCATAAGGAACAAGAATATATATGGTTGAGGGGTGGGGATCTGAAATGGCTTTCGAAATATTGGGCTTTTTATTAAGTGGAGGGAATGGGGCATGGCCTCGGCGCATCCCTGAGGACCCCCAGGTTGGTGTCACTGAATGCGTCTTATCAATAGGAACAAGAATATATATGGTTGAGGGGTCGGGATCTGAATGGTTTCTGTGTTATATGGCCTTTTATGAAGTGGAGGGGGTGGGGCATGGCCCCGGCACAACCTGGGGGACCCTCAGGTTGGCATAAAAGCATATGGCTGAGAGAAGGTTACTCAAGAAACATTTCTATAAAAGTTTTGTCAAAATATCTGCAATGACTTGGCAGTAAATGTCATTTTTTATTTTTCCCTATTTTAAGTCTATGGAAACTCTAAGTTGCCATAGCAACCAAACTAATGAGCCGATTTTCATAAAAAACACAAACTTTTAATCCCCCAGCCCAAGGATGCTACAAATAAAATTTGGGCCCCATTGGCCCAGTGGCTTCAGAGGAGAAGATGTTTACAAGAGGGCCCAGAGGGCCCTGGTTCGCTCACCTGATCCAAAGCATAACAAGTGGGCCCCGAGCAGGGTCAATTTTGGCCCCAGGGCTAAAATTTGAACAATCTTGGTAGAGGTCCACAAGATGAAGCTTCATATCTAATATGAAAGACCTGGGCTTTCTGGTTTCAGAAAAGAAGATTTTAAAGGTTTACCCTGCATATAGAAGTCTATGTAAAACAAGATTTTCCCTATATAAGTCTTATGTTAAACCAAAGGGCCCCGGAGTGGGGGCATTTTTGGCCCCAGGGCTATAATTTGAACAATCTTGGTAGAGGTCCACTAGCTGAAGCTTCATAACAAATATCAAAGACCTAAGCCTTGTGTTTCAGAGAAGATGATTTTTAAAGATTTTCCCTATATAAGTCTATGTAAAACCAAAGGGCCACATGGCGGGGGCATTTTTGGTCTCAGGCCTATAATTTGAACAATCTTTATAGAGGTCCACTAGCTGAAGCGTCAAAACAAATATCGAAGACCTAAGCCTTGTGGTTTCAGAGAAGAAGATTTTTCAAGATTTTCCCTATATAAGTCTATGTAAAACCAAAGGGCCCCGGAGCGGGGGCATTTTTGGCCCCAGGGCTATAATTTGAACAATCTTGGTAGGGGTCCACAAGATGAAGCTTCATACCAAATATCAAAGACCTGGGCCTTGCAGTTTCAGAGAAGAAGATTTTTCAAGATTTTCCCTATATAAGCCTATGTAAAACAAAAGGGCCCTGGTGCGGGGGCATTTTTGGCCCCAGCACTATAATTTGAACAATCTTGGTAGGGGTCTACTAGATGAAGCTTCATACCAAATATCAAAGACCTGGGCCTTGCAGTTTCAGAGAAGAAGATTTTTCAAGATTTTCCCTATATAAGCCCATGTAAAACCAAAGGGCCCCCGTGCAGGGGGCATTTTTAGCTCCAGCACTATAATTTGAACAATCTTGGTAGGGGTCCACTAGATGAAGCTTCATACCAAATATCAAAGACCTGGGCCTTGCAGTTTCAGAGAAGAAGATTTTTCAAGATTTTCCCTATATAAGCCTGTGTAAAACAAAAGGGCCCTGGTGCGGGGGCATTTTTGGCCCCAGCACTATAATTTGAACAATCTTGGTAGGGGTCCACTAGATGAAGCTTCATACCAAATATCAAAGACCTGGGCCTAGCGGTTTCAGAGAAGAAGATTTTTCAAGATTTTCCCTATATAAGTCTATGTAAAACCAAAGGGCCCCAGAGCGGGGGCATTTTTGGCCCCAGGGCTATAATTTGAACAATTTTGGTAGGGGTCCACAAGATGAAGCTTCATACCAAATATCAAAGACCTGGGCCTTGCAGTTTCAGAGAAGAAGATTTTTCAAGATTTTCCCTATATAAGCCTATGTAAAACAAAAGGGCCCTGGTGCGGGGGCATTTTTGGCCCCAGCACTATAATTTGAACAATCTTGGTAGGGGTCTACTAGATGAAGCTTCATACCAAATATCAAAGACCTGGGCCTTGCGGTTTCAGAGAAGAAGATTTTTCAAGATTTTCCCTATATAAGCCCATGTAAAACCAAAGGGCCCCCGTGCAGGGGGCATTTTTAGCTCCAGCACTATAATTTGAACAATCTTGGTAGGGGTCCACTAGATGAAGCTTCATACCAAATATCAAAGACCTGGGCCTTGCAGTTTCAGAGAAGAAGATTTTTCAAGATTTTCCCTATATAAGCCTGTGTAAAACAAAAGGGCCCTGGTGCGGGGGCATTTTTGGCCCCAGCACTATAATTTGAACAATCTTGGTAGGGGTCCACTAGATGAAGCTTCATACCAAATATCAAAGACCTGGGCCTAGCGGTTTCAGAGAAGAAGATTTTTCAAGATTTTCCCTATATAAGCCCATGTAAAACCAAAGGGCCCCCGTGCGGGGGCATTTTTAGCTTCAGCACTATAATTTGAACAATCTTGGTAGGGGTCTACTAGATAAAGCTTCATACCTAATATCAAAGACCTGGGCCTTGCGGTTTCAGAGAAGAAGATTTTTAAAGATTTGCCCTATATAAGCCCATATAAAACCAAAGGGCCCCCGTGCCGGGGCATTTTTAGCTCCAGCACTATAATTTGAACAATCTTGGTAGGGGTCCACTAGATGAAGCTTCATACCAAATATCAAAGATCTGGGCCTTGCGGTTTCAGAGAAGAAGATTTTTCAAGATTTTCCCTATATAAGCCCATGTAAAACCAAAGGGTCCCCGTGCGGGGGCATTTTTGGCCCCAGCACTATAATTTGAACAATCTTTGTAGGGGTCCACTAGATGAAGCTTCATACCAAATATCAAAGACCTGGGCCTTGCGGTTTCAGAGAAGAAGATTTTTCAAGATTTTCCCTATATAAGCCCATGTAAAACCAAAGGGACCCCGTACGGGGGCATTTTTAGCTTCAGCACTATAATTTGAACAATCTTGGTAGGGGTCCACTAGATAAAGCTTCATACCTAATATCAAAGACCTGGGCCTTGCGGTTTCAGAGAAGAAGATTTTTAAAGATTTTCCCTATAGAAGCCCTTGTAAAACCAAAGGGCCCCCGTGCGGGGGCATTTTTGGCCCCAGCACTTTAATTTGAACAATCTTGGTAGGGGTCCACTAGATGAAGCTTCATACCAAATATCAAAGACCTTGGCCATGCGGTTTCAGAGAAGAAGATTTTTCAAGATTTTCCCTATATAAGCCCATGTAAAACCAAAGGGCCCCCGTGCGGGGGCATTTTTAGCTCCAGCACTATAATTGGAACAATCTTGGTAGGGGTCCACTAGATGAAGCTTCATACCAAATATCAAACATCTGGGCCTTGCGGTTTCAGAGAAGATGATTTTTAAAGATTTTCGCTATATAAGCCCATGTCAAATCAAAGGGCCCCAGTGCGGGGGCATTTTTAGCTCCAGTACTATAATTTGAACAATCTTGGTAGGGGTCCACTAGATGAAGCTTCATACCAAATATCAAAGATCTGGGCCTTGCGGTTTCAGAGAAGAAGATTTTTAAAGATTTTCCCCATATAAGCCCATGCAAAACCAAAGGGCCCCCCCGTGCGGGGGCATTTTTGGCCCCAGCACTATAATTTGAACAATCTTGGTAGGGGTCCACTAGATGAAGCTTCATACCAAATATCAAAGACCTGGGCCTTGCGGTTTCAGAGAAGAAGATTTTTTAAGTTTTCGGTGAAAAAAATCTATTTTTGGCTCCTGTGACCTATATGTGCAATGGACCGGAACCATTTGAACAACTTTGAAAGGGGACCACCTAAGGATCATTCCTGTGAAGTTTGGTCAAAATCCGATCAGTGGTTTAGGAGGAGATGTCGTTTGAAGAAAAGTTTACGGACGCACGGACGCACGCACGGACGCACGCACGACGGACGACGGACAAAAAGTGATCCCAAAAGCTCACCTTGTCACTACGTGACAGGTGAGCTAAAAAGTGTTGACGCCAGACAAAAGACATACGACGACGACGGACAACTGCCTATCCTATAAGCTCCCCTGGAGCCTTCGGCTCTGGTGAGCTAAAAATCATGAAATCATATGTTCATTTGAACCTTCAACTGAAATGATGCTTTTCGAGTATGGATATGTCATTCTGAGAGTCCGACCTAATTCAGTTTCTAGAAATAGAAAAATAGCTGTTTCCCGGCCCACGCCCATCGGGGCTTGAAGAAATAGATGGGCTGCATAATGCTTCCACGCAGAGCTGAAACCGACCACACATAAGTACTGGTAAACCGCTTAGAGGATCTAAGCCTGCCCAGGCGAAGGGATGCAAGTCTGATTGTCCATGCTTATGGACCCTATTGGTATCATTGGGCGGCAGGGCTTGAGATGCCATTTCATCTCAATGTTGGGTCAAAGTCTCACAAAATTGGAAGCAACATCTCCAAAATAACCTATACAGTGTTGACGGGAACGCTAAACCTCAAATCAAACAAACAAATAATACTGTTCCCGATAAATCAAAGCAAACATTGTTAGATTTATTCAGAAATTAAATTCAGTAACTTTATAACATACCCGTGTGTTAAAGGACCATGTTCTTTGATCTCTGTCTACTGTAGCTACCTTCACAGTGTGTATATTACTCAATATCTGCAATGAAATACATCCTTTTATTGTAAGCAATTTATAAAGAAAACTAGAAAAAGTGTCCATAGGACACGGATGCCCCCGCCAAATGCCATTCATGAAACGGTTTACTATATGGAACATAATCAAGGGCAGATAATTCAAAAACCAAAAATGCAAGAGTTGTCTTCCTTGTTCATGACACATCGTCTCAGTGTGATGAATGCACCTGTGAAGTTTCATGAATATATTCCATACGGTTTAGGAGTTATGGCCCGGACACGGTTTACTATATGGAACTAAGTCAAGGGCAAATAATTCAAAAACCAAAAATGCAAGAGTTGTCTTCCTTGTTCATGACACATCGTCTCAGTGTGATGATGCACCTGTGAAGTTTCATGAATATATTCCATACGGTTATGGCCCGGACACGGTTTACTATATGGAACTAAGTCAAGGGCAGATATTTCAAAAACCAAAAATGCAAGAGTTGTTGTCCTTGTTCATGACACATCGTCTCAGTGTGATGAATGCACCTGTGAAGTTTCATGAATATATTCCATACGGTTTAGGAGTTATGGCCCGGACACGGTTTACTATATGGAACTAAGTCAAGGGCAGATAATTCAAAAACCAAAAATGCAAGAGTTGTCTTCCTTGTTCATGACCCATCGTCTCAGTGTGATGAATGCACCTGTTAAGTTTCATGAATATATTCCATACGATTTAGGAGTTATGGCCCGGACATGGTTTACTATATGGAACTAAGTCAAGGGCAGATAATTCAAAAACCAAAAATGCAAGAGTTGTCTTCCTTGTTCATGACACCTCGTCTCAGTGTGATGAATGCACCTGTGAAGTTTCATGAATATATTCCATACGATTTAGGAGTTATGGTCCGGACACGGTTTACTGTATGGAACTAAGTCAAGGGCAGATAATTCAAAAACCAAAAATGCAAGAGTTGTCTTCCTTGTTCATGACACATCGTCTCAGTGTGATGAATGCACCTGTAAAGTTTCATGAATATATTCCATACGGTTTAGGAGTTATGGCCCGGACACGGTTTACTATATGGAACTAAGTCAAGGGCAGCTAATTCAAAAACCAAAAATGCAAGAGTTGTCTTCCTTGTTCATGACACATCGTCTCAGTGTGATGAATGCACCTGTGAAGTTTCATGAATATATTCCATACGGTTTAGGAGTTATGGCCCGGACACGATGTCGGGACGGACGAACGAACGGACGCGAGCGCATCCGTGGGCACATGTTGGGTAGACATAAGTTGGGTACTTGCCGTTTATTCCGTTGTTGTCCAAGAAAAGTAGCCAGTAGCCTGTTGGGTATTTTGTCGCTTGTTGGGTAATTTTGAATGGGAAAATTAACACTGTAGTACCCAACAAATGTCCATCTGTAAGAACGTAACGGACGAACGGACAAATGGACGGACAAGGGTAACACTTAATGCCCTTTCCACCATTCTTCGAATGGCGGGGGCATAAAAAGCTATATTCTGCAAGTGGTACTTTCATGTTTGAATATATGAAAATATTGTTAACCCATAAAATGCCGCCAACAACAATAGTCGTCTGCTTTGTCATCTGCTGGTTACTTTAAAAGTCATTTTTTTTGCAAACAGTGTGGACCCAAATCAGACTGCTCCTCTAGGAGCAGTCTGATATGGGTTCCGCACTGTTTGCCTGTTTAAAAAGTTTGCAAAAAAAATTAAGCAGACGGCATAAGCAGACGACTTTTTCGGATGTAGATTTTCTCAGCATCTTAAGGGTTAATTGCTAATAATGCTTGGTATAAATTTTCACATAAGGCTGGAGGTTTCAAGTTGCAAGCACAGCTACTATGGACACTCTGACATCTGACATGTTCTGATTTAAGATAAAATAAAGTAAGATTAAGTCAATGAAGTAATATTAACATCACTTTGGCAATTTAGTATTATCAAAGCCAAAAGTTGCATTGACTAAACAGAAAATTCAATTTTTGTCTGTCCATAAATAAAAGAGTTATTTCAATCTGTGAAATGAAAAATTTCATTTCATTTTTGCCTATGTTACTCTGTCATGAAATATATGAATATTTTTCATTTAACTCAATTTAGTGAATCGTAAAACAAGATGCGTTTGTAAAAAGCGAATGCCCCAGACAGCATGTCACAATTGAAATAGTAGGTTGTGGTCAAAATGTCAAAAACATTCAAGTCACAGTCATTACAAAAACACGCATATACAAATACATTGTAATTTTTATCGCCAAAAAAATGTAAATTTTAGGATGAAAAATTGTAATAATTTTTCTTATTTCTGCTCAAAATAGAAAATAAGAAGACCTCGAGGCGGTTCTAACGAGTACCCACAATCTATATTTTGAGCAGAAATAAGAAGAATAAGGTTTACCCCTGCAAACCCCAATTTTACTATATAAAAGTGGGTTTCAAGGGGGGTCAAAATTATATAGGCATGTTTTCGTGATGCAAGGTCAAAGGGAAAAAGTGTATTTGTACCAACAGAAAGGACTTGTTAAACACAATGTACATGCCAAATATGAACGCTGTGCTACAACTTGTTCAAAAGTTATGGTCAATATTTTTTTTTAAAGTAGGTCATAGGTCACGATAAAGACCACTGATAAAACTAGACAAAAGTGCCCAGTGGGGCACGTATACCCCCGGCCAGTGCCATCACCTCAGCTGAAACAAGAACTACAAAGGTAAATAACTCTAAAAGGCCTGACCCCTTGGCCCTTATTTTCTTTCCCACAATACAACTAGTCATACTGATCATGTTTGCAAAATTTCAAGTTTCTATGTACAGTAGTTATTGAGAAATCTTTGACACAAAATAACAAGAGGGCCATGATGGCCCTGGATCGCTCACCTGATCCATAAGTAACAAGTGGACCCCAGGGAGAGCCATTATTGACCCCAGGGCTATAATGTGCATAATGTTGAGGGAGGTCTAAAAAGGTGGAGCTTCATACCAAATATCAACAAAGGCTATAATTTAAACAATCTTGGCAAAGGTCCACTAGATGGAGCAACACACCAAATATCAAAGACCTGGGCCTTGCAGTTTCAGAGAAGAAAATTTTTTTAAAGATATTCCCTACAAATGCCTATTTAGAACCAAATGCCACCCCCCCCCCCCCTTGTGGGGGCATTTTTGGCCTCAGGGCTAAAATTTAAACAATCTTGATAGAGGTCCACTAGATGAAGCTTCACACCAAATATCAAAGACCTGGGCCTTGCGGTTTCAGAAAAGAAGATTTTCAAAGATTATCTCTCTATAAGTCTATGTAAAACCAAAGGGCCCCGGGGCGGGGGCATTTGTGGCCTGGGGGGCTATAATGTGAACCATCTAATGGTAGAGGTCCACTAGATGAAGCTTCATACCAAATATCAAAGACATAGGCCTTGCAATTTCGGAGAAGAAGATTTTCCAAAGATTTCTTTATGTGAGTCTATGTAAAACCAAAGGGTCTCGGGGCGGGGGCATTTTTCGCCCCCGGGCTATAATTTGAACAATCTTGATAGAGGTCCACTAGATGAAATTTCACACCAAATATCAAAGACCTAGGCCTTGTGGTTTCAGAGAAGAAGATTTTTAAAGATTTTCCCTATATAAGTCTATGTAAAACCAAAGGGCCCCCGAGACAGGGGCATTTTTGGCCCCAACACTATAATTTGAACAATCCTGGTAGGGGTCCACCAGATGAAGCTACATACCAAATATCGAAGACCTGGGCCTTGCGGTTTCAGAGAAGAAGATTTTTTAAGATTTTCCCTATATAAGCCCATGTAAAACAAAAGGGCCACCGGGCAGGGGCATTTTTGACCCCAGGGCTATAATTTGCATAATCTTGGTAGAGGTTTACAAGATGAAGCTTCATACCAAATAACAAAGACCTGGGCCTTGCAGTTTCAGAGAAGAAAATTTTTAAAGATTTTCCCTATATAAGCCCATGTAAAACCAAAGGGCCCCAGGGCGGGGGCATTTTTGGCCCCAGCACTATAATTTGAACAATCTTGGTAGTGGTCCACAAGATGAAGCTTTATACCAAATAGCAAACTCCTGGGCCTTGCAGTTTCAGAGAAGAAAATTTTTAAAGATTTTCCCTATATAAGCCCATGTAAAACCAAAGGGCCCCTGGGCGGGGGCAATTTTGCCCCAGCACTATAATTTGAACAATCTTGATAGGGGTCCACTAGATGAAGCTTCATACAAAATATCAAAGACCTGGGCCTTGCGGTTTCAGAGAAGAAGATTTTTAAAGATTTTCCCTATATAAGCCCATGTAAAACCAAAGGGCCCCCGAGCGGGGGCATTTTTGGCCCCAGCATTATAATTTGAACAATCTTGGTAGGGGTCCACTAGATGAAGCTACATACCAAATATCAAAGACCTGGGCCTTGCGGTTTCAGAGAAGAAGATTTTTAAAGATTTGCCCTATATAAGCCCATATAAAACCAAAGGGCCCCAGGGCGGGGCCATTTTTGGCCCCAGCACTATAATTTGAACAATCTTGGTAGGGGTCCACTAGATGGTGCTTCATACCAAATATCAAAGACCTGGGCCTTGTGGTTTCAGAGAAGAAGATTTTTTAAGTTTTCGGTGAAAAAAATCTATTTTGGGCTCCTGTGACCCAGATGTGCAACGGACCGGAACCATTTGAACAACTTTGAAAGGGGACCACCTAAGGATCATTCCTGTAAAGTTTGGTCAAAATCCGATCAGTGGCTTAGGAGGAGATGTCGTTTGAAGAAATTGTTTACGCACGGACGGATGGACGCACGCACGGACGACGGACAAAACGTGATCCCAAAAGCTCACCTCGTCACTACGTGACGGTGAGCTAAAAATATACACTATTAAACAGCAAGAACTACAAAGGGAAATAACTCTAAAAGGCATGACCCCTTGGCCCTTATTTTCTTTCCCACAATACAAGTAGTCATACTGATCATGTGTGCAAAATTTCAAGTTTCTATGTGAAGCAGTTCCTGAGATATCTTTGACACAAAATAATTGTTTACGGACACACAGACAGACAGACGGAAAAGACAAAAACTATATAACTCTAAAAGGCCTGACCCCTTGGCCCTTATTTTCTTTCCCACAATACAACTAGTCATACTGATCATGTTTGCGAAATTTCAAGTTTCTATGTACAGTAGTTATTGAGAAATCTTTGACACAAAATAAAAATATACACTATTAAACAGCAAGAACTACAAAGGGAAATAGCTCTAAAAGGCATGACCCCTTGGCCCTTATTTTCTTTCCCACAATACAAGTAGTCATACTGATCATGTGTGCAAAATTTCAAGTTTCTATGTGAAGCAGTTCCTGAGATATCTTTGACACAAAATAATTGTTTATGGACAGACAGACAGACAGACAGACGGAAAAGACAAAAACTATATACCCCCATTGCATACTTCGTATGCCGGGGGTATAAATAGAACATGCCAAATGTGAATGCTATATGACAGCTGGTTCAAAAGTCATAACGTGAACAAGTTCGTGAAATGAAGACCCCTCTAAGCCTCACTTTATATAGAGAAAACAGGGGTTTACGGGGATATACATTATTTTTCTTATTTCTGCTCCAAGACATAGGTTGTGGGCACTCTTTAGAACTGTCTCACTGAGGTGGTTCTAACGAGCCCTCAACCTATGTTTTGAGCATTTATAAGAACAAGAGGGCCCAGAGGGCCCTGGTTCGCTCAACTGATCCAATGTATAACAAGTGGGCCCCAGGCAGGGTCAATTTTTGCCCCAGGGCTATAATTTGAACAATCTTGGTAGAGGTCCACAAGATGAAGCTTCATATCAAATATGAAAGACCTGGGCTTTCTGGTTTCAGAGAAGAAGATTTTAAAGGTTTACCCTGCATATAGAAGTCTATGTAAAACAAGATTTTCCCTATATAAGTCTATGTTAAACCAAAGGGCCCCGAAGCGGGGGCATTTTTGGCCCCAGGGCTATAATTTGAACAATCTTGGTAGAGGTCCACTAGCTGAAGCTTCATAACAAATATCAAAGACCTAAGCCTTGTGTTTCAGAGAAGATGATTTTTAAAGATATTCCCTATATAAGTCTATGTAAAACCAAAGGGCCACATGGCGGGGGCATTTTTGGTCTCAGGGCTATAATTTGAACAATCTTTATTGAGGTCCACTAGCTGAAGCTTCATAACAAATATCAAATACCTAAGCCTAGTGGTTTCAGAGAAGAAGATTTTTCAAGATTTTCCCTATATAAGCCTATGTAAAACCAAAGGGCCCGGAGCGGGGGCATTTTTGGCCCAAGCACTATAATTTGAACAATCTTGGTAGGGGTCCACTAGATGAAACTTCATACCAAATATCAAAGACCTGGGCCTTGCGGTTTCAGAGAAGAAGATTTTTCTAGATTTTCCCTATATAAGCCCATGTAAAACCAAAGGGCCCGGTGGCGGGGGCATGTTTAGCTCCAGCACTATAATTTGAACAATCTTGGTAGGGGTCCACTAGATGAAGCTTCATACCAAATATCAAAGACCTGGGCCTTGCGGTTTCAGAGAAGAAGATATTTAAAGATTTTCCCTATATAAGCCTATGTAAAACAAAAGGGCCCTGGTGCGGGGGCATTTTTGGCCCCAGCACTATAATTTGAACAATCTTTGTAGGGGTCCACTAGATGAAGCTTCATACCAAATATCAAAGACCTGGGCCTTGCGGTTTCAGAGAAGAAGATTTTTCAAGATTTTCCCTATATAAGCCCATGTAAAACCAAAGGGCCCCCGTGTGGGGGCATTTTTAGCTCCAGCACTATAATTTGAACAATCTTGGTAGGGGTCCACTAGATGAAGCTTCATACCAAATATCAAAGACCTTGGCCTTGTGGTTTCAGAGAAGAAGATTTTTAAAGATTTTCCCTATATAAGCCCATGTAAAACAAAAGGGCCTCCGTGCGGGGGCATTTTTGGCACTAGCACTATAATTTGAACAATTTTGGTAGGGGTCCACTAGATGAAGCTTCATACCAAATATCAAAGACCTGGGCCTTGCGGTTTCAGAGAAGAAGATTTTTTAAGTTTTCGGTGAAAAAAATCTATTTTTGGCTACTGTGACCTATATGTGCAACGGACGGGAACCATTTGAACAACTTTGAAAGGGGACCACCTAAGGATCATTCCTGTGAAGTTTGGTCAAAATCCGATCAGTGGTTTAGGAGGAGATGTTATTTGAAGAAAAGTTTACGGACGCACTCACGCACGCACGCACGCACGCACGCACGGACGCACGACGGACGACGGACAAAAAGTGATCCCAAAAGCTCACCTTGTCACTACGTGACAGGTGAGCTAAAAATATTAAGGATTTTCATCAGAAAAGTACTCATTTTGGAGAGGTAAAAATGCATTATGTCGCACGGGTGAGTTATCGTAACCCTTATCCTGCTGCATAAATTAATTTGCAACACCCATTTCTGACTATCAGCCAATCATATTTCTTGAAATAATATATTCATTCAAATTTCCAAACTGAATGACAGTGTAAATCTAGATAAGATGGCTTCTACAGAAGCCAACAGTGTAGATCCTGATCAGAAGCCATCTTATCTGGACCAACACTCTTTGCAAAGATTGGGGTTGTTATATTCAGCCTGACAATGGTGAAGTGTCACACAAAACAGTAGGGCTGGCTAATCGGAGCAGAAAAGATAATTGATTATCAGTCCTGTCATTGCGATCGATAATCGATTAGTAATCGCTATTAAATGTTTTTGTCATGATTTTACCTGTCTGACTTTCTGTCTGAGCATGACTCTTTCCATATGTTGCACTTTACCATATGTATATTTGAACAGACAGGCCTGAGCAAACAGTGTAGACCCAGATGAGACGCTGCATAATGCGGCATCTCATCAGGGTCTGCACTGTTTGCCACACATCCAGCTATTTTAGGCATGACTTTGGGTAGTAAATTGTACCTATCAAGTAACCGATTAAAAGCAAATCAGAAATGATAATCGTTTTTGTGGAATTTATCGATCGATTAATTGATTATACGATTAATCGTGTCAGCCTTACTAAACAGACTAATGGGAAGACAGCAGATGGACAAAGAGATTACTATTTGGGCCTCAGCTGACTTCACCAGGAGGGGCCCTAAAAAAGGGAACACAAAAAGTAAACACAATTGCAAAATACTTACACTCTGTCCATCAAATAAACATATTCTAACATGTCTTGATTTCACTTCAAGGCCTAAAAAAGAACGTTATACATCTTCAAAACAGAAAAGCTAGAACTAACTGTTATCCCGCTGAACACTGCAACCCCTACCTTTGCAAACACTGTAGATCCAGATCAGATGGCTTCTCAAGACGCCATCTGATCAGGACCTACAGTGTTTGTCAGACAGTTTGTGAACTGAAAGTATACATTACATCAAGTACATTGATTGGTTGATAGTCAGGAATGGGTGTGGCTAAATTAATTTATTCAGCAGGATAAGGATTAAAAGAAAGTTATTGCAATGTTATGTTATTACAAAAGTGGACCCTCTTTAAACCAACATTCGATATAATGATAAACAACAAGTGAACAAGTCTGTGAAATGAGTACCCCCCTAAACCCTACTTTATATAGAGAAAACTGGGGTTTAAGGGGGTAAACATTATTTTCCTTATTTCTCCTCCAAGATATACATTGTGGGTACTCTTTAGAACCACATCAATGAGGCTGTTCTAACGAGCACCCACAACCTATGTTTGCGGTGAAAATAAGTGAAATATCACAGATTTTCGTCAGAAAAGTAGTCATTTTGGAGGTGTGAAAAAATGCACAATGTCGCACGGGTGTGTTATAGAAATGACTTGTTACAACAATAATATCAATGGAACGAATCCTTAGCTCTATCAAGATGAGAAAGATTAATGGACATATCCAAAAGTACTGTAATTATTTAATACTTGGAGTAATGTCCACAAGATTTGTTTCTTCGAGTAATCACGGAAACAAGAGCTCTGCAAGCAGGGCATTAAAGGCCCATGGCAAGTAAATATTTGTTGACTGCAACCTTGAAACAATATGAACTGCTCTAAATAACATGCCCTGCTCCTTGTCATAGTCAAACTAAATATTAAGTTTTTGCCAGATCGAATGTTACCTGCAGGAGAAGTTAGCCACAAACAAAATGTGTACAAAAATGTTCATAGAGCATACCTCAATTAATTTTTGGCGGATTGTAATCTCAAAACAATATGCTCCACACAAATGTTTACTGCAGGAGGACTTAGCCAGAGACAAAATGCTCACAAAATTTTCAAAGGGGATAACTCTGTAAATGTTTGGTGGACTGTAACCTCGAAGCAATATGCACTGCTCCAAATCATGGTCTAAGTATATATATACCAAGTAAGCCGAAACAAAATGTTTCCCGAAATTTTCAAAGGGGCATAGCTTTGTTTTTATTTGGTGGACCAGAACCTCAAAACTAGATCACTGACCATGTCAAAAAGGGTCCAACATAAAGCTGTCAAAGAAGTATGGTACAAGTTTTTGTCAGAATGTAGGTCTTGCCATGGTAAGTACCGTATGTTAGTGAAAGGCAAATAGTTTTGAAGTTACTACCGAAGTTAGGCTTCTTGGTTAGGGCAGATTGTAGGTCTTGTGATGTTAAGTATTGTTGTGAAGTTTCAAGAGAGTAGGGCAAATACTTTGGAAGTTATGACCAAGGTTAAGTTTTTGGTTAAGGCATGAAAAACACATGGACAAAAGCAATACAGCTATGGCCCTTTGTCATAATGTAGGTCTTGTAATGGTTAGTATGTGTGTGAAATTTCATGAGAGTAGGGCAAATACTTCTGAAGTTATGACCGAGGTTAAGTTTTTTGGTTAAGGTGTGACATACGGACAAAAGCATTATAATTATGGCCGGTGTGGGCCCCTAACAACATGCACTGCTCCACATCATGGTCTTAACCTATATATATAACTTGAACTTATATATAAGTGTGGGAGCAAGATGGGTTAATCCAAGATTGTTGTTTCTAAAGGCTCCCTTTAGCGACATGTAAAGTCCATTTCAAAATGTAGGGGTGTCAGGTTGAGTATTTTTCAGAAATTTGTTTAGAAAATGGATGAACTTTCTACAAACAGTGAAGGCTCTGATCAGATACCACATTCTGTGGCTCCTGATCAGGGTCTGCACTGTATGCTAATAATCTGTTTGGGGGGTTTCCCTTACGAAAAGGTTTTCATCACCCATGTTTTTTTTTTTTTTTTTTTTTTTGGTTTTTCTTTTTTTCATGACTTGCCGTAATGGGTACATGCCTTTAGTGCAGGATTGAGACCGTTTCAGACTATTTTCTTCTTGAATTTTCACACAGACTATGTTTAACCCATAAGATGCCTAGAAAAACTACATCTGAAAATGTCGTCTGATTATGTCGTCTGCTGAATCTTTTTGCAAACTTTTTAGAAATATTTTTTCGTAGAGGCAAACAGTGTGGACCCAGATCAGACTGCTCCTAGGAGCAGTCTGATCTGGGTCCACACTGTTTGCAAAAATGACATTTCAAGTAACACGCAGACGACAAAGCAGACGACAATTGTCGTGAGTGACCTGTTATCATGGTCAGAATTGACCGAAAACAGTATCGGGAGAAAGAAAGAAAGAAAGAGTGGCATTTTATGGGTTAACTTAATGAGGAAGCAGATGCTTTTACCTTTTTTTTTCTAATCTCGGTTTTATGAGCCTTTCAAGTTTCTTGCACTTATATCAATACTATCATTTATCAGAAGTGGGCAAATCCCAGAGTACCCACACATAAACCACCTGACCTTCCTCTGCAGAACTTTGAATTTTAAACGTAACCAGAGCAAGGGATGATTTTTATTTCTGTCAAGCTACACGTCTTGATAATTATTTTATATTGAAATAAAATGTGTATTTATTGAATATACTAAGATAGTTTATCATATGACGTCACGACCGAGAGTGTAATAATGCCATGTAATAAATTAATATTGACATTTTTCGTTGAAAAATCTTGAATAAAATGTGTTTTAAATGTCTTATGATAAATAGAATCTTGCATCCATGCTCATGTATTATTGAATTTATTAAACTCGTTGAGGAAAAGGGATAAAATGCTTAGCACAGCCTCGCATTTTATCCCTTTTCCCCAACTCGTTTAATAACTTCAATAATATATGAACACTTATCTAAGATCCTCTATTTAATGATAAACAAATGAGGTAATTCAGAAATTAGGACTGCTAAATCTGTATACCGTATTTACACTAAATACTCAGACACCTTTACTCCTTACCATACTTGTTTTAAAATTTGAATAAATACAATTGACTACCCAATGTTGTGTCTAAAAGTACCTTGATGAGTGGCAAATCGTGTAGACCCTGATGAGATGTCACAGAATGTGGTGTCTCATCTGGGTTTACAGTTTGCACAGGCCTGTCTGTCTGAATACATACATAAATATGGTAGATTATAAGAATCTTATATGGGTGTGGGGGGTGAATGGAAAAATCCTTCCTGAGTGTCACTGGCACCACGAGGCTTGCTGAGTGATGCCGGACAATGATAAGCCTCGTGATGCCGAACAGTGATACTGAGGGACAGATTTTTCTATCCACCCCTCATACCCATGTAGGATTCTTTTTCTTGCATACCTTCCATTTCTGAGCGTGGATTTTTAATACTGCAGTCACTTCGGTTTCCGACGTCTGCCATATTTTGATGGTGATGTTTAGTGACGTCAGGTAGCATGCTTTGACGTCAACCATAACGACACATATAAAGTCGTATTCAACCAGTGCATTTATCAAACAAGCGAGAATATTTGATTTGGGGTAAGAACAGCAGTGTTAGAACAGAATTTCTATCCCAGGCTAAAACCACAGACTTCGATGGCTCGAACCCCTTTGGGACCATGAAAATTTGTTCGAGACAGCGGTAGTTCGAGCCATAGAGGGTTACTATTAGTGCCATAGCAGGAGACATAATGGAGACAATTGTGGATATCTTTTCAGTGTTCTGTATTATAAATGTATGTTGTGTGTACTCATTAGACTCGCCTCATCGAGGAGATTCTAATGAGTACACACAGCATACATTTGCAAGATAAATGGACAAAATCTTCTTAAATTACCCCTATATCGTATTTGGAGGAATTCCCTGCGGACTAACGGGTTCGACTCATCCATAGTAAATGAGCAATCGGAGGTCAAGCCACTGAAGTTCTACAGTACATGTATAACAGACTGCAGTTCCTCGTTACTTACCTGCCCCAGGAACAGGAATCTGCCGACAGTTGCACAGGGTGATGATTCTCTGCTCTTTTGTCAGTCTCGACCTAATCTGTAACAAAACATTGTACCAGTCAAGCCATCTTTTATACAGCAATCAGCCATTCTACTAACCTAATAAAGGAGGTCATCGAATAACCGCATGCTTTAACAGTAGTGACCTATAATACCTTCTACTGACCAACAATGTCTTTTTAACACTACTGTTGGGATTCAAAGCAGAAACCAATGTTAATTAAAAACTGTGTTATAGCCAAACAAAATTGTATACAAATTTTCTAGCTAATCTGTAGATTAGGATACATCTTTCAACTGTGCTTTTTCATAAATCGTGTTATAATGAACAGTGGTATAAAGCGGTACCCTATTCCTCCCATTTAGCGCCCCTGCTCCTATAAGTGCCCCCCCCCCCCCCCACACACTGTTTTTCCAAGAACAAATTCCCTTCTGCTGTCAGATGAAAAAAAATATTTTGGCTTACCCGAAGTAAAGATTAGCCTTTCAATCATTGCTGTATCTGCTGTAAACCGTATCATGCAAGGTATTTCTAAATCCCTGCTATCACAGAGGGTGTGTTGACCACTTGGTACTTTACATGTCATGATTCCTCCATATTCTAATGCAAAACTACCGCATGTAATGGTTTTCAACCCTCCATTCTTGTAAGATTTTTATCTCTAATAAGTGACCCCTCTTCTTCTTTTTTTTTTTAAGCGCCAGAGGCACTAAATGGGAGGAATATGGCATTATAAAATGCAATGATCACATGAAACCAGAATAAAATAATTTTCCTTAGTTTTCTCCTTCTCACAATATATTTATATTCTATTTTCATTTTTTTTCTCAACAAATCAATGTAAGATAATCAAGGTGAATATCATTTTTTGATGTTGACTTACTACAGGAACCCATTATGCCATAGAAACATAACATACAAAATTTAGGCAACAGCATTCAAAAACGCACTTGTGAAGCACACAATGCAAAAACTATGCCAAAACTGTAAAACACCATTTTCTCATCTCAAGACTGTTACAAAAGGGTTACAGTCAATAGAGTAGGCAGAATTTCTAATTTCTGCTCCAAGTATAGATTAACCCTTTTAATACCGAATGGAATCTTCCTCCTTATATATAGCATGAGTCCATTTCCAAATTTAGGGGTGTCAGGTTGTCTTTTCTTCAAAATTGATTAGGAAAATGGCTGAACGTTTTGCAAACAGTGCAGGGCCTGATCAGACGCCGCATTCTGCGGCATCTGATCTGGGCTTGCACTGTTTCCCAAATACCCCTTTTGGGGTTTCTGGTACTAAATGGATTAAGTGTGCTAGTAAGAACCATCCGAACAAGGCGTTTCAAATGAATACCCACAATCTATGTTTTCAAGCAAGAAAGAATTTTTACCTTTGCAAACCTCACTTTCCTGTACATAAACTGATATATCCTTTTACAAAAACAGTACAGATCCAGATCAGCTGGCTTTGAAGCCAGCTGATCAGGATATACACTGTTTTCCATTCCGCTTCTGAATCTGTTGAATAAACTGAAATTGTGCGACACAAATGGCTGAAAATCGTGAAGGTGTGTTGCATACACGAATTAAAATATACAGCACTGGAAACCCAAAAACAGGTACCGTGGCAAACAGTTCAGGCCCAGATCAGACGCCGCAGAATGCGGCATCTGATCAGGGTCTACACTGTTTGCAAAAAGTTTGTCTATTTTCCAAATAAATTTTGAAGAAAAGACAACCTCTCACCTCTAATTTTGAAATGGACTCCCGCTAAGGAGGAAGATTTCATTTGGTACAAAAAGGGTGAACAAGGGTATTCAATGCACGGTTTTGTTAACATGATGCCGTCCCAACTTACCTTGCTTGTACTAGGGTCAAAAAACAGGTCTTTGTAGGAAAAGTTAGAGTCGCTGAGCTTCGGGGCCAGAAAATTCTTCATTGTGTACTGAGGTTCTGAAATCAAAAACGGAGCCTGGTTTATTCAAAGCATATCAGCTTAAGGGGAATGGACAAACCTTCAGGGGAGGCAACTCCTGCAAAAGTATTTTTGTCTCCCATGTCAATAGGGGTCAACTCTTAAAGGAAAGAATTTGCTCCTGAGGAGCAAATTCTTTCCTTTAAGAGTAGACCCCTTTTTCAGGGCTTATAGAAAAGCGTTGAGGAAATCCCGAAAGTTGTCTCCCTTTGAAAAATGGCAGAAAAATCTGCCAGGTGTTCCCATTCCCCTTAAACAAACTTGTTATTGAATGAAACATTTAAACTTCTTGCAAGTGAAATTAATGTTAGAGCAACTACAATACCTAATGCACCAATATTTTTGCTGAAAAATGTGAGTAGCTTTTCCCCTAAGCAACATTCTTATGAAGTTTGAATCAAAATGGCCCAGGGGTATAGGAGAAGAAGTATTCTATTTTTAGCTTTGGTGGCCATCTTGTTCATCAGAGCGGAAAGATTTCAGTTATTTTTAGCAGAGGATCACCTAAGAAACATTACTTTGAAGTTTGAATGAAATTAGCCCAGGGGTTTAGGTGGAGTTAGGGGTTTAGCACCGTGCTTAGCAATCCAAGAAATGGTAAAATACGTATCAAAGCGGCGCTACGTCAACATGGCATAGCTTTTGCGCTTCCCGCGCCCCACCCCACACACACCATTATCAAAATTTTCTCTCCATAGTTGTTGTAAACATATGCCGCAGTGTAATTGTTTAATATAGCATGTTATGTTTGTCATTCCATATACGTGTTTAAAACATTGTATACATACTTTTTCTTTGCTTTTTTATGCTAACTGTTGTAGCCTGAGATTTACTGAAAATAAAGTTCTGTTCTGTTCTGGTTGTTTAAAGATTTTCTTATTTTCAGCTCTGGTGGCCAACTTGATCATTGGCACCGAATGATTTTAGCTATTTTGGAGAGAGCCATCTATGCAACATTCCTTTGAAGTTTAATCCAAATTGGCCCAAGGGTTTAGGAGGAGAAGTCTTTTAAAGGAGATGACAGATGATGAGCGATAGACATGAACTGATTACATTACCTCACCATCAGGTGAGCTAAAAATACCTGTATTAAATTTCTGGGCAAGTGTTGACAGCCGGAAACCAGATGGTACAGCTCCCAGAGCATGAAGGACATCAGTAACACTTGTCTGAAAAAATAATACAGAACATGAAGAGAATATACAGTAGAACTTCAATGGCTCGAACACCAATGGCTCGTTTACCATGGCTGAGTCAAACCTGTTATTGAGTCCCTAGGGAAGTTCTCTACATAAGAAATAGAGGGATATAATTTAGGAGATATTCGTCTTTTATCTTGCAAATGTATGCTGTGTGTACTCATTAGAATCGCCTCGATGAGGCGATTCTAATGAGTACACACAGCATACATTTTCATTATAGAAAACCGCAAAGATGTCCAAAAGTATCTCGTTATGCCTCCTGGTAGTAACCTCAGTGACTCGAACTACCCCTGTCTCGAACAGATTTTCGAGGTCCTAAAGGTGTTCGAGCCATTGAAGTTCGACTGTATGTTAAAAAGTTTTTATTAGAGATTCATCAGTAGAAAACCTGCCTTTTGGGTTGCAGCCAAGCCCCAAGGTTATACAACTTTTTTCATGCTCAACTCACTTGAGCATGAAATTTATCCTGCTCATAAATTTTAAAATGCCAACCAAAGTTGGCATTTCAAAATTTATGAGCATGATAAATGACATTATGTGCTGATCTGAGCCATAAATGTGCCTCAATCATTTGTATTTTGCTATTTATGAGCATTATAATTTTCATGCTCAGCTGAGTTGAGCATGAAAAAAGTTTTATAACCTTGGGGCCATGTAAGACACAAAATGGCCTGCTCTGCTACAAAGACTTGCAAGAGTCTTGAAAATAGAGAATACCAGGTGAGTGTCTTTTGATATCAAGTTTATCAGGCAAGGCTTCGAGAACGCTTGTAGAATCGCGAGGCTTGCCAAGCGATTCTACATGCGTTCTCGAAGCCGAGCCTGATAAAATTGATATCAAATGATACTAATCTGGTATTCTATTTATCAGTTTATCCCCTTGTAAACTTTTAAATTAGCAATTTATGATCATTTATTGATGGTCCTCGGTGCTTCCCAGCATTCTGGCGGTCAATATATTTAGCATCAGCTGACCATATTTGCCCTATGGTATTTTTTAAAGCAAGTTTTACCTTTTTCCCAGTAACAATAACATTTTTTGTCATTTTTTCCAGTAGTCCGGTTCATTCATAAAAGTGCAATGTCACGTTGACGTGATAAAGCTCACTTGTCCTGAGATAGCATACCTTTATCAGGTCAATGCGTTACAATGCAATATATATAGTGGGTAACTGATAAATTTAGATGTAGAGAGTGGAGATATTTTGCTGTCCAAACAAAGAACATGAAGGTGCTGATCAGACTGTACGGTTGCACTGGCTGATCTGCTTCTTTGTTGTTCACAAATGGCAAAAACAAGTTTTCTAATGACATGACTGAAATTGTGTTACTAAAGCTTCAATCATGTTTTGGATATATTTATTGTCTGCTTTGGCCTAGCAATGCTGGCAGAATTTACCCTGCATATCTGATTGATATTAACCCATTTGGTACTGGAAACCAAAAAGTTCTTCCCCACCCATTCAGTTTCTTCCCCACCTGAAATATTTTTAGAACCATAGAGAACGAGTAATTTATGCCTCACAAATTGTTAACTAGAGTGTAAACAAGGTTTTTCTATGATTTGACCTACTTTCGACCCCACATGACCCATATTCGAATTTGACCTAGATATTGTAGAGGTAAGTGGCAAACAGTGCAGGCCCAGATCAGACGTCGCAGAATGCGACGTCTGATCAGGGTCTACACTGTTTGCAAAAAGTTGAGCCATTTCCCAAATAAATTTTGAAGAAAACACAACCTGACACCCCTAAATTTTGAAATGGAATCCTGCTATATATAGGAAGGAAGATTCCATTAGGTACAACAAGGGTTAAAATAAATCAGTAGGTTGCGGGCTCGATACCTGTCAGAGTCCGCAACATTCTTTCAAAGAGATTGATCGCATATCTTTTCTATGGTTATTCCCTCTCTTCTGCTGATTCAAGATGGCTAGTTTTCAGTTTCTGGCAAAGGAATGAGTGATGTACCAGTTAACCCCTTATATAATATGTACGGTATGTATAAGCCTGCCATGGAAATGTATGCAGGGTTCGACATTAACCCAAGACCGATGGACATTGTCTAGTGGAAAACCTGGTCAGGTCTAGTAAGGTCAGTGGCTGGCTGGTCAGAATGGTCCAGTTGAAAATCTGCCACCAAAGTTATTAAAATCCCTGTTTTAAGCATTTGTCATAAAATTAGTTTGTGCTTTCAGTTTGTTGCATCTGTGTAGATAAATAATAATAGAAATAATCTGATTACTGCAGAACTGATGTACATTTATCACTTCAGTATGATTTTCATCATTTCTTCGGTCCAGCTGAACTTATATCAGGTCCTGTGTATCCCAAGAGTATAGGACCACCTTGTCCACTTATTAAAAAAGTTTATGTTGGATCCTGTGTATGGTTAGGTAAACTGGCAGGCTTGATATGACCTAAATCATTTGATTTGGCCATTAAACTCCAAACAAACAAACAAAAACCCTGGTGAAGATAGTACTTGAGGACAATGAATACAAGCTGGGGGATTATCAACAATTTTACTGCTTGTTTTTGAGTTGAATTGCCTAGTTAACACTTTTTAAGGTCATATCGCACCAGTCAATTTATCAAACCAAACTTTTCCTGGACAGGCATATACATGTACAAAGACAATTCACATTCTTTCCCAAGAAACTGACCACTGCCCTTCTGAACAAGTTAACGGCACCCACCCATAGGCTGAATCCGGCCCGCACACTAGTACTGGTAAACCGCTTTGAACAACTGTTTGGCATCACGTGATGCCTGACTGTGATCCTGAGGGACAGATTTTTCCATCTTCCACTCAAACCCATGTTGATTTTTTTGATACATGTCATTTCTGAGCTTGGATTTTTGATAATGAGGCTATACAATTGCTGACATTCACCATACTGAGATGACAATACTGTGAGGTTAGTGATGTCACATAACCTGCAGTGATGTCAAACTTAACAATGCTTTTAGGCCAGAGCACAATTCTCAATTTTTATCTCTCGGTAGGATAACCTAGGCAGGAAAATGATTTTTATCCCAGGGTAAAATCCAAGACTTCCTTATCTGCTGTACAAGAAAAACTTGAACTGATCACCTCGATTCCACATCAGATGAAATTCTGCTTTGTGTTCAGATTTTACGTCTCTGTCAACACTATTTAAGTCATTTTGGAGGTGTCGCTTCCAATTTTATTGTGGCTTTTACACTGGTACTGACTTTAGCTGTCACAAGCTGGTCTTTCACACTAAGGGCCAACTTGGTCCCTAGTGTAAAATTAATGCCCCCCAAAAATATGTACGTTCAGGGTTTTCATGTCAGAAAAAAAATTAGGATAATTTTCCTTTTTTTTTCCAGAAACATATGTTGTGGGTACTTGTCAGTACCAATAGGGTTTATAAGCATGGACGGGTCCGACTCGCACCGCTTTGCCTGGGCAGGCTTATTTCCTCTATAAAGCGGTTTACCAGTACTTGTGTGCAGGTCGGATTCAGCTCTGCGCGGAAGCATCATGCAGCCCATCAATTTCTTCAAGCCCCGATGAGCGGGGACCGAAATAGAAAAAGAATCTAGAATTCAACAAAAAAATAGGTGATGTGGGGCAACCCTAAACAAACACACATTTTGGTTCATTTGGCCTAATTTTCTGTGGATCAACATGATTTGGAATTACATGGTTCCTAGTACAACCAGTTCTGTCTCAGGTGAGCTTCATAGGGACCAGTGTCATCCTTAGTGTGAATGCAATTTGAGCTATATAATGTCTCAAGTGTAAACACGGCCATACACATTTCAGTTAGAAGGGAGGGACAGCCATCAGGAAAGTTATTAAAGTAAAATTCCTATATTAAGACCACCTCTTGGACTGTTCAAAAGTGGTCTTTAAGACCTTTTTTGAACAGTTCCAAAGGTGATCACTCAGTAGAGGACAGTGGATGTAGAACACACAAAGAAAATGTAAAACATGTAAAACCTTCTTAATATACTTTTAAAAGCAGAATTAATTAGTCTTAATTTTAAGTGGTCTAAATTGCGAAATTTTATTGTATTTTGTCACAATTCGCCTTTGTAGTTTTATTCTTCAGTAGCCACAGTAAAAACTCTCACAAGCTTTTTTATTTCTTTGGAGTTATTTTATAGAACTAGAATTGTGTCCAAAGGGCATGTATGCCCTTGCTTGGTAGCACAATTAAGGAAACTTTAATGCAAATTGCTAACGCCATCTAGAACACAGACAAATGTAGACGCAAATGAAGACTGAGGGACGAACAGTCAGGGTTAACACTATATGCCCTTTCTACCATTCTTTGAATGGTTCTGGCATTAAAAAGGCTTGACATTACGTGTGAATTAGCTGCTTGACTGACGATTCACGTGAAATGCCAAGCCGCTTAACTACCGCTTAACTCTGAAGAAACATGGAAAAAAAAAAGATTGTTATCTGCTCTGGAATTTTCTGAGTACTTCAATGCTTAAACAATATGACAGAGAAATAAAATGTAGTAAAAGATTATAAGGGACAAAATAAAGGATGGGTTGAAATAAATGTTAACCCATAAAATGCCAATCACGACAATTTTTGTCTGCTTTGTCGTCTGCCGGTTACCTTATAAGTCATTTTTTTTTTTTTTTTTTTGCAAACAGTGTGGACCCAGATCAGACTGCTCCTGTAAGAGCAGTCTGATCTAGGTCCACACTGTTTGCCTGTATGCAAAGGTATGTTTAACAAGAGGGCCCAATGGCCCTATATCGCTCACCTGTGTACCAGAAAATCATTAGTGTAGGAGACCACTTGACATTGCTACATACTAAATATCTAAGCTCAGCATGCTTATAAACCCTATTGGTTTCATTGGGCAACAGGGCTTGAGATGTAATTTCATCTCAATGTCAGGTAGAAGTCCCACAAAATTGGAAGAGACATCTCCAAAATGACCTTTTAAATTAGTGTTGACAGGGATGTAAAACCTCAAATCAAACAAAATCTGTGCCTTATGGTTTTGGAAAAAAAGATTTTTTTAAGTTTTTTTTCCAGTATAAGTCTATAGAAGCTAATGAGCCCTGGGGCTTGGCCAATTTTGACCCAAAGGGAATGGTTGGCAGGATTTATGTAGGCGACCATTTTGTGTTGCTATATACTAAATATCTAAGGTCTGTATTTCATGGTTTCAAAGAAGATGTTTGAAGCTTTTTTCAATTATAAGTTTGTTGGAGTTAAGGGGCCACAGGATTTGGCCAATTTGGACTAAATATCTAAGTTCTGTGCTTCACAGTTTCTGAGAAGATTTTTTAAGCTTTCTTCCATTATGAGTCTATGGGAGCTAAGGGGCACCGGGGCGTGGCCCATTTGGACCCCAGGGGCATGATGAGCAGGAAATATGTAGGTGATCACTTGCCGTTGCTACATGCTAAATATCTAAGCTCTGGGCCCTATGGTTTCAGAGAAGAAGATTTTTTAGGCTTTTCTCCATTATGAGTCTATGGGAGCTAAGGGGGTCCCAGGGTGTGGCCCATTTGGACCCCAGGGGCATGATTGGCAGGATTTATGTAGGTGACCACTTGTCATTGCCACATGCTAAATATCTAAGCTCTGGGCCCTGTGGTTTCAGAGTAGACGATTTTTTAAGCTTTTTTCCATTATGAGTCTAGGGGACCTAAGGGGCCCCGGGGCGTGGCCCATTTGGACCCCAGGAGCATGATTGGCAGGATTTATGTAGGTGACCACTTGCCATTGCTACAAGCTAATTATCTAAGCTCTTGGCCGTGTGGTTTCAGAGAAAAAGATTTTTGAAGCTTTTTTTCCATTATGAGTCTATAGGAGCTAAGGGGCCACGGGGCGTGGCTTGTTTGGACCACAGGGGCATGATTGGCAGGAATTCTGTAGGTGACCACTTGCTGTTGCTACATGCTAAATATCTAAGCTCTGGACCATGTGGTTTCAGAGAAGAAGATTTTGAAGCTTTTTTCCATTATGAGTCTATGGGAGCTAAGGGGCCCCAGGGTGTGGCCCATTTGGAACCCAGGGGCATGATTGGCGGGAATTATGTAGTTGACCACTTGCCCTTCCTTCATGCTTAATATCTAAGCTCTGGGCCCTGTGGTTTCAGAGAAGAAGATTTTTGAAGCTTTTTTCCATTATGAGTCTATAGGAGATAATGGGCCCCGGGGCGTGGTTCGTTTGGACCCCAGGGGCATGATTGGCAGGAATTATGTAAGTGACAACTTGCCGTTACTACATGCTAAATATATAAGCTCTGGGCCCTGTGGTTTCAGAGAAGAAGATTTTTGAAGCTTTTTTTCCATTACGAGTCTATGCCTGGGGCTTGGCCCATTGGGAACCCAGGGGCATGATTGGCAGGAATTATGTAGGTGACCACCTGCCATTGCTACATGCTAAATATATAAGCTCTGGGCCCTGTGGTTTCAGAGAAGAAGATTTTTGAAGCTTTTTTTTTCCATTATGAGTCTATGGGAGCTAAGGGGCCCCGGGGCATAGCCCATTTGGAACCCAGGGGCATGATTGGCAGGAATTATGTAGGTGACCACTTGCCGTTGCTTCATGCTAAATATCTAAGCTTTGGGCCTGTGGTTTCAGAGAAGAAGATTTTTTAACCTTTTTTTCCATTATGAGTATATAGGAGCTAAGGGGCCCCGGGGTGTGGCCAATTTGGACACCAGGGGCATGATTGGCAGGAATTATATAGGTTACCACTTGCCATTGCTACATGCTAAATATCTAAGCTCTGGGCCCTGTGGTTTCAGAGAAGAAGATTTTGAAGCTTTTTTCCATTATGAATCTATGGGAGCGAAGGGGCCCCAGGCTGTGGCCCATTTGGAATCCAGGGGCATGATTGGCGGGAATTATGTAGTTGACCACTTGCCCTTCCTACATGCTAAATATCTAAGCTCTGGGCCCTGTGTTTCAGAGAAGAAGATTTTTGAAGCTTTTTTCCATTATGAGTCTATAGGAGATAATGGGCCCCGGGGCGTGGTCCGTTTGGACCCTAGGGGCATGATTGGCAGGAATTATGTAGGTGACAACTTGCCGTTACTACATGCTAAATATATAAGCTCTGGGCCCTGTGGTTTCAGAGAAGAAGATTTTTGAAGCTTTTTTTTCCATTATGAGTCTATGGGAGCGAAGGGGCCCCGGGGTGTGGCCCATTGGGAACCCAGGGGCATGATTGGCAGGAATTATGTAGGTGACCACCTGCCATTGCTACATGCTAAATATATAAGCTCTGGGCCCTGTGGTTTCAGAGAAGAAGATTTTTGAAGCATTTTTTTTCCATTATGAGTCTATGGGAGCGAAGGGGCCCCGGGGCGTGGCCCTTTTTGAACCCAGGGGCATGATTGGCAGGAATTATGGAGGTGACCACTTGCAATTGCTACATGCTAAATATATAAGCTCTGGGCCCTGTGGTTTCAGAGAAGAAGATTTTTGAAGCTTTTTTTCCATAATGAGTCTATGGGAGCGAAGGGGCCCCAGGGTGTGGCCCATTTGGCACCCAGGGGCATGATTGGCAGGAATTATGTAGTTGACTACTTGCCCTTGCTACATGCTAAATATCTAAGCTCTGGGCCCTGTGGTTTAGAGAAGAAGATTTTAAAAATTTTTCCCTATTATGAGTCTATGGGAGCTATATGTTGCCATGGCAACCAGAATTCCAATCTGATCAGCCCAAAAACCTTATGCAGCCTTTCCCCCTACCTAGTGATGCTTCACATGAAATTTGATCAAGATTGGCCATGGGGTATTGGAGATATACTTATTTGAAATTGTTTACGGACTGACGGACGCACGCACGACGGACGACGGACAAAAAGTGATCCCAAAAGCTCACCTCGTCACTACGTGACAGGTGAGCTAAAAAGTTTGCAAGAAGATTAAACAGACATCATAAGCAGACGACATGTCGTAAGCAGACGACATTGTCAGATGTAGTTTTTCTCGGCGCCTTCAATAAAAGTGTGGTATACATGACATACAGAAAAGACTATGGTGTTTTTTCTACTATTCCAGGTAACATATACTAAGATGAAAAAAAAATATTATGTGTATCCTAGAATCAAAGAATGCAGTGTGTTTAGATCGGGAGATGATTCACGTAAGCAGTATAAGACTTGTATTCAAATCCTGTTTATGTTTCAATGTCTTTGCATTTATAAGTACATTGTATATTAACATACAGATATTAGCTTCTCTGTTTTGGATATAATATAAACCAGTGCTTCAGCTGAAGTGCACGACCCGCCAAATGCTTTTAGCTTTATGAGTGTTACCATATATGGGTATGGCGGCCATTTTGGTGATGTGACCTGGAACTAAAACGGTTCCCCCAATAAATGCACCTTATCGTAAGGAGCAAAAATATATCTTATACTTTAGTACTGTATTCTGAATCGTTTGCAGGATAAAATGCATTCTCACTTTTCCAATACAAAAGCATATGTGTCAAAGTTTGACTTAGGCACAAAGAATGTCAAGGTCAACCCAGGGTCACCATTTTAGCACTTTATGATGGGCCTACGTCCAAGATGCTATTTATCAAGTTTCGTGGAAATCTGCCCAGTGGTTCTGGAGAAGACTATTTTTGAAGGGTTTTTACCATATATGGCTTGGCGGCCATTTTGGTCATGTGACCTGGACCCCATGAGCAAATTTTGGTTTTACCCATCCCATAGAGGCTCCATATGAAATTTGACTTAAATTGGCCCAACGGTTTCCGAGGAGAAGCAGTTCGAAAATGTTCACATTTTTTGCCTCGGCGAGGCTATACTAAATGGAATGTAACATTTGGCAAGTTCATTGGTTAGATCTCATTGATATCTATCAGTATGCCAAAAATTATATAAATATTCCAATCGGTTAAGTCACTATCACCAATTTCACAAACGGGTTATGGACGGACAGTCAGACTGAAAGAATGACACGGTGATTTTAGGGCACTCTTAGAAAATCAACCTACTTCAGTTGGTTGCTTTTTCTGCGGGTCGTGCAATTAAAGATACACCCAAAAAATACAGTTTATGCAGACAAGAGCTGTCATCAGACAACAAAGCTCACCTGAGAAAGTGTTCTTGAGACCATGGACATACGCAGGGGTACTGCTGAATATTTCTATCACGATATAAAATATGAACCAAATCAATTGCGGAAAAAATATAAGCTATTAAGAGACTAAAACAAGCAATTTCTAAGTTTGTGACCTTGACCTTCAGGTCAGGGGCATGGACTGGGGTATGCTTGCGAGTGTTTGTGTTTTACATCACACCAACACCTAAGGTCATATGGAGACGGGATGGGCTGGAATATTGCTGAATAATACTTTGGATCTTTATCTACCTTCATAACAAATATGATCCAAATCCATCATCTAAAATTTCTAAGTCTGATACCTCAACCTTGAGACCATGGCCATGGGTACTGCTGAATAAACATGCGACCAATATCTGTCATCATACCAAATATGAACCAAATCTATCAGTATGCCAAAAATTGTTTAAATATTCCAAGCGGTTAAGTCACTATCACCGATTTTCACAAACGGGTTACGGACGGACAGACAGACTGACAGAATGACCGAATGACAGAATGACACGGTGATTTTGAGGGCACTCTTAGAAAATCAACCGACTTCAGTCGGTCACTTTTTCTGCGGGTCGTGCAATCCATTGTATGGTTTGGAAAGTATGAGCTGATAAAAACTTTTACAATAAAAATTTCTTTTTAGTCTGTGATTTTGACCTTGAGGTCATAGGCAAGGGACGGCGTATTGCTTAATAAAACTTTGGACCCATATCTATCATATCATATCAAATATGAACCAAATCCATCATATGACTTGGAAAATTTTGAGCTGATGAAAAACTTTGACATTAAAAATTTCCAAGTCTGTCACCTTGAACTTGTGGTCATGGGCTTGGGCCAGGGTACTGCTGAATAAAGTTTTGACCTGTATCTATCCTTGTTTTGTTTGTTTGTTTATTTGATTTGTGGTTTAACATACCCATCAACACTGTATAGGTCATTTTGGAGATGTTGCTTCCTATTTTGTGGGACTTTTATCCAACATTGAGATGAAATGACATCTCAAGCCTTGTCGCCCAATGACGGACACCGCTTTGCCTGGGCAGGCTTAGATCCTTAAAGCGGTTTACCAGTACTCGTGTGCGGTCAGATTCAGCTCTGCCTGGAAGCATCTATTTCTTCAAGCCCCTATGAGTGGGGGCCGATATCTATCTTTGTACCAAAATATGAACTATATCCATCACATGGTTTGGCAAACATTGGGTCTTAAAAATCTTTGATGTAAATGTTGACACTGATGCCAATTACAATGCAAAAAGCATCTCTTGGGATGGTGCAATAGCTCTCTCCAGGTGAGCTAAAAAAAATGGCCACCGGTATTGTCATGTTTCCTTTCAGTGGATATAACATGCTGATTGTATGTTTTTTTTTGTTTGTTTCTTTTTTTTAATAAAAAAGTTTCTGCTTTGGACCCAAACAATGTTGTTACAAAGAGGCTGTAGTGTACAGTAATGATCTTAAGTATTGGGACAGATAGACCGAAGCAAACAGTGCAGACCCAGATCAGACTGCTCCTGAAGGAGCAGTCTGATCAGGGTCTACACTTTTTGCCACTCTGTCTGCACCTTTCATACTCCTTGCTGGATCATTAAACAAATTTGTTAAAGTTTTAGGAGAATTATAGTAAGTCCTCAAGGTGTCCCAATTTTTAGGATTTTTACGGTATTTGTATTTATTCCCAGCCTCACATTACAATATATGACAAGAGTTCTTCCTGGACTTCATTGAGCTTCAAAATAATGTCTACCCTTGAAAATCATTATGATAAAAAAAAAACGTGCGACATAGTGCATTTTTTCACATCTACAAAATTGCTACTTTTCTGATGAAAATCAGTGATATTTTTCTTATAAATACTGCAATGTGTGTATGTGTGTGTGAATTAGGGTTTAACGTCGCTTTCAACGATTCTTCAGTCATATCACGACGGTGTCTGGTTGCGACAGGGAGCTCAATGCTCACTTTTACAGTGCTGCCTCACTGAAGTATCATGTCCCAGACACATTACATGATACCACACCCAGTCACATTATCCTGACACTGGGTCGACCAGTCCTAGCTCTACCCCGTAAATCTGAGTGCCAAGCGAGGAGCAGCTAGTACCATTCTTAATGACTTTGGTAAGTCACAGCCTGGGATCGAACCTGTGACCTCCCGTTCCCCGGAGCGGACACCTGGGGTTTACAAGGGTATACCTTATTTCTGCTCTAAAATATAGATTGTGGGTACTCGTTAGAACCGCCTCAATGAGGCGGTTCTAACGAGTACCCACAATCTATATTTTGAGCAGAAATAAGAAAAATATCACAATTTTTCATCATAAAATGTTCATTTTTTGGGTGGTAAAGTTGCAATGTAGTTGTATAGGCATGTTTTCATAATGTTTTGACTTCACTGTATCACAGTGATGTCAAACCTAATGATGGCATACATTATATCCTATTTAAACATGTGAACTTTTTTCGATTTTTATCCCATCTCTGGGTAGGATAAGAATTTCTATCCCAAGTTAAGTTAAGGATTCCCTTATCTGGTGTGCAAGAAATAGAGGATCATACATGAATGTTCATGTATTATTGAATTTATTAAACGAGTTGAGGAAAAGGGATAAAATGCGAGCCTTTGCCGATCATTTTATCCCTTTTCCTCAACGAGTTTAATAAATTCAATAATACATGAGCACGAATGCAAGATTCTATTTATCATATGACATTTAAAGCGCATTTTATTCACGATTGTTTGCAAAAATACCAATATTCCGCCATTAGTTCACGCTACGTCGTTAAGGATGTCGTACATGTAACGTTACGGGACGTATCTAGATAATTTGCATATTTAATCAACCAGTGGATTATCGAAAATAATACATGGCGTTATTACACTCTCAGGCGCGACGTCATATGATAAACTATTTTCCTTATTTTTGCTCCAAACGATAGATTGTGTGTACCCATTAAAACCACCTCAATGAGGCAGTTCTAATGAGTATACTCAGAATCTAAATAAAAACATAGATTGCTGGTACTCATTCCAACTGCCTCAAGACGGTTCAAATGAGCACCCACAATAGATGTTTAAGCAGAAATAAAAATAATTCACAAATTTTCATCAGAAAAATATCTGTTATGGAGCAATGAAAGAATTTACAATGACACTAGGCAGTGTAATCATAGTGAGAAGAGGACGAAAACTTGCACACTTTTCAAACACAATCTAGACCAAATTGAAATGTACCATTTCAAACAGCAAATATTTTGTGGGAAAATATATCCTTTCAGAAACTGTGTGACAAGCCTGCACCATTTCACAATCAAATGTACCAATAATGCACCCTTAAAACATATATGAATCGCTTAAAAACAATTTAGTTTGGCAATAATAATGCAATAATTCATTAGTTTTACATCAGTATCCTGATTTTTACCTTTGTCCGACTCTGAAATCAGAAATAATGTTAAAGGGCTATAAGAATTCTTTGACACACTTTTCAACCCAATTTTCAAGGTGCAGTACAGATCCCTATGCAAACAGTGCAGATCTTGAAGAGACAGCTCATTATGACCCGTATACAATATTTCACGAACAATCTCCATGAAATAATGTTACCCTACCTGGTGGAGACACATCACGTTAATAAGTCAGTGAAATGAAGACCCCAGTAAACCCCACTTCATACAGAGAAAATTGGGATTTACAGGGATATACATTCTTTTGCTTATTTCCGCTCCAGGACATAGGCTGTGGGTACTCGTTAGAACCGCCTCAGTGAGGCGGTTCTAAAGAGCACCCACAACCTATGTTTGCAGTAGAAATAAGAAACATATTACGGATTTTCATCAGAAAAGTAGCCATTTTGGAGATGTGAAAAATGCACTATGTCGCAAGGGTATGTTTTCTTAATGAAAAAAACGCAACCTCCTGGACACCAGACAGACATGCAGGCCTAATTGGCCGAGACTAGCTAGTCTGGCCAAAAAAAAAACTTGCGCATTCTACAGTGTTCAGTTCTGTGCCATAGTCCTTGTCTAACTAGAGCTGTCAGAGGATCTGACTATAGCCCCGCTTCAGCGCTGTCAGAGAAGAAAGTTATTTAAGCTGCAGAGAAAACAGTTATGAACAAGAAATAACTGTTGAAAATTTTACATTATCTGGAAAAACTCTAAGAGTTGTGAGCCCTTGTCCCTCATTTCAATGAGCATGATACATTACCAGAATGTCCATGTTTATACTAAATTTCATCTTCCATTTTTCAATGTTCAAAGGGTAATAACTCCTAAAGTAGGCAAATCAGAGTCAGGGTTCCTGCGCTCTGCACATTGTCTCATGGTGCTTTACACTTGTGTGAAGTGTCATGAAAATATCTCAAATGGTTTGTGAGTTATGGAGCCGACACAGTCAAAATTGCCTTTTTAAATGTTCAAAGGGCAATAACTCCTAAAGTAGGCAAACCAGAGTTATGGTTCCTGCACTCTGCACATCATCTCAAGGTGTTTTTCATTTATTTGAAGTTTCATGAAAATATCAGAAACGGTTATGGAGCGGACATAGTTAAAATTGCCATTTTTTAATATTCAAAAGCCTATAACTGAAAAAGTAGACAATCCAGAGTTTGGGTTCCTGCGCTCTGCACACGTAATATGGTGCTTTACATTTGTGTGAAGTTTCATAAAATTATCTCAAACGGTTTTTGAGTTATCGAGCAAAGACGGCTAAAATTGATATTTTTCAATATTCAAAGGGAAATAACTCAAAAATTAGGCAATCCAGAGTTATGGTTCCTGCACTCTGCACACCATCTCATGGTGTTTAATATTTGTGTGAAGTTTCATGAAAATATGTGAATGGGTTTTAAAGTTATGGAGTGGACACGAAAATTGTTAACAGACACAGACAGACACACAGAAAATACGAAAACCAGAGTTATGGTTCTTGCGCTCTGCACATTGTCTCATAGTGCTTAACATTTGTGTGAAGTTTCATGAAATTATCTCAAACGGTTTTCGAGTTATGAAGCGGACACTGTTAAAATTGCCATTTTTCAATGTTCAAAGGGCAATAACTCCAAAAATAAGCAATGCAGAGTTATGGTTCCTGCGCTCTGCACATCGTCTCATAGTGCTTAACATTTGTGTGAAGTTTCCTAAAAATATCTCAAACGGTTTTCGAGTTATGAAGCGGACACAATTAAAATTGCCATTTTTCAATGTTCAAAGGGCAATAACTCCAAAAGTAGGCAATCCACAGTTATAATTCCTTCGCTCTGCACATTGTCTTATGGTGTTTAACATTTGTGTGAAGTTTCATGAAAATATGTTAAGCAGATACAAAGTTATGGAGCCAACACAAATTAACGGAATCACGGAATTACGGAATTACAGAAAATGTTCAAAGGGCAATAACTCCAAAAGTAGGCAATCCACAGTTATAATTCCTTCGCTCTGCACATTGTCTTATGGTGTTTAACATTTGTGTGAAGTTTCATGAAAATATGTTAAGCAGATACAAAGTTATGGAGCCAACACAAATTAACGGAATCACGGAATTACGGAATGACAGAAGGACATGGCAAATCCAATATAGCCCAACTTTTTCAAAGCGGGCTATAACAAGTCCGTGTAATCAACACCCCTGTAAATCCCACTTTATATACAGACAAGAGGGCCCAATGGCCCTATATCGCTCACCTGTGTACCAGAAAATCATTGGTGTAGGAGACCACTTGACATTGCTACATACTAAATATCAAAGCTCAGGCAAAGCGGTGTCCATGCTTATAAACCCTATTGGTTTCATTGGACGACAGGGCTTGAGATGTAATTTAACCTCAATGTCGGGTAAAAGTCCCACACAATTGTAAGAGGCATCTCCAAAATGACCTATACAGTGTTGACGGGGATGTAAAACCTCAAATCAAACAAAATCTGTGCCTTATGGTTTTGGAGAAGAAGATTTTTTGAAGTTTTTTCTAGTATAAGTCTATAGAAGCTAATGAGCCCTGGGGCTTGGCCAATTTTGACCCAAAGGGCATGGTTGGCAGGATTTATGTAGGCGACCATTTTGTGTTGCTATATACTAATTATCTAATGTCTGTACTTCATGGTTTCAAAGAAGATGTTTGAAGCTTTTTTTTCATTATAAGTTTGTTGGAGTTAAGGGGCCACAGGATTTGGCCAATTTGGACCCCAGGGGCATGATTGGCAGGATTCATGTAGGCAACCACTTGACATTGCTACAAGCTAAATACCTAAGCTCTGGGACTTATGGTTTCAGAGAAGAAGATTTTTGAAGATTTTTTTCCCCATTTTAAGTTTTTTTTTTTTGTGTGTGTGTGTTTGTTTTTTTTTGTTTTTTTCATTATAAGGGCCCTGTGGTTTCAGAGAAGAAGATGTTTGAAGTTTTTCCGATTGTAAGTCTATGGAAGCTAAAGAGCCCTAGGGGTGGCCAATTTGGATCCCAGGGGCATAATTGACAGGATTTATGTAGGTGGCCACCTGACATTGCTACATACTAAAAATCTAAACTCTGGGCCTTATGGTTTCATAGAAGAAGATTTTTTAAGTTTTTTTCCATTATAAGTCTATTGGAGCTGATGAGCTCGGGCGTGGCCAATTTTGACCCCAGGGGCAGGGTTAGCAGGATTTATGTAGCTGGCTATTTTATGTTGCTAGATACTAAATATCTAAGTTCTGTGCTTCACAGTTTCTAAGAAGATTTTTGAAGCTTTTTTCCATTATGAGTCTATGGGAACTAAGGGGCCCTGGGGCTTGGCCCATTTGGACCCCAGGGGCATGACTATCAGGAAATATGTAGATGACCACTTGCCGTTGCAACATGCTAAATATCTAAGCTCTGGGCCCTGTGGTTTCAGAGAAGAAGATTTTTTAAGCTTTTTTTCCATTATGAGTCTATGGGAGCTAATGGGGTCCCAGGGTGTGGCCCATTTGGACCCCAGGGGCATGATTGGCAGGATTTATGTAGGTGACCACTTGTCATTGCCACATGCTAAATATATGAGCTCTGGGCCCTGTGGTTTCAGAGAAGAAGATTTTTTGAAGCTTGCTTCCAATATGAGTCTATGGGAGCTAAGTGGCCCCAGGGTGTGGCCCATTTGGACCCCAGGGGCATGATTGGCAGGAGTAATGTAGGTGACTACTTGCCATTGCTACATGCTAAATATCTAAGCTCTGGGCCCTGTGGTTTCAGAGAAGAAGATTTTTGAAGCTTTTTTCCAATATGAGTCTATAGGAGCTAAGGTGCCCGGGGCGTAGCCCGTTTGTAACCCAGGGGTATGATTGGCAGGAATAACGTAGGCGACCACTTGCCATTGCTACATGCTAAATATCTAAGCTCTGCGCCTTGTGGTTTCAGAGAAGAAGATATTTTAAACTTTTTTCCATTATGAGTCTATGGGAGCAAAGGGGCCCCAGGGCGTGGCCCATTTAGAACCCAGGGGCATGATTGGCAGGAATTATGTAGGTGACCAATTGCCGTTGCTACATGCTAAATGTCTAAGCTCTGGGCCCTGTGGTTTCAGAGAAGAAGATTTTTTATTTTTTTTCCATTATGAGTCTATAGGAGCTAAGGGGCCCAGGGGCGTGGCCCGTTTGGACCCAAGGGGCATGATTGGCAGGTATTATGTAGGCGACCACTTGCCATTGCTACATGTTAAATATCTAAGCTCTGGGCCCTGTGGTTTCAGAGAAGAAGATTTTTTAAGCTTTTTTCCATTATGAGCCTATGGGAGTAACAGGGCCCCGGGGCGTGGCCCATTTGGACCCCAGGGGCATGATTGGCAGGAATTATGTAGGTGACCAATTGCCATTGCTACATGCTAAATATCTAAGCTCTGGGCCCTGTGGTTTCAGAGAAGAAGATTTCTGAAGCTTTTTTTCCATTATGAGTCTATGGGAGCGAAGGGGCCCCGGGTTGTGGTCAATTTGGACCCCAGGGGCATGATTGGCAGGAATTATGTAGGTGACCACTTGCTAATGCTACATGCTAAATACCTAAGCTCTGGATCCTGTGGTTTCAGAGAAGAAGTTTTTTGAAGCTTTTTTTCCATTATGAGTCTATGGGAGCAAAGGGGCCCGGGGGCGTGGCCCATTTGGAACCCAGGGGCATGATCGGCAGGAATTATGTAGGTGACCACTTGCAGTTGCTACATGCTAAATATCTAAGCTCTGGGCTCTGTGGTTTCAGAGAAGAAGATTTTTGAAGCTTTTTTTCCATTATGAGTCTATTGGAGTTAAGGGGCCCCGGGGTGTGGCCAATTTGGACCCCAGGGACATGATGGCAGGATTTATGTAGGTGACCACTTGACATTGTTACAGGCTAAATATCTAAGCTCTGGGCCCAGTAGTTTCAGAGAAGAAGATATTTTAATTTTTTCCCATTGTAAGTCTATGGGAGCTATTTGTTGCCATGGCAACCAGAATTCCAATCTGATCTGCCCAAAAACCTTATGCAGCCTTCCCCCCTACCTTATGATGCTTCTCATGAAATTTGATCAAGACTGCCCATGGGGTATTAGAGATATACTTATTTGAAATTGTTTACGGACGCACGGACGGACGCACGGACGAACGCACGGACGGACGCACGCACGGACGCACACACGACGGACGACGGACAAAAAGTGATCACAAAAGCTCACCTTGTCACTACGTGACAGGTGAGCTAAAAACAGGGGTTTACAGGGGTAGCAATTCTTTCTCTTATTACTGCTCCGAGAACGGGCCTCCGTGGCCTAGTGGTTAAGAGTGCGGACTCTTGATCATTAGGTCTCTCAGCACTGTGGTTCGAGCCTCGCTCGGGTCACATATGAGACGCCAAGTTCTGCAACGGAAGGTCAGGTGGTTTTTCTCCGGGTACTCCGGTTTTCGCCCACCTCTGATTAACGATCGGCTCGATATGAGTGAAATAATCTTGAAAGGGCCGTAAAACCAAAACCAAAAAAAAAAAAAAAAAAATTTCTGCACCGAGACATAGGTTGTGGGAACTCGTTAGAACCGCCTCAATAAGGCGGTTCTAACGAGTACCAGGCGGTTCTAACGAGTACCAACAACCTATGTTTCGAGCATTAATAAGAAAAATATCACAGATTTTCATCAGAAAAGTAGCCATTTTGGAGATGTGAAAAATGCACTATGTTGCACAGGTATGTTTTCGTAATGAAAAAAACGTAATGTCCTGGACACCGTCAGACATGCAGGCCTAACTAGTCGAAACTAGCTAGTCTGGCCCAGAAAAAAAAACTTGCGCATTCTACAGTTTTCAGTTCTGTGCCATAGTCCTGGCTTCCAAAGGATTACCCTTTTATAGAACATACTGCACACCATGTTAACATGTTCGTGTAATGAACAACCCTGTAAATCCCACTTTACATACAGAAAACTGGGGTTTACAGGGGTAGTAATTATTTTTCTTATTACTGCTCCAAGACATAGGTTAAGGGTACTCGTTAGAACCGCCTCATTGAGGCGGTTCTAACGAGTACCAACAACCTATGTTTGGGGCATTAATAAGAACAAGAGGGCCCAATGGCCCTATATCGCTCACCTGTGTACCAGAAAATCATTAGTGTAGGAGACCACTTGACATTGCTACATACTAAATATCTAAGCTCAGGCAAAGCGGTGTCGATGCTTATAAACCCTGCTGGTTTCATTGGGCGAAAGGGGTTGAGATGTAATTTCATCTCAACACGGCACAGTTGGCAGGATTTATGTAGGCGACCATTTTGTGTTGCTATATACTAAATATCTAAGGTCTGTACTTCATGGTTTCAAAGAAGATGTTTGAAGCTTTTTCCATTATCAGTTTGTTGGAGTTTTGGGGCCACAGGATTTGGACCCCAGGGGCATGATTGGCAGGATTCATGTAGACGACCACTCGACATTGCTACATGCTAAATACCTAAGCTCTGGGACTTATGGTTTCAGAGAAGAAGATTTTTGAAGAATTTTTTCCCCCATTTGAAGTTGTTTTTTTTTTTGTGTTTTTTTTTCATTATAAGGGCCCTGTGTTTTCAGAGAAGAAGATTTTTGAATTTTCTCCAATTGCAAGTCTATGGAAGCTAAAGAGCCCTGTGGTGGGGCCAATTTGGATCCCAGGGGCATAACTGGCAGGAGTTATGTAGGTGGCCACTTGACATTGCTACACACTAAAAATCTAAGCTCTGGGCCTTATGGTTTAACAGAAGAAGATTTTTTAATTTTTTTTCCATTATAAGTCTACTGGAGATGATGAGCTCGGGCGAGGCCAATTTTGACCCCAGGGGCAGGGTTAGCAGGATTTTTGTAGCTGGCTATTAATATGTTGCTAGATACTAAATATCTAAGTTCTGTGCTTCACAGTTTCTGAGAAAAGGATTTTTGAAAGTTTGCCATTATGAGTCTATGGGAGCTAAGGGGCCCCGGGGCGTGGCCCATTTGGACCCCAGGGGCATGATTAGCGGGAAATATGAAGGTGACCACTTGCCTTTGCTACATGCTAAATATCTAAGCTCTGGGCGCTGTGGTTTCAGAGAAGAAGATTTTTGAAGCTTTTTTTCCATTATGAGTCTATTGGAGCTAAGGGGCCCCGGGGTGTGGCCAATTTGGACCACAGGGGCATGATTGGCAGGAATTATGTAGGTGACCACTTGCTGTTGCTACATGCCAAAATATCTCAGCTCTGGGCCCTGTGGTTTCAGAGAAGAAGATTTTGAAGCTTTTTTCCGTTATGAGTCTATGGATGCTAAGGGGAACTGGGGCTTGGCCCAGTTGGACCCCACGGGCATGATTGGCAGGATTTATGTAGGTGACCACTTGCCATTGCTACATGCTAAATATCTCAGCTCCGGGCCCTGTGGTTTCAGAGAAGAAGATTTTTGAAGTTTTTTTTTTCCATTATGAGTCTATAGGAGCTAAGGGGCCCCGGGGCGTGGCCCTTTTGGACCCCAGGGGCATGATTGGCAGGAATTATGTAGGCGACCACTTTCCTTTGCTACATGCTAAATATCTAAGCTCTGGGCCCTGTGGTTTCAGAGAAGAAGATTTTTTAAGCTTTTTTCCATTATGAGTCTATGGGAGCAAAGGGGCCCAGACACGTGGCCCATTTGGAACCCAGGGGCATGATTAGCAGGAATTATGTAGATGACCAATTGCCGTTGCTACATGCTAAATATCTAAACTCTGGGCCCTGTGGTTTCAGAGAAGAAGATTTTTGAAGCTTTTTTTTTCCATTATGAGTCTATGGGAGCTAAGGGACCCCAGGGCGTGGCCCATTTGGACCCTAGGGGCATGATTGGCAGGATTTATGTAGGTGACCACTTGCCGTTGCTACATGCCAAATACCTCAGCTCTGGGCCCTGTGGTTTCAGAGAAGAAGATTTTTGAAGCTTTTTTCCATCATGAGTCTATAGGAGCTAAAGGGCCCCGGGCGTGGCCCGTTTGGACCCCAGGGGCATGATTGGCAGGAATTATGTAGGTGACCACTTGCCGTTGCTACATGCTAAATATCTAAGCTCTGGGCGCTGTAGTTTCAGAGAAGAAGATTTTTGAAGCTTTTTGTTCCATTATGGGTCTATGGGAGCTAAGGGGCCCTAGGGCATCGCCCATTTGGAACCCAGGGGCATGATTGGCATGATTTATGTAGGTGACCACTGGCCGTTGCTACATGCTAAATATCTAAGCTCTGGGCCCTGTGTTTCAGAGAAGAAGATTTTTGAAGCTTTTTTTTCCATTATGAGTCTGGCAGGAATTATGTAGGTGACCACTTGCCGTTGCTACATGCTAAATATCTAAGCTCTGGGCCCTGTGGTTTCCGAGAAGAAGATTTTTGAAGCTTTTTGTTCCATTATGAGTCTATGGGAGCGCAGGGGCCCCGGGTTGTGGCCCTTTTGGACCCCAGGGGCATGATTGGCAGGAATTATGTAGGTGACCACTTGCTGTTGCTACATGCCAAATATCTCAGCTCTGGGCCCTGTGGTTTCAGAGAAGAAGATTTTTTAAGCTTTTTTCCATTATGAGTCTATGGGAGCAAAGGGGCCCAGACACGTGGCCCATTTGGAACCCAGGGGCATGATTAGCAGGAATTATGTAGATGACCAATTGCCATTGCTACATGCTAAATATCTAAACTCTGGGCCCTGTGGTTTCAGAGAAGAAGATTTTTGAAGCTTTTTTTTTTCCATTATGAGTCTATGGGAGCTAAGGGACCCCGGGGCGTGGCCCATTTGGACCCTAGGGGCATGATTGGCAGGATTTATGTAGGTGACCACTTGCCGTTGCTACATGCCAAATACCTCAGCTCTGGGCCCTGTGGTTTCAGAGAAGAAGATTTTTGAAGCTTTTTTCCATCATGAGTCTATAGGAGCTAAAGGGCCCCGGGCGTGGCCCGTTTGGACCCCAGGGGCATGATTGGCAGGAATTATGTAGGTGACCACTTGCCGTTGCTACATGCTAAATATCTAAGCTCGGGGCGCTGTAGTTTCAGAGAAGAAGATTTTTGAAGCTTTTTGTTCCATTATGGGTCTATGGGAGCTAAGGGGCCCTAGGGCATCGCCCATTTGGAACCCAGGGGCATGATTGGCATGATTTATGTAGGTGACCACTGGCCGTTGCTACATGCTAAATATCTAAGCTCTGGGCCCTGTGTTTCAGAGAAGAAGATTTTTGAAGCTTTTTTTTCCATTATGAGTCTATGGGAGCTAAGGGGCCCCAGGGTGTGGCCAATTTGGACCCCAGGGGCATGATTGGCAGGAATTATGTAGGTGACCACTTGCTGTTGCTACATGCCAAATATCTCAGCTCTGGGCCCTGTGGTTTCAGAGAAGAAGATTTTTGAAGCTTTTTTCCATTATGAGTCTATAGGAGCTAAAGGGCCCCGGGGCGTGGCCCGTTTGGACCCCAGGGGCATGATTGGCAGGAATTATGTAGGTGACCACTTGCCGTTGCTACATGCTAAATATCTAAGCTCTGGGCCCTGTGGTTTCCGAGAAGAAGATTTTTGAAGCTTTTTGTTCCATTATGAGTCTATGGGAGCGCAGGGGCCCCGGGTTGTGGCCAATTTGGACCCCAGGGGCATGATTGGCAGGAATTATGTAGGTGACCACTTGCTGTTGCTACATGCCAAATATCTCAGCTCTGGGCCCTGTGGTTTCAGAGAAGAAGATTTTGAAGCTTTTTTTATTATGAGTCTATGGGAGCTAAGGGGCCCCTGGGCTTGGCCCATTCGGACCACACGGGCATGATTGGCAGGATTTATGTAAATGACCACTTGCCATTGCTACATGCTAAATATCTAAGCTCTGGGCCCTGTGGTTTCAGAGAAGAAGATTTTTGAAGTTTTTTTTTTCCATTATGAGTCTATAGGAGCTAAGGGGCCCCGGGGCGTGGCCCTTTTGGACCCCAGGGGCATGATTGGCAGGAATTATGTAGGTGACCACTTGCCGTTGCTATCTGCTAAATATCTAAGCTCTGGGCGCTGTGGTTTCAGAGAAGAAGATTTTTTAAGCTTTTTTCCATTATGAGTCTATGGGAGCAAAGGGGCCCCGGCGCGTGGCCCATTTGGAACCCAGGGGCATGATTAGCAGGAATTATGTAGGTGACCAATTGCCGTTGCTACATGCTAAATATCTAAACTCTGGGCCCTGTGGTTTCAGAGAAGAAGATTTTTGAAGCTTTTTTTTTTCCATTATGAGTCTATGGGAGCTAAGGGACCCTGGGGCGTGGCCCATTTGGACCCTAGGGGCATGATTGGCAGGATTTATGTAGGTGACCACTTGCCATTGCTACATGCCAAATACCTCAGCTCTGGGCCCTGTGGTTTCAGAGAAGAAGATTTTTGAAGCTTTTTACCATTTTGAGTCTATAGGAGCTAAAGGGCCCCGGGGCGTGGCCCGTTTGGACCCCAGGGGCATGATTGGCAGGAATTATGTAGGTGACCACTTGCCGTTGCTACATGCTAAATATTTAAGCTCTGGGCCCTGTGGTTTCCGAGAAGAAGATTCTTGAAGCTTTTTGTTCCATTATGAGTCTATGGGAGCGCAGGGGCCCCGGGGCGTCGCCCATTTGGAACCCAGGGGCATGATTGGCAGGAATTATGTAGGTGACCACTGGCCGTTGCTACATGCTAAATATCTAAGCTCTGGGCCCTGTGGTTTCAGAGAAGAAGATTTTTTAAGCTTTTTTTCCATTATGAGTCTATTGGAGCAAAGGGGCCCCGGTGTGTGGCCAATTTGGACCCCAGGGGCATGATTGGCAGGAATTATGTAGGTGACCACTAGCCGATGTTACATGCCAAATATCTCAGCTCTGGGCCCTGTGGTTTCAGAGAAGAAGATTTTTGAAGCTTTTTTCCATTATGAGTCTATAGGAGCTAAAGGGCCCCAGGGTGTGGCCCATTTGGACCCCAGGGGCATGATTGGCAGGAATTATGTAGGCGACCACTTGCCGTTGCTACATGCTAAATATCTAAGCTCTGGGCCCTGTGGTTTCCGAGAAGATTTTTGAAGCGTTTTGTTCCATTATGAGTCTATGGGAGCGAAGGGGCCCCGAGGCGCGGCCAATTTGGACCCCAAGGGCATGATTGGCAGGAATTATGTAGGTGACCACTGGCCTTTAATACATGCTAAATATCTAAGCTCTAGGCCCTGTGGTTTCAGAGAAGAAGATATTTTAATTTTTTCTCATTGTAAGTCTATGGGAGCTATATGTTGCCATGGCAACCAGAATTCCAATCTGATCAGCCCAAAAACCTTATGCAGCCTTTCCCCCTACCTGATGATGCTTCTCATGAAATTTGATCAAGATTGACCATGGGGTATTAGAGATATACTTATTTGAAATTGTTTACGAATGGATACTTAAGTGGCTAGGCATTGGCATATTGACTACTTAAGTGGCAAATTCTCTTAAGCGGCAAGCCACCTAAGAGACAATTTTTGCCACTTAAGTACCAAAATAACGGAATAAAGTCCATTTGGACCTACGAATATATACTTAAGTGTCAAAATGTCCAAATTTTTTGCCCCCTAACTGTCGTTTCATTGGTGCGGACGGACGAACGGACGGACGCACGGACGCATGACGGACAAAAAGTGATCACAAAAGCTCACCTTGTCACTACGTGACAGGTGAGCTAAAAATATCTCCATGAAACAATGTTGCCAGGCCCAGTGATGATTGAACAAGGGAGAGAATGACTGTAGAAAATATATCATGAACGCTGCTAGACCTGGCGGGATTGAACCCATGACCTCTTGATCACCAGTTGGACGTACATCCATCTGTGGCAACACAGATGAACCACATTCATTGTATGGAAGATCAGGTGTTTCTTCTCTAAGCATTCCAGTTTTCATCCACTTCAGAAGGACTAACTGCTCACAAGCCTCACATAAATGACATATTCTTGAAAGAGCCATACTAAAATTAAATACATGCAAATAAAATTCATACAACACATACGAAAAACCACAGTAAAAAAAATGATTAAAGTGATCTAGGTCCTATTGTTCAAAGCTCCAAACAACTTCTAAAATCATAAGTTAACCCTTTTTGTACCAAATGGAATCTTCCTCCTTATATATAGCAGGAGTCCATTTCAAAATTCAGGGTTGTCAGGTTGTATTTTCTTCAAAATTAATTTGGAAAATGGATGACCTTTTTGCAAACAGTGTAGGCCCTGATCAGATGGCGCATTCTGCGGCATCTGATCTGGGCCTGCACTGTTTGCCAATTACCCGTTTTGGGGTTTCCTGTACTTAATGGTTAACGTCTCATCATAATTTCTATCATTCAGTACGGCAAAAAAATAAATTGCTGAAAACAAAATGAGCAGCTGCTACTCACACTTTTTGCAGTAAATTTTGTATTACATTAGTAACTATACTTGCTTAAACATTTATCATTCTGAAGACTAACAAGTTCGTTAAGCAAATGAGGCCTTATACAACTGAAACCTGGTACCAGCAGGTCACAGCAGTTATCTAAACAAGCTCGAAAGTGGTCAAAATGTAAACAATTCTATGAAGTACAATATCTCATTATCTGGTATTTTTGCTGAAAAAATGTGAGCAGCTTTTGCAAATGCAAAAGCTTCTCACATTTTTTTAGCAAAAATATTAGCAAATTTGCCATATTAAATGATCAAAGTTGTTTTAGTGTGTTAACTAATGACTTTGTTAGTTTTGAACAACTGGGCACTGATATTTACTACAATTATGATAAATACAGATGACGTTACCTCATGTACGGCTTTCTTTATGCCTTTCCAGAGTTCCTTGCCGCTATTAGCAAAATAAAGGTGATACTGTTGATTAATCAAGTTTCAAATTATACTCACCACAAAGTGAAAGTGCACAACGGCTGTGTATGAAAAATGCTTTCCTGGATAAAGAAGCATCACAATAATTTAAGTTTTTATCATTGCCAGTACATGTACTAATGTTATTGCCAAAGTATTTTCCAAAAAAGTTAAACAATAATTTCTCATTAGCATGTTTTATCATGATTAACTTAAGTTGCTAGAGGGCTTATTGCAAATTCTAACACTGGTCGCCTATAATATAGCCAATAGTAAAATCTAGTGATATATTGAGTGATAAATCACTGGGCAGAAGAGCGTGATGCAAATAGCAATCTTTTTATCCAGTTTCATGACACCATTCATTGCCACCTTGACATTAGAGGGTGTAACGTCGTTTTCTTGTATCAGATACGTTATGAAAACAGGTAAAAGCACGTAATGCAGTCAGTTATATTGGCGGGACTCCTTCAAGCAATGGTGGAAGAAAGGGAGAATCTGAAGGAATCAATAGCATTTTCATTGACTTTCAGTTTGTTAGAATCAAAATAGATCAACAGCTGTAGTGCAGTGATTTACTGAGTGATATGTCACTGTTTGCCGGTAGGAGTGTAACGATGCATCGGACCATCGATGCTTTGGGATAGGCACTGGGCTGATGGTACTGCATCGATGGTAAAGTTAAACATCGATGACTATCGCCGATAGTGTATTGAACTATCGATAGTTTGGATAGTTTTCTATAGCACACAAGTTATTTTCATTCCTTAATCCCGGTCAAGCGTCAAACTATATATTGTCCTAATTATAATCCAATAATCTCTCGTGTCAGTGGGAGTTAATGGCCTATTGTCTCGAGATAAATGCGATAAAATTACAGCAGAATCGCGATTTGGCATACGTATTTAGGCATCCTATTTGTTATGCATTATGCACTATACACACAATGTCGGTATAGAGTCAGTGCACTGAAAATTCCTTCATTTAACTGGTAAATTGACAGCTTTCTGAAGCACACTTCAGCAATTAACACTTTGATGTTAATTCATTTCGAAATCATTGACACGGACGACCACCCATACCGGTATTTTGATTACGCTAATCTGCAAGCTGCTTGTAAGTCAGTGATAAGAAAAGCGATAATTAAAGTGTGTTTTTACACAGCGGTTTTTATTATCAAAGGATGCCGACCGCATTAGCATGTGAAACATGGAAAGTCTGCACATGTCACTACCGCTTCAAAAGATGCAAATATTGTTCTGTTTGATCTTTTAGAGGATTCTTATTTTGTCAATAGAAGACATCAAAGGAAATGAAATGCGTGTCGCCCTGCAAAGAACGTTTATAATTTGGGCATCCAGACATGTTTATACAGCTGAGGAATTAATTTTAAATTTTGGACACAAATACCGCACTAGAAAACATATAAACATGGTAAAATTTTCTGTTTATTTGTATTACACCTCAACCTAATTATAAACAAAACTCCGGGTCCAACCAACGGGTCGTGTTAGTCAACTGAATCGAGTTATAAACACCGACTGTATTTGTCACAGATCATTCTTATCTACTTTTACACTGTAAACACATGCCTCCAGCGCTATTGATAAGGGCTACAGTGTTCTGCGTGAAAAGGTGTGAAAATAAAGTCAAGTGAGTTTATCCCTCAATCATAAAATTTAATCCACAAACAATGTGAAAGTGATTTAATCGCCCCTAAGAGGAATAGCTACATCTAATGGTAGATGTAACACAAGAGGGCCCAATGGCCCTATATCGCTCACCTGTGTACCAGAAAATCATTAGTGTAGGAGACCACTTGACATTGCTACATACTAAATATCTAAGCTCAGGCATAGCGGTATCCATGCTTATAAACCCTATTGGTTTCATTGGGCGACAGGGCTTGAGATGTAATTTCATCTCAATGTCGGGTAAAAGTCCCACAAAATTGGAAGAGACATCTCCAAAATGACCTATACAGTGTTGACAGGGATGTAAAACCTCAAATCAAACAAAATCTGTGTCTTATGGTTTTGGAAAAGAAGTTTTTTTTTTTTTTTATTTTTTTTTCCAGTATAAGTCTATAGAAGCTAATGAGCCCTGGGGCTTGGCCAATTTTGACCCAAAGGGCATGGTTGGCAGGATTTTTGTAGGCGACCATTTTGTGTTGCTATATACTAAATATCTAAGGTCTGTCTGTATTTCATGGTTTCAAAGAAGATGTTTGAAGCTTTTTTCCATTATAAGTTTGTTAGAGTTAAGGGGCCACAGGATTTGGCCAATTTGGACTAAATATCTAAGTTCTGTGCTTCACAGTTTCTGAGAAGAAGATTTTTTTAAGCTTTCTTCCATTATGAGTCTATGGGAGGTAAGGGGCACCGGGGCGTGGACCATTTGGACCCCAGGGGCATGATTAGCAGGAAATATGTAGGTGATCACTTGCTGTTGCTACATGCTAAATATCTAAGCTCTGGGCCCTATGGTTTCAGAGAAGAAGATTTTTGAGGCTTTTCTCCATTATGAGTCTATGGGAGCTAAGGGGGTCCCAGGGTGTGGCCCATTTGGACCCCAGGCGCATGATTGGCAAGATTTATGTAGGTGACCACTTGTCATTGCCAGATTCTAAATATCTAAGCTCTGGGCCCTGTGGTTTCAGAGAAGAAGATTTTTGAATTTTTTTCCATTATGAGTCTAGGGGAGCTAAGGGGCCCCGGGCGTGGCCCATTTGGACCCCAGGGGCATGATTGGCAGGATTTATGTAGGTGACCATTTGCCATTGCTACATGCTATTTATCTAAGCTCTGGGCCCTGTGGTTTCAGAGAAAGAGATTTTTGAAGCTTTTTTTCCATTATGAGTCTATAGGAGCTAAGGGGCCCCGGGGCGTGGCTCGTTTGGACCACAGGGGCATGATTGGCAGGAATTATGTAGGTGACCATTTGCTGTTGCTACATGCTAAATATCTGAGCTCTGGGCCCTGTGGTTTCAGAGAAGAAGATTTTTGAAGCTTTTTTCTATTATGAGTCAATGGGAGCTAAGGGGCCCCAGGGCGTGGCCAATTTGGACCCAAGGGGCATGATTGGCAGGATTCATGTAGGTGACCACTTGCCTTTGCTACATGCTAATTACCTAAGCTCTGGGCCCTGCGGTTTCAGAGGAGAAGATTTTTGAAGCTTTTTTCCATTTTGAGTCTATGGGAGCAAAGGGGCCCCGGGGCGTGGCCCATTTGGAACCCAGGGGCATGATTGGCAGGAATTATGTAGGCGACCACTTTCCTTTGCTACATGCTAAATATCTAAGCTCTGGGCCCTGTGGTTTCAGAGAAGAAGATTTTTGAAGCTTTTTTCCATTATGAGTCTATAGGAGCTAAGGGGCCCCAGGGCGTGGCCTGTTTGGACCCCAGGAGCATGATTGGCAGGACTTATGTAGGTGGCCATATGCCGTTGCTACATGCTAAATTTCTAAGCTCTGGGCTCTGTGGTTTCAGAGAAGAAGATTTTTGAAGCTTTTTTTTCCATTATGAGTCTATGGGAGCTAAGGGTCCCCGGGGCATGGCCCATTTGGAACCCAGGGGCATGATTGGCAGGAATTATGTAGGTGACCACTTGCCATTGCTACATGCTAAATATCTAAGCTCTGGGCCCTATGGTTTAAGAGAAGAAGATTTTTGAACCTTTTTTTTTTCATTATGAGTATATAGGAGCTAAGGGGCCCCGGGGTGTGGCCAATTTGGACCCCAGGGGCATGATTGGCAGGAATTATATAGGTTACCACTTGCCATTGCTACATGCTAAATATCTAAGCTCTGGGCCCTGTGGTTTCAGAGAAGAAGATTTTTGAAGCTTTTTTCCATTATGAGTCTATGGGATAAAAGGGGCCCCGGGGTGTGGCCCATTTGGAACCCAGGGGCATGATTGGCAGGAATTATGTGGTTGACCACTTGCCCTTCCTACATGCTAAATATCTAAGCTCTGGGCCCTGTGGTTTCAGAGAAGAAGATTTTTGAAGCTTTTTTCCATTATGAGTCTATAGGAGCTAATGGGCCCCGGGGCGTGGTCTGTTTGGACCCAAGGGGCATGATTGGCAGGAATTATGTAGGTGACCACTTGCCGTTACTACATGCTAAATATATAAGCTCTGGGCCCTGTGGTTTCAGAGAAGAAGATTTTTGAAGCTTTTTTTCCATTATGAGTCTATGGGAGCGAAGGGGCCCCGGGGCGTGGCCCATTTGGAACCCAGGGGCATGATTGGCAGGATTTATGTAGGTGACCACCTGCCATTGCCACATGCTAAATATATAAGCTCTGGGCCCTGTGGTTTCAGAGAAGAAGATTTTTGAAGCTTTTTTTCCATTATGAGTCTATGGGATACCGGAGCGAAGGGGCCCCAGGGCGTGGCCCTTTTTGAACCCAGGGGCATGATTGGCAGGAATTATGTAGGTGACCACTTGCCATTGCTACATGCTAAATATCTAAGCTCTGGGCCCTGTGGTTTCAGAGAAGAAGATTTTTGAAGCTGTTTTTCCATTATGAGTCTATGGGAGCGAAGGGGCCCCAGGGCGTGGCCCATTTGGCACCCAGGGGCATGATTGGCAGGAATTATGTAGTTGACCATTTGCCCTTGCTACATGCTAAATATTTAAGCTCTGGGCCCTGTGGTTTCAGAGAAGATGATTTTTAAAATTTTTCCCTTTATAAGTCTATGAGAGCTATATGTTGCCATGGCAACCAGAATTCCAATCTGATCAGCCCAAAAACCTTTTGCAGCCTTTCCCCCTACCTGATGATGCTTCACATGAAATGTGATCAAGATTGGCCATGGGGTATTGGAGATATACTTATTTGAAATTGTTTACGGACGGACGCACGGACGGACGCACGGACGCACGCACGACGGACGATGGACAAAAAGTGATCCCAAAAGCTCACCTCGTCACTACGTGACAGGTGAGCTAAAAAACAGACTATTCTACTGTCTTGTGAATGGTTATGTTTTGGTGCCAAATAGGAGACACTTGGTGGAAAAAGTTGAATGCTTTAATTTATGTAAACACATCTGTATGCAGTTATTGGTGATTGACACGGAGCTTCCGGGGATAAGTCAGGATTTTTGCAAGGCACCTTTCTCTATCCACAACCGTTTAGCTATTGAGAAAATATTTTTTCCGGTTACAAACATTTTTTTACGAAAGAAATATGCACCATTAAAATAAAACGATGACATTCAACACGTCTAGGGTTGCCGGGGTAGGATGACATTATTTACCGATCGCGTGCAGAAAAATTGTAGCTGTGGTTTGTGGACAGTAAATTTTATGGCGATTTGGATTGCGGAAAACTTTGATATTCGCCTTGAACTTGCTTGTAGGGCGGGTGTGCAAGTTTGGGCTCGTTTTGGATGGAAGGGTCCTCGTCTTGTGGCTGGATCATTAAATTGTCAATTAAAACGCTTTCTTTTTTCTCTCATCTCACTAAGCTGACAATTTTGATCTTTTGAGTATATCGACTGCAGCTCCTGTTAATCATGCGTGTCAAGTTAAATGAGTTTAAATATGCTAACTGGAATAGCTGCAATGACATGACTGCAGTTAACATGAAAAATAGCCATCGGAAGAGATGGCAAATCCCCCGACCAAAAGCCAATATGGCCTTCAGAAGATTGTTCGCCAATAGAAAGTGCACCAGAATTAAACCAGCAATATATCACAAAAGTATTGCAGTTATGGCCATCACAAGATTATACTGTCAGGGGAGATAACTAAAAAACCAGGGCACTCAGAAATGAGGTTCTTGTGCATGACATGCCTGCTTAAGTGCATGTATTTCTGTACAAAGTACCATCAATATGTCTCAAAAGGTATTGGAGATATGGTGATCACAAGCTGGTCATACTGTTATATTGGAAGAGTTGATAACTCAAATACCACAGCACCAACAGTTGTGGTTCTTGCACATGACATCCCTTCTGTACCTTGTACACAATTGTGCCAAGTTCCTTCAATATATCTCAAAGGGTGTTGGAGTTATGGCCATCACAAGGTTATATTGCCAGGGGAGATAATTAAAAAACCAGAGGACCCAGAGTTGTAATTCTTGAGCATGACACAACAGCTTAACCTCATGTACTTCTGCATCAAGTACCACAAATATGTCTCAAAGGGTATTGGAGGTAAGATGAGCACAAGGTTGTCATACTATTATATTGGAAGGGGAGATAACTCAAATATCATAGCACCCAAAGTAGTCATTATATTTTATTAAAAGGGGAGATAACTAACAAGGTATGGCATCCAGAGTTCTGGTTCTTGCGCATGACACACCGTCTCAGCCTTGTGAACAATTGTGCCAAGAACCATCAATGAATCTCAAAGGGTATAGGAGTTATGGCCATCACAAGGTTGTCACTCTATTTTATTGGAAGGGGAGATAACTCCAAAACCATGGCAACTAGAGTTGTGGTTCTTGTGCATGACACGCCGTCTCAGCCTTGTGAACAACTGTGCCAGGTACCATCAATATATCTCAAAAGGTATTGGAGTTATGGCCATCACAAAGTAGTCATTCTATTTTATTAAAAGGGGAGATAACTAAAAAAGTATGGCATCCATAGTTCTGGTTCTTGCGCATGACACGCCGTCTCGGCCTTGTGAACAATTGTGCCAAGAACCATCAATGAATCTCAAAGGGTATAGGAGTTATGGCCATCACAAGGTTGCGTCTACGGACGGACGGACGAAGGTATACTTATGTGACTATTTTTGGCAGGATTGAGACTTAAGTGGCTACTTTTAGCCACAGAAAAGAAGTATGTTCGGTATCTAACGGAATAAATCCCATAGACTTACATTGATTCTGTCCATTTACATAGCCACCTAACTATACATTTGTTGGTGCGGATGGACAGACGGACGGAGGCCAGGCTGATCACTATATCCCCCGAACCTATTCGGTCGGGGGATAAAAAGTACCGTTATTGACTGTGACAACTACAGTTATTGTGTGTAATAATATAGTTTAACAGATTTTACCAAACAACAAAAGAAATATACAAATGATTTATGGAAAAATCATTACACAATGAAAATGATAGGAAATTAGATAAGTTGGCAGTCGGGGATGACGTTGACGTTTATTTTGATTAAGAAACTGATGTTACATTCTCACTGTGAATTGATGAATTGATACATGCACTTGGCAAATGCACCCGGCTCTTCCAGGAGGATTTACTCTTAAAAGGAACTAGATGCTCCTGGGGAGCTACTTTCTCTTGTTGGGGCAGACAAAAAAAGCAAACAGGAGTTTACAAAAGCTGCCCCTCTATGTAAATTATCTTGTTTATTTCTTTTATGTAGTTAATACATACAGAAAAACAGTTTGAAGGTTTGAATTGTTTTTATTTCCTTCTAAAGCAAGAAAATTTGTTTCAGGCAATAGTATCGCAATAGTACTGCAATAGTAGTCAGCAATAGTAATAGCAATGGTTCTTCCTGCAATGTCAATACTATCGCAATAGTCATTTTCTGACTATCGTTACATCCATATTTGCCGGTCAGTTGTGAGTAGACAAATAACTCGCACTACATTTTTGTGATTTGATCTGTTTTACAACTGACCTCCGAACAGTGATATATCACTCAATAAATCACTGCTATAGCCGATCTATTTCTTAAAAATAAATTCACAGCAGCAAAGCAGGAGTGAATTAATACTCACACCTGGCCTTAACCCTTAAGATGCTGCGAAAAACTGCATCAGAAAATGTTGTCTGTTTATGTCGTCTGCTGAATCTTTTTTTAAACTTTTCAAACATATTTTTGCATACAGGCAAACAGTGTGGGCCCAGATCAGACTCCTCCTAGAGGAGCAGTCTGATCTCGTCCCACACTGTCTGCGGAAATCATTTTTAAAGTTACCAGCAGACGACAAAACAGACGACAATTGTTGTGGATTAATCAGGATATAACACTGGGGACGTAATATAATTTCGTCTGAAACATGACAAAGAAAAAGAAATGTCTCATATTAGACAATGGAAAGAAATGTCTGATTATAGCCATGTTTTTCGAAGGACTCTTTAGATGCAGCTGTCGACACATAATAAGTAAAGTTACATCCTACATCGTCAAACACACTCTTCTGTATGTTCTATGTTAGCAATGTGCATCATTGGTAATTTTCACATGATGGGGTTTCATAAACGTTCTGTATGGAAAATGTTAACCCTTATAGTGCTGAATAAATCTATTTAGCCACACCCATTTATGACTATCCATCAATCAAATTACTTGATCTTATGTAGTCTTTCAATTCACAAACTGCAAGAAAAAAGTGCAGATCCTGATCAGCCATCTGATCTGGATCTACACTAATTGCAAAGCAGGGGTTGTCTTGTTCAGCATGATATGGAGTCACATCATTTATCAAACATTTTTTTTATAAATTTCTCAAAATACAGTGCAGGAGGGCTTTCCCAATCATCTTTCAAAAATTGCAAAATGCATAGCAAAGATATCATGCTCCTGAGACATTTTGGACAAATATGTAATAACTAATTAAATAATGGTTTTAAATTTTCCTGCGAGAAACATGTAATAGATAGGTTTCAAATTTACCTGTATTTCCATATACGCCTTTATCCAGGAAAACACATTGTTATGCCATAACACAGACCATTAAATCATCTTAAACCTCTTTACAACTCTGGTTTTGGATATAACACGATTTAAAGATGGATCACAAAAAATGTATAATCTAGTGGTCATTTTTCTATATAATCTAGATTTGATAGAAAATGACCTTAAATGGTCATTTCTATCTATAATCTATACATGTTTGTTTGGATATAACATGTACAGGGTTTCTACTTTAGACCCCATTATTAGTGTAAAAACAGGTTGTTGTGTATTGCAATCAAATGAATCAGGTTCAGTGCCTTGTGAAATACAGAATACCAGGTTCGTGTATCATGATATCAAGTTTATAAGGCAAGGCTTCGAGAATGCGTGTAGAATTGCCAGGCTTGCCCGCTGCTTCTACATGCATTCTCGAGGCCGAGCTGATCCTGATAAACTTGATATCAAGTGACACGAATCTGGTATTCTATTTATCAGTCTATCCCCTTGTACACTCTTTAATTAGCAATTTGCGATCAGTTATTGATGGTCCTCAGTGCGTCCCAGCATTCTAGTGTTCGATATATTTAGTATCAGCTGACCATATTTTCCAATGATATTTTTTCAAGTATTTTTTCCATTTTTCCCAGTAACAATAACATTTTTGTCATATTTCCAGTAGTCTGGTTCATTCATAAAAGTGCAATGTCACGTTGACGTGATAAAGCTCACTTGTCCTGAGATAGCGTATCTTTATTAGGTGAGTGCGTGTCAATGCACTTTATATAGGGGGTAACTGATAAATGTAGTTTTCTTAACTCTTGTTGTGCTAAATTAATGAATCTAACCACACCCATTTCTGACATTCAACCAATCAAAATTCATTCTGTAATTTATTCCTACAAATTCACAACTGAATGTTAAACAGGGTAAACACTGATCAGATGGCTTCTTCAGAAAGCATCTGATCAGTATCTACAGTGTTTGCAAAGGTAGGGGTTATAGTGATTCAGCAGGACCAGGGTTAAGGGGAATGGATACACCTCCAGGGGAGGCAACTCCTGCAAAAGTATTTATTGTCTCTCATGTCAATAGGGGTCAACTCTTAAAGGAAAGAAAGACCCATTTTTTCAGTGAGACAGAGTTTATAGAAAAGCCAACAGTTAGTCCAGAAAGTTGTCTCCCTTTGAACAATGACAGAAAAATCTGCCTGGTGTATCCCTTTCCCTTAAAGGAGAATTAAATATACACAACAAACTCTGCCATGTTCTACAAGGGAGGAAACTTAAGGGGAATGGGAACACCTGGCAGAATTTTCCGCCATTTTTCAAAGGGAGACAACTTTTGGGACTTCCTGTTACCTTTTCTATAAGCCCTGTCCCACTGATAAAGGGGTCTTCTCTTAAAGGAAAGAATTTGCTCCTCAGGAGCAAATTCTTTCCTTTAAGAGTTGACCCCTATTGACATGGGAGCCAAAAATACTTTTGCAGGAGTTGCCTCCCCTGAAGGTGTTCCCATTCCCCTTAAGTAACTTCCTGCTTGCATTCCTGTAAAATGAACCAATCAGAAGACTGGGTCTTTGCTTGTTAAATGAACCAATCAGAAGACTGGGTCTATTCTTAAAAGAAAGAATTTGCTCCTTAGACAGACAAAACTATTCATGAGTTGTCTCCCCGTGAAGTTGTATGCATTCCCCTTTAAAAGGGACAGAACTTAGATAGAATACACCACAACCTCTTTATCACACTAGTGTTGGGGTCTAAAGCAAAAAACATGTCAGTTACACAACATAAATAGAAAGATTATATATACCAGAAATGAGTCAAAGCAATATGGATGCCCCTGCCGGGCAGTTGTGACAGTGATGAAAAACTGAAACGGAAATTGCACACGCCATCTCGGGATGCAGACGGTGACAGACTGACAGGGGTAACACTGTAGGTCCTTTCCACTATTCTTCAAATGACAAGGGGCATTAAAAATAATCATTTACTGCATTTTTTTTTTATTATTTATACATTTTACTTCTAGTTTGTAATCCATCTTTAAACTGTGTTATATCCAAAACCTCGTTATAATGAAAGTGTTATAAAGAGGTTTAGGTGTGTAAGTGACAACTTTGTACTCTGTAAGTTAAGAGCAACCTCTGGTTAATGGAGCTGATCCACCAGACATAGCAACTAATGTTTTAATTTCAAAATCTGGACTTTGAAATGTTCTTTTATTTTTATTCTTTTTTTTTTTTCTTTTTTTTTTTTCTTTTTTTTTATGGGGAAAGGGGACATTCAAAATGCAACAGACATGAAATAGAAAAGGCAAGAAATACTGCTAGTGAGGGTAGTTCACTTTTTTTCACCGTTCCTTAAAACAGAAACTTTAATCCTGTGACCTTGACCTCACCACAAATTACAATAGGGGTTGAAAATATCATTATGTTCATAGCTCCATTATGTAACAAAGATGGCTCAGTTTTTCCTTGTTAGAAATGTATGCTGTGGGTACTTGTTAAAATCACTTCAATGAGGTGATTTTAACAAATACCCACAACATGTGTTAGAAATATATTACAGATACCTGCATTAAGAAACTCAACAAGGTAATTTTAACAAGTACCCACAAAGAGGTAATTTTAAGAAGTACCCACCACATGCTTTTATGGACAAACAAGTATTGTCAGAGGATATGACTATAGCCCCGCTATAGCGCTATCAGAAAAGAAAAAATACAAGAAGTTTTCAGCTTTCAGCCTCTAATTAAAGGTGGTAAACAGGCAATCAACAGTTATGGTTCATGTGCTCTACACATTGTCTCATGGTGCTTTACATTTGTGTGAAGTTTCATGAAAATATCTCAAACCGTTTTTGCTTTATGGAGCGGACAAGGTTAAAATTGCCATTTTTCAATGTTCAAAGGGCAATAACTCCAAAAGTAGGCAATCTAGAGTTTTGGTTCATGCGCTCTGCACATCTTCTTATAGTGCTTTACATTTGTGTGAAGCTTCATGAAAATACCTCAAACGGTTTTCGAGTTATGGAGCGTACAAGGTTAAAATTGCCAGTTTTCAATAGTCAAAGGGCAATAATTCCAAAAGTAGGCAATCCAGAGTTATGGTCCATGCGCTCTGCACATCATCTCATAGTGCTTTACATTTGTGTGAAATGTCATGAAAATACATCAAACTTTTTTGCGTTATCATGAATAACGGAATTTTTTCAATGTTCAAAGGACAAAAACTCCAAAAGTAGGCAATCCAGAGTTATGGTTCATGCGCTCCGCACATAGTCTTATAGTGCTTTACATTTGTGTGAAGTTTCGTGAAAATACCTCAAACAGTTTTTGCGTTATCACAAATAACGGAATTTTTTCAATGTTCAAAGGACAAAAACTCCAAAAGTAGGCAATCCAGAGTTATGGTTCATGCGCCCAGCACATTGTCTCATAGTGATTTACATTTGTGTGAAGTTTCATGAAAATACACTGCAACCTCGTTATAACGCGGGTGGTGGGGTCCAAGAACCCCAACCGCGTTAGTGGTGATCACCGCGTTATAAATTTGGGGGCACCGACAAACGTCATATCGTCGTCGAGCAATGTGTACCCCACCCACCAACAGTATGAAATTTCAAAATGTTAATTTCAATGTATAAGTTGTTGAAAAAAGAAAGATCAATAAAAAGTGTTCTAATATTGCTGGTTGTTTATCTTTTTAATCCCATTTATTATCCTTGTCAGACATATGAATCATAATCCCCTATTCACCGTAAGTGTGTAACGGTCCATATGAATGACACTGCTAATGTGTATTATTGGTTTTTTTATCTGCACTATTGTGTATTGGAGATTTGGCCGTGACATTTAGTGCACCGACTTACTTTCAAGGTTAAGCAATGACAGGTCACAAAAAACACAGGTAAGGTGACCGCTGGGCAATTTTTTTTTTTTTTTCATTTTTCGCGCCAAAACAGAGCAATGCAGACGCTGTTTTTATCTGTGCATCTGCATGTGGTAAATCCGTGGGGCCGTTTGTTGGGGGGAAATCATTATAACGCTGTTGGTCTGTCGCTCCATTTTTTTTGCTTTTGTCCGCCAGTTTTGAAAATGGTCATTTTTTTCCCCATTTTTCCGCCGAACTCGGCAGTCAAAATACCATCAGCCAAGACAATGCCTGTATTCTCACTTATTTACTCAAGTTGTCAATACTATTAAACTGTGAATACTCGCCTATGGCTTATTGATAAGACGGCAATTAACAGTGTGGTAAGGTGTGAAAACTGGGTAATCAAGGTATTTATACCAGTTTGTCTCAATTAATCCCTTTGTAATTGTCACTTGGAGATGCTAAACAGGTAGATTTAGTGCAGTGGACCGTTAATCCACTTGATTGACTGAAATTATTACCGCTTTTTTTTTCACAGGTTTGAAACCAATACACAATAGTTTTTACCATAATTCATGGGGCCAAAAGTGTTTTTTTGCCTTAAATTATGAACAAGAGGGCCCAGAGGGCCCTGGTTCGCTCACCTGATCCAAAGCATAACAAGTGGGCCCCGGAGCGGGGGCATTTTTAGCCCCAGGGCTATAATTTGAACAATCTTGGTAGAGGTCCACTAGCTGAAGCTTCATAACAAATATCAAAGACCTAAGCCTTGTGTTTCAGAGAAGATGAATTTTAAAGATTTTCCCTATATAAGTCTATGTAAAACCAAAGGGCCACATGGCAGGGGCATTTTTGGTCTCAGGGCTATAATTTGAACAATCTTTATAGAGGTCCACTAGCTGAAGCGTCATAACAAATATCGAAGACATAAGCCTTGTGGTTTCAGAGAAGAAGATTTTTCAAGATTTTCCCTATATAAGTCTATGTAAAACCAAAGGGCCCCGGAGTGGGGGCATTTTTGGCCCCAGGGCTATAATTTGAACAATCTTGGTAGAGGTCCACAAGATGAAGCTTCATACCAAATATCAAAGACCTGGGCCTTGCAGTTCCAGAGAAGAAGATTTTTCAAGATTTTCCCTATATAAGCCCATGTAAAACAAAAGGGCCCTGGTGCGGGGGCATTTTTGGCCCCAGCACTATAATTTGAACAATCTTGGTAGGGGTCCACTAGATGAAGCTTCATACCAAATATCAAAGACCTGGGCCAAGCGGTTTCAGAGAAGAAGATTTTTCAAGATTTTCCCTATATAAGCCTATGTAAAAAACCAAAGGGCCCCCGTGCGGGGGCATTTTTAGCTTCAGCACTATAATTTGAACAATCTTGGTAGGGGTCCACTAGATAAAGCTTCATACCTAATATCAAAGACCTGGGCCTTGCGGTTTCAGAGAAGAAGATTTTTAAAGATTTTCCCTGTATAAGCCCATGAAAAACCAAAGGGCCCCCGTGCGGGGGCATTTTTGGCCCCAGCACTATAATTTGAACAATCTTGGTAGGGGTCCACTAGATGAAGCTTCATACCAAATATCAAAGACCTGGGCCAAGCGGTTTCAGAGAAGAAGATTTTTCAAGATTTTCCCTATATAAGCCCATGTAAAACCAAAGGGCCCCCGTGCGGGGGCATTTTTAGCTCCAGCACTATAATTTGAACAATCTTGGTAGGGGTCCACTAGATGAAGCTTCATACCAAATATCAAAGATCTGGGCCTTGCGGTTTCAGAGAAGAAGATTTTTAAAGGTTTTCCCTATATAAGCCCATGTAAAACCAAAGGACCCCCGTGCGGGGGCATTTTTGGCCCCAGCACTATAATTTGAACAATCTTGTTAGGGGTCCATTAGATGAAGCTTCATACCAAATATCAAAGACCTGGGCCTTGCGGTTTCAGAGAAGAAGATTTTTTAAGTTTTCGGTGAAAAAAATCTATTTTTGGCTACTGTGACCTATATGTGCAATGGACCGGTGTAACGGTCAGTTTCTTCCCCCGGCCCGTTTCTTCCCCGGGGAAGAACTGGGCCGGCCCGTTTCTTCCCCGGGGGAAGAACTGGGCCGGCCCATTTCTTCCCCAGGGGAAGAAACTGACTAGTCAGTTTCTTCCCCACCCAGTCAGTTTCTTCCCCCCCCCCCCCCTTAAAATTTTTTTTAGAACCATAGTCAACGAGTAATTTTCAGCTCACAATTTGTTATAAATGAGAAATGAGACCATTCTGAATAAGTTCTGAGTCCTTTTAGCTTGAATGACAAAATTTGCTCTATGCTACACCATTCATGGAGATGCAATAAAATATGCATCCATATTCAAGCATCTTTGGTGCATTTTCTTTGCTTTTTAAGACATAAATTAGTATTAACTAAACAGATATAATAAGGCACAAATGTTTGGAGCTCAAATCTAAATAGAATTTTGAGACTGGGGGTGGGGAAGAACTGGACCGGCCCATTTCTTCCCCACCCCAGATTTTTCTGTTTACAAAAAATTCTTGTGATAAATTTTCTTCCCTTTTTAAGACATAATTTGGTATAAACTGAAAAGAAATAATAAGCAACACATGTTTGAAGCTCAAATCTAAATAGAATTTGGAGAACAGGGGTGGAGAAGAACTGGGCCGGCCCGTTTCTTCCCCACCCCAGATTTTCTGTTTACAAAAAATTCTTGTGATAGATTTTCTTCCTGTTTTAAGACATAAATTGGTATAAACTAAAAAGATATAATAAGCAACAAATGTTTGGAGCTCAAATCTAAATAGACTTCAGAGACTGGGGGTGGGGAAGAACTGGGCCGGCCCGTTTCTTCCCCACGCCAGATTTTTCAGTTTACAAAAAATTATTGTGATAAATTTTCTTCCTGTTTTAAGACATAAATTGGTATAAACTGAAAAGATATAATAAGCAACAAATGTTTTGAGCTCAAATCTAAATTGAATTTGGATAATGGGGGTGGGGAAGAACTTGGCCGGCCCATTTCTTCCCCACCCTAGATTTTTCTGTTTACAAAAAATTCTTGTGATAAATTTCCTTAGCTTTTTATGACATAAATTGGTTTAAACTAAAAAGATATAATAAGCAACAAATGTTTGGAGCTCAGATCTAAATAGAATTTTGAGACTGGGGGTGGGGAAGAACTGGGCCGGCCCGTTTCTTCCCCACCCAAGATTTTTCTGTTTATAAAAAATTGTTGTGATAAATTTTCTTCACTTTTTCTGACATAAATTGGAATGAACTAAAAAGAAAAAATAAACAACAAATGTTTGGAACTCAAATCTAAATAGAATTTTGAGACTTGGGGTGGGGAATAACTGGGCCGGCCCGTTTCTTCCCCACCCCAGATTTTTCTGTTTACAAAAAATTCTTGTGATATATGTAATGATCTGAAATTGGTTTCATTGGGCGACAGGGCTTGAGATGACATTTCATCTCAATCTCGGGTTAAAAGTCTCACAAAATTGGAAGCAACGTCCCCAGAATGACCTTTACAGTGTTGATGGGGACGTTAAACCTCAAATCAAACAAAGTCATCTTTTCCAGGGTATATAAATAGTTTTTAACAAACTGGGAATAAAAAATATAACAATTATTTATGTATATCTTTATTTTATCAGTTATGGACTCGTATTAAAACAAAAGACTGTCACATGAAAGGGCTCTTTACGGCTTTTTCACAACATGAAGAAGGCCCCCGCCCATCGGGGCTTGAAGAAATATATGGGCTGCATGATCCTTCCATGCAGAGCTGAATCCGACCCGCACACCAGTATTGGTAACTGCTTAGAGGATCTTAGCCTGCCCAAGTAAACATATACAGCAGTATAAGCTACAAAAAGGAAAAAACTGGGGGTGGGTGAACAGGGGTGGGGAAGAACTGGGCCGGCCCTCGGGGTGGGGAAGAACTGGGCCGGCCCACCCCAATCTTCCCCACCCTTAGGCTGCTATGTATTTGCTTTTCTGAACAAATCTACAATGTTTTACACTATGAAATTAATATTTGATTTCAAATAACAAATACATACAGCGGTATGAACTACAAAAAGGAAATAGGTGGGGGTGGGTGAAGATGGTGGGGGGAAGAACTGGGCCGGCCCAGTTCTTCCCCACCCTAAGGTTACTGTAGATTTATCTTTCTGAACAAATCAACATTGCCATTTCATGCTATGAATTAATACTTTAATCAAAATAATCAAAATTGACAGCTCTATGCACTAGAAAATTAAATGTCTGGGGGTGGGGAAGAACCGGGCCGGCCCAGTTCTTCCCAAGGGAAGAACTGGGCCAGCCCAGTTCTTCCCCACCCCATTTTCCAGTTTCTATATAGAATTGAGCACCAAAGATTTGTTGCTTAGTAAATCTATTAATTTAATACCAATTTATGTATTAGAAAGCTGAGAAAATTAATCACAGATACTGGAATAGGGTTGCATATTTCATTAGATCTACATGTATTGTAGGGCATCTAGCAAATTTTGCCATTTGTGCTAAAAAGGCTCAAACTATATTCAGATTGGTTTCTTTTCCCATTTTGAACAAATTGTGAGGCATTAAAAGCTCGATTACAATGGTTCTCAAAAAATTTTTAGGTGGGGAAGAAATTGACTGGGTGGGGAAGAAACTGACTAGTCAGTTTCTTCCCCGGGGAAGAAACGGGCCGGCCTGTTTCTTCCCCGGGGAAGAAACTGACTGGGGGGAAGAACCGGCCTGTTACACCGGAACCATTTGAACAACTTTGAAAGGGGACCACCTAAGGATCATTCCTGTGAAGTTTGGTCAAAATCCGATCAGTGGTTTAGGAGGAGATGTCGTTTGAAGAAAAGTTTACGGACGCACGGACGCACGGACGCACGCACGCACGGACGCACGAACGCACGACGGACGACGGACAAAAAGTGATCCCAAAAGCTCACCTTGTCACTACGTGACAGGTGAGCTAAAAAAAAAACGGGAGCCATGGAACACCCGCGTTATACTGATTTCCGCGCTTAAACGATCAGCGCTATAACAAGGTTGCAGTGTACCTCCAAAGGTTTTTGAGATACAATGAATAACTGAATTACGGAAATATGGAATTACAGAACCACAGAAGGACAAGGAAAATCCAATATAGCCCCCACTTTTTCAAAGCGGGGCTATAATAAGAAAAAATTATGCCAAAGTTATCCATAGTACTCCATCTTATAAGAATCTTATATGGGTGTGAGGGGTGGATTGAAAAATCCATCCCGAGGGACACTGTCCGGCATCACGAGGCTTGCCGAGTGATGCCGGACAGTGATCCCGAGGGTCGGATTTTTCTATCCACCCCTCACACCCATATTGGATTCTTTTTCTTGCATACCTTCGATTTCTTAACGCGGATTTTTAATGCTGCTGTCACTTCGGTTACCGACGTCCGCCATTTTGTGATGACACAACAGGAATGTTTTGTGACGTCACGCATGACGACGCCGGGCATGAGGTTGTAATCAACCAGTGCATTTATCAAACACGCGATTATATTCGATTTGGGGTCGGAACACCAGGGTCAGAACATAAATTTCTATCCCAGGGTAAAACCACGGATTTCCTTGTCTGGTGTGCAAGAATACTCTGTCTTACCTGGAGCCATGATGCTTTATATAGCAAACAGATCATACAATTTTAAATCTCCAAAACCAGAGGTTTATTTAGAAGAAATCAGAAAGTGACAATGAGAAAATAAATTACACAGCTGTGGTTAAAAATATAAAAATGAAAACTACTACAATGTATGTGCAACTCTTACTGCATGCATTACAAAAATGTGAATTCATAAACTTTAATTTTTCGCATTTTTAATTTTTGTGCGTCAAACATAAACTTTAAGAAATAAAGAAACAAATGTAAAATATCATTGATTGTGCAATCAATAGAAAGTTATATAAATATACTATGTACAAAATTATAAAAGTCATACATAGCAAACTTCAATGGCTCAAACACCTTTGGGACCATGAGCGAGAGAGAGAGAGAGAGAGAGAGAGAGAGAGAGAGAGAGAGAGAGAGAAAGAAAGAGAGAGAGAGAGAGAGAGAGAGAGAGAGAGAGAGAGAGAGAATTAAAAGTATTTGTTTGTACTCACTAGAATTGCCTCATCAAGGCAATTCTAATGCATTACGAAAACACACCAATACAAATACAATGTAAACTTTACCTCCTAAAAATCAATTTTTTTGAATGAAAATTTGTGATATTTTTCTTAATTCTGCTCAAAATATAGATTGTGGATACGATGAGGCGGTTCTAAGAGTACCCACAATCTGAATTTTAGACTTTAACTACTAAACTTTACCTCCTAAAAATCGATTGTTTTAGATGAAAAATTGTGATATTTTTCTTATTTCTGCTCAAAATAAAGATTGTGGATACTCGTTAGAACCGCCTCATTGAGGCGGTTCTAACGAGTACCCACAATCTGTATTTTATAGCAGAAATAAGAAAAATAAGGTTTACCCCTCTAAACCCCAGTTTTACTATATAAAAGTGGGGTTCAAGGGGGTTAAAATGATATAGGTATGTTTTCGTGATGGAGTTCAAGCAACATACATTTTCAAGATAAAATCTCCCTAAATTATCATTAATATAATGTTATTCGGAGTTTTGAGATAATTTCCCTATGGAATAAAGAATCAGAGTGAGTGTGTTTGAGGTTTACATCCCACCAGCAGATAAGGTTGTACAAAGACAGGACCTCGGTTTAAAGACTCATCCGAAAGCCTGGAGAAGCCCAGGATCGAACCCATGACCCCTGGTTTCTGAGGCGAGTAGCTCATCCACTACACCATGGAGGCTTCTCAAGTTTTAATAATCCAAGGTAAATGAGCCATGAGTGTTTGAGTCAATGAAGTTTCACTGAATTTCAGAATCTATTTAATTTACTACCGAAAGTATATTTGTAGTTTTGAGGCTATGTAATTTATTACTACATGTGTATTTGTAATTTGCTGGAGGTTATAATTATGAAGCCATGTAATTTATTGGAGGACAAGTTAAGACATGCAAGGATGCAGATGTGCTCAGTCATCAAACTTGGCCAGTGGGTTACCTTCTTATCTTTGCTATTTTCTCTTGAATATGAAATATACCGATATAAACAGTTTAACCCTTGTCCTGCTGAATAAATCAATTTTTCTACACCCATAGCTGAATATCAACCTGTAACAGGTTGACCGTGTGGCTCGGTAGCTCAGTCAGTAGAGTGTTTGCACAGTATGCGAAAGGCCCTGGTTTCAGTGGTGGTTCAGTGTGGGTCCAGCACCGCGTCTGAGAGCATGAAAGGGTATGAAAAATAAGTCTAGCAGCCGGACTGGACAGGACCTAGAGATTCGGGACGAATCTTATTAGGACAGATTCGAGAAGAATCTCATTAGGCAGGGGAAAATGCAACAGGTTGCTCGCGTGGCATGGTAGCTGAGTCGGTAGAGTGTTTGCATGGTATGCGAAAGGCCCTGGGTTCTAGTCCCGGTCGAGCCATGTCCCCAACCCCCCCCCCCCCCCCCACCAATCCCCAGTGACAAATTATGTGAATTATGTGAGATATTCCTTCAATTCACAAACAGAATGACAAACGTTGTAGATACTGGATCTACACTGTTTGTCAAAAGCAGGGGTTGCCCTGTTCAGCAGGACATGGGTAATGATTGGAGGAAAAATAGTAAAACTGTCACATGAGGAGGTAAATAATAACTTTATAGTTGCAATGTTAACCCTTAAAACACCGAGAAATCTACATCTGAAAATGCCGTTTGCATATGTCATCTGCTGAATCTTCTTGCAAACTTTTTGAAAATATTTTTGCATACAGGTGAACAGTGTGAACCCAGATCAGACTGCTCCTAGAGGAGCAGTCTGATCTGGGTCCACACTGTTTGCAAAAATGACTTTTAAAGTAACCGGCAGATGACAAACCAGATGACAATTGTTGTGATTGGTGTCTTAAGGGTTAACCTTGTTTTACAGTGAAGTAAAACACAATCTGAAGCTGTATATGTTTGTTTGTTTCTAGTTTAACAGCCCAGACACCATAAGTCATATCGATAAGTCATATCGAGCCAGACAGTTTACCTATCCACAATTTTCCTGGGCAGGCTTAACATACATAAGCGGTTGATCAGCACAGAGCACATTCTTTTGCCAGAAATGGACAACTGCCCTTCTTGAATCAGCAGAAGGGAGAGACTGACCATAGAAAAGATTTCATGGTCAATCTCCCATGAAACAATGTTTAAACCTGGCAGGTATCCAGGGGTCAGTTGTTCAAAGCATCATTAGCTTAACAAGCTCGTTAGGTCATATTGTTAACTGTTCTAGCAAGTTCAATATCTAAATTTTTTGTTTTTTGCTGTAAAAATGTGAGCAGCTTTTGCAAATGCAAAAAGCTGCTGAAAAAATATTAGCATATTTGCCATAATAAATGATCAAAGTTTTAACGATCTGTTAATGACATCAGTAGTTTTGAACAACTGGCCCCTGATAATCAGTCAAGACACTCATCCAAGTGAGCTACAGAGACCAAACAAAAGGCTGGTTAGATCAACCTCTGTGGAAAAATGTTGTGGAGCCCGGCAGGTATCATGACCTCCTGATAACAAGACATGTCTTGACTCAGCTACTGATTGCTTACCTTCTAGTTCTCTTCACTTTCTTAGGTTGTGTCTCTTCACCTCCTTCTTCTTCCTCCTCTTCTTCCTCTTCCTCTTCCTCCTCTTCTTCTTCTTCTGTGAACCAAAATTTAAGCCATGTTATTCATATAGGCTCATTAGCATATACCAGCATACGAGTCTTTCACACAGAAATTGCTTTGAAGGGTCTGCATATTAGACAAAACCTGGATTGGGTACTGACATTTACCATGGATACAATATTGGAATAAAGGCAGTGACTAGTTCCCAGCTTTACAGTCATTTACTTCTCAGATTCTAGCATCACATTAACACCCCTTAAACCACACTATATATAGAGAAAACTGGGGTTTATGGGGGTATAGACTATTTTTCTTATTTCTGCTCCAAGACATGGGTTGTGGGTACTCGTTAGAACCGCCTCAATGAGGCGGTTCTAACGAGCACCCACAACCTATGTATGTAGCATAAATAAGAAAAATATCACGGGTTTTCATCAGAAAAGTAGCCATTTTTGAGTTGTGAAAAAATGCACTATGTTACACAGGTGTGTTATCATAATGGCCTTGGCTAAGTACACATGTCAGAAGACACAGTTTTGATTGATGTGGCTCATGTGTATTGTGTCATGAGAAATACTGGTGTAACAATCAGTTTCTTCCCCCAAACCTGTTCTTCTCCAGGGAAGAATTGAGTCGGCCATTCCTTACTACTCACTTTATTCCCTGGGGAAGATGCTTTCCCACCCAGTCAGTTTCTTACCCACCTGACATTTTTTAGAACCCTTGTCAACAAATTATATATGCCCCACGATTTGTTAAAAATATAAAGCAAAGATACCATTCTGAACCCACAATCTATATTTTAAAGCAGAAATACGAAAAATAAGGTTTACCCTGGTAAACCCCAGTTTTACTCTCTAAAAGTGGGGTTTAAGGGTGTAAGAATTATATAGGTGTGTTTTTGTAATGAGTAGCTCGCCAAACAGATACGCCGATACACAGCCTCGGTAGCTCAGTCGGATGCGCGTCTGAATGGTGATCAGGAGGATGTGAGTTTGATACCTGCTGGTGACGGCAACATTCTTTCGAGGAGATTGATCAGGAAATCTTTCCTACGGTCATTCTCTCCCTTCTGCTGATTCAAGAAGGGCGGTTGTCAGTTTCTGGCGAAAGAATGTGCACTATACTGGTTAACCGCTTACATATAAGCCTACCCAGAAAAGTATGGATAGGTAAACTGACCGGCTCAAAAATGACTTAAAATAGTGTTAACTGGGCCATTAAACTTCAATACAAACAAACAAATGCATGTGATACAATGCTTTCCTTTTATCTTAAAAAATGTCATTTTCCTGTGGAAAATTATGATATTTTTCATATTAATGCTTCAAATATAGATTGTGGATGCTCATTAGAACAGCCTCATTGAGGCGGTTCTAATGATCATCCATAATCTATATTTGAAGCATTAATATGAAAAATTTCACAATTTTCCCACAGGAAAATGACATAACGAGTACCCACACTCTATGCTTTTGAACATAAATAAAGAAAATAATGTAACCACAGTAAACTTCACTTTTCTCTACATGAAGTTGGGTTTACAAAAAGAATTCATCACACAGGTTTGTTAATGTGACAATTTCACGAGGAACTGTCAAATGTTTATGCATGAACATACACCTGTGAACACAAAACTGTTCAAACTACTATAATGTACCTTTCAATGAATCTCTTTGTATCAAGTTAGTTTGACAAGCAAATATCATTCATCAGTCTATAACTGGATCAAGAAATATACATGTACATTGATTGATCTCATTGTGGCATGCACTCTTTTTCCCTTTTTAGGTCTGATTAACATTTGAGATGTATTCTGATTGGACAGTGCAGGAGTCAACAACAAAATGTACAATACTTTGTGTTTTGAATGTATTTCTGGCTTGCATTTGACTGACAGTATGTAAGGAAATATTGAATGAAACATCAAATCAAAATGCAACGATGAACGGATTTGTGTCCACAGGTTTATGTGTTCCTTATGTTCATACTACGGCTGGCTAATCGGAGCTGAACAGATAACTGATTATCATTCCTGTCATTGCGATTGATGATCGATTAGTAATCACTGAAGATTTGGTCATAATTTTACCTGTCTGGCTTTCTGTCTTAGCATGCTGTACTTTGCCATATGTATTTGAACAGACAGGCCTGAGCAAATAGTGTATACCCAGATGACACGACACAAAACGCAGCGTCTCATCTGGGTCTGCACTGTTTGCCACTCATACTGTTAATTTAGGCACAACTTTGGGTAGTAAATTGTACTTATCAAATAATCGATTGCAGAAATCACTAATGGTAATCATTTTTGTGGCTATATCAATTGGATAATCGATTATGCGATTAAAATGCCAGCCATAGTTCATACCTTCATCATCTTTCTGTATATCTTTGTATTTGTTGTACATCTGAAAGTGAGAAAGAAATAAGAAGATTTATGAAACTGACAAAACAGTTCACCATAAAATATAGGTCAAGATCAAAAATCACAATCCCTTTCAAATATTTTTATCATGGAAAATTAAGTTGAACTGCACACTGCAGGGTGGATTCAGCCTTTGAAAGGTAGTTCTTTACATAACTCAAAAAGTGCCAGGTTTTACCTTCAACAGGAAGTGCAGTTTTGTGCTGGTTTCCTTCTTAAAGTAGGTTTTGTTTATTTGATTTGACGTTTATTGTCCCCGTCGAACACTATATAGGTCATTTTGGAGATGTTGCTTCCAATTTTGTAGGACTTTTAACCGACACTGATATGAAATAACATCTCAAGCCCTGTCGCCCAATGAAACCAATAGTGTTTATAAGCATGGATGGTCCGACTCGCACCACTTTGCCTGGGGAGGCTTAGATCCTCTAAGCGGTTTACCGGGTACTCATGTGCCGCCAGATTCAGCTCTGCGTGTAAGCATCATGCAGCCAATTTATTTCTTCAAGCCCCGATGGGCGGGGACCGTCTTAAAGTAGGTAAATATACCTAATAGGACAGGCGACTATTTTAACCAGTAGTTTTGTATCCCTTGTAAAAAATGTCTACTCTTAAAGGAAGAAGGTTTGCATGAAAAGTCTAGTCTTCAAAAAATAAAAAAAATTTATGGTGTCGTCAAGAATGTTCCCAATTAGCTTAGCACTTTAAGATATAATGTTAAGGTCTCTGAAAAATAAATAAAACACTAGACTGGTGTTCTGATCTTCAACAATATTTTAGCATTGATCCAATCGAATGAGCCATCACAAATACTGTATGGACTTTTTTTCAAGTTAAAGAAACAGAATACTGAAATGGACTGCCAAAAATCAGTTGGTCCACTGGGCATGCAAGGGTTAAACATTACTGCACAAAGTCCAAAAAGGTGGTCCCTGAACAATGGACGTGCTCTTATTTCAGCCTATGGCTGTCATGACAATTCTAATTCCACTAAGAACTTTCACTCACCTTCAGATAAGTGGATGGTACATGTCCCTTTTCCCCATTTTTATTCTCTGCCTCCCACCAACCATCCTCCCTGTAAAATATTAAGTGTTTTGGTATAGTAATGGTAAAAAGGTAAAGTTATCCCCACACCCTACCCACTGTAGGGGCAATGTGTGGAAGTGGCTTGCAATTAATCAATTTACTTGATGATATTCATTTAAGGGGAATGGGAACACTTGGCAGATTTTTCCGCCATTTTTCAAAGGGAGACAACTTTTGGGACTTCCTGTTAACTTTTCTATAACTCCTGCCCCACTGAAAAAGGGTTCTACTCTTAAAGGAAAGAATTTGCTCCTCAGGAGCAAATTCTTTCCTTTAAGAGTTGACCCCTATTGAAATGTGAAACAAAAATACTTTTGTACGAGTTGCCTCCCCTGAAGTTGTATGCATTCCCCTTAAGACAAATGAGTACACAATGGATCTTCCAAATCAAATGAGTACACAATCAATCATGATTTTCCATGATCAATCAATATTTTGTTTCTCTATCATAAGAATTTCTTAAACCTTTATTTTGTGTTAACTATATTACCTGCAATAGCATATTCAAAATGTATAGATCATTTATGGTCATATTTCTATATAACCTATACATTTTCCAAGAAGGCTTAAACCAATGATCGATCATAAAATATAATGTGTGTTGAGTCCAATCCAAAAATTAATAGATTATATAGAAAAAAAATTACAATTTCTGGTCAGATTCCAAGTAAGAATCAATTTAACCCTTAAGCTGCCGAGAAAAAAAAAACATCTGAAATATGTTGTCTGCTTATGTCGTCTGCTGAATCTTCTTGCAAACTTTTTAAAAATATTTTTGCATGCAGGCAAACAGTGTGGGTCCAGATCAGACTGCTCCCCACTGTTTGCAACGTAACTGGCAGACAACAATTGTTGTGATTGGCATGATAAGGGTTAATTCTATCCAAACACATACAATTAGGTGCTATAAATATTTTTGTCCATTTCACTTGTCTATATTTAGTTAACCATCGATCACTTGCAAAACCCAATGATCTATCACAAAATGTGATGTGAGCCAAGTCTTTTTCAAAAGGTGTAAATGGGGTAGCAGTGGTCTAAAAGTCACTGCCTCCCTCTCTTGTTCGTGATAACATCCGGAATGAGTGTTCGAGTGCAATTTAAATAAGCTTGAAGCAGTCATCGCAAAAAACTAAAATAAGTTAATATGACCTAAAATGAATAGAACAGTAACCATTTCTGGTCAGTTTTCTATACATTGTCCAAAAAAGGCTTCCACTTTCTGACAGTTTCAGTTAAATAAATCACCAGTCATTTGCATAAGATGAGGTTACAAAATTTCAGTCAAGTACAACTACTTGTGTGTGTTACAGTCCACTGTGTCTTAGACAAACAGCACATGAAAGACTGGGCAAAGTCCTTTATTTTTGCCGCCTTTAACCTCCAATGACATACATCAGGTACCCACTCACAGCTTGGTGGACAAAACAAGACTGTTTTTTAGCTGCTGCGGCAAGTGTGGCATAAACCTGCCTGTTTCAGCATCCAAGTCAAATGCTCAAACCACTGGACTGCTATAAGCCTCTTGTTTGGTACAGTAGAAATATACAAATAACCAAATGAAATAAGTCAAGTGAAAGACGCTTTGCTCTGTGAATGCACTAGGGTCAAAGGATGACTCGAGCAGCTAGTGATGACTTTGATCAGATGGTGCAGATGCATAGACTGATCTTAGTCTTCACGCAGATCTGAGTCGCCACATGTCACACATGCCAAATTTCATATTTTTTCTATGCGCTGCCATAGCAACAGATAAGGTTGGTATTTTTGGGATAACTGAAGGATAGTTTTTGTCAATTCTCCATAAAAACCTATGTTGCGGGTATTCATTAGAACCGCCTCGACGAGGCGGTTCTAATGAATACCCACAACATATGTTTATATACAATAATAAGGAAAACTATCCTTCAATTATCACAAAATATGCACCTTATCTGTTGCTATGCGCTGGCTAAAATATCTATCTGTGTACACTGAAGACACACATGTCAATCCTTAACCCATTTTGTACTGAATGGAATCTTGATTCTTTTGTTCGATTTGAGGTTTAACGTCCCCGTCAACACTGTAAAGTTCATTTTGGAGACGTTGCTTCCAATTTTGTGGGACTTTTACCCGACATTGAGATGAAATGACATCTCAAGCCATGTCGCCCAATGAAACCAATAGGGTTTATTACCATGGAAGGTCCGTCTCGCACCGCGGTTCCTGGACAGGCTTAGATCCTCTAAGCGGTTTACCAGTACTAGTGTGCGGGCCGGATTCAGCTCTGCGTGGAAGCATCATGCAGCCCATATATTTCTTCAAGTCCCAATTCTGTCATACATTTAGCAGGAGCCCATTTCAAAATTTACAGACTTTCGGATGAGTCTTTAAACCGAGGTCCTGTCTCTGTAAGACCTTAGCTGTTGGTGGGACGTAAAACTTAAACACACACTCACTCATTTCAAATTTTAGTGGTGTCAGTTTGGGTATCTTTAAAATTCATTTGGTGAATGGCTCAACTTTTTGCAAACAGTGTAGGCCCTGATCAAATGCCGATTTTCTGTGGCTTCTGAGAATGCAGCATTTGACCTGCATTGTTTGCCAGTATCCCGTTTTGGGTTCTGCTATACAAAATGGTTTAAATCACCAATCAATTCAAGCCTTAAATCACCCATAACAACATCAGCGGACAACATTTAAAAATGTTTAGTTTTGTTAATTTTCAAAAAGAATTAGGTTTGACTTCTCATGCGAAATCATCTTCTTGCAGACAATTTGTAAGATTTTTCAAGCCTGATTTTCTCTGAAAAAAAAAAACTGCTGAGGTCAAGCCACATTTTCTGTGAAAAATAAATTAGAATGCTATCTGCTGCTAGTTTTGCTTAGCACTTTTAAGAGTTGCTGTGAGATTGTTTGGCCTATTAATACATGTATTTCAGAAATATAAGTACCAGGTAACTAAAATTTACAATCATGCAAGACATAAATGTGATGTGACATAAAGTGGTAAGTGGTAAACCTTTTTTTTTTTTACATATTATGGTGCGGCTGCCCTTTTTATAAATTAATTACCAGCTAAAATCATTTTTTAAGTAAACACCAGTATCACGAAAGGAAACACCAATATTTTTAACAACCTCATATACTCATAATATTCACAATCTTTAAATTTCTAGAATAAGGCCTAATATAATATACATGTATTATACAAATGACAGTCTACCAGCCCATTACCATAATGATCCCAAGTATTGGGACAGACAGGCCTTAGCAAACAGTGCAGACCCAGATCAGACTGCTCCTAAAGGAGCAGTCTGATCAGGGACTACACTGTTTGTCATTGCATCTGCAAGTTTTGGACTCCTTGTCAGACCATGAAACTAATCTGTTAAAATTTTAGGAGAATTTCAGAAAGTCCTCATGCAGTCTGAATTTTTAGGATTTTTACGGCATTCATGTTCCACTCATTTCAGCATGGAATTTATCCTGCTCATAAATGTTAAAATGCTATAGTAGTCGCAGTAAGATTGACTAGGCGGAGCAATTCACGTGTTGTCAATATATGTCAAATTCGACGAGTCCACCAGAAGATTCAGTGGAGTACCTTTCGCATGCTTTCTGCAAGTGGGCCAAATAGCCATATACACCACAGTTTTGTTTGTGTTACAGCTGAAGTCAGACCATCGGGTGACTTGGTTTACCTTTTTGTTAATAGAGCATTCCAAAGGTAGGTGCAAATGATAACTCTGCCTAGTCAATCTTATCCAATTCTATTGGAACCAATTCACCAATGAGAATCCTGGGAAATGAACATGTGACCCATCACGTGACCTATCTTCAGAACAAAGTTGACACATCAAGGAACTAATCTTTAGACAAATTTACTCAAATAAAATCGACAAATATCGGTTTAAATATGCGATAAAAAGTTTTAAAATTTTTCACAAATAGTGACAGGGTGTTATACTATCGATTCGCGGAGTTATTTCGTTTAAATCGGACGGAATTTAGTGCATTGTCAACTTGTGAAAGAGATTAAAAACTTTCCAAGAAATTTCAATATGGCGACGGACAATGGATTAACGAATATATTGTGAAATAAAGTTACTTACATAAAGTGCAATATACACAAACGGAATAATTGAATAAACGGGAATAAAGACGAAGTTATTTTGGAAAGGTGCTAACTTTCTAATATGGATCTCGAACAATCGGATTAACGATTTAAGTTGCGAGAACAAAGATGGCGGACCAGGCAACAACATCTGGGTCGGTAGACCATAACGGTGCAAAGCGTGAAGGCAGCGCCGAGAATTTGAGTGTTACCTTTGAACAACAATTGATGTACGCAAATGCAGGGCCGTTATACACTCAAAATTTCTTTAGTAGAGGAAAACCTTTCGAGGACCTCGAAAAGGAAAATGGAGAAAATAGACAGATTGTTTTTATCAGTCAGAATGTGGAAACTGACTATAGTAATGGAAACGAGGCTGTTGCTTTCATTACCGAGTCTGCCAAACATGAATAAATTAGGATCGGCGGATTTATCCTTAACATTCTATCAACAGCAAATGATGTTTAATCATCAAATGATGTTGCAACAGCAACAAACAGTTAATTCGCTTATCGGGAAAGTGGACAGCCTTACGAAGTTGGTCGGACAGAAAGAGGCCACAGCAACCTCAACTGAAGACACTCTTGGTAAGAGTTTGCACAAATCCAAGCAGAATAGAGTTTCGCATACAGTATCGGCATCAAGTGACGACGAATCAACGTCAGAATCAGATAATTCAGACCAAGAATCAGGAGGATATAACTCGGAGGATTCCGAGGTAGTAAACAGAAGTTCGTTGCAAAAGGACAAGCCAATCAGTGAGGCAAATAATAAAACAAACAAAACGGACAAAGAAGCTGATGAAATGACAGGCAATATGAAACTATTAAAGCAAATGGCTAAAGATTTTGAAAGACAAGAGGGAGTCGGGACAAAAGTGGATGACACTCTGTCAAAAGTAGTTGATTCGGGGATCAGATCACAAATAGATCGGACGGTGGCTAAAGAACTGTGCAACAAATATCAAAGGCCAGAAAACTGTCAAGCGCTTAAAGTACCTAGAATCAATAAAGAGCTTTGGAACACCTCGTCGTTGATCAAGTCCAGTAAAGAACAGGACAAATCATTCCAAATCACTCAAAAATATCTCAACCAAGGCCTTATTCCTCTCGTACATCTTATGGATAACCTCTTGAAAGAAGATGAGAAAAACTTCCAGCTTGCGAGTGACGCTTTCCACCTTTTAGCATATGCACATCGGGACATGTCTAATCTTAGGCGACAGCTTATTAAGTCGGTCGTATCAGAAAAATACCGACAACTATGCAATGATTCCACGCCACTCACCGATAACCTCTTGGGTGATGACTTGGAAAAACAAATTAAAACAATGGACGAGATGCAAAAGGTGGGGAAAGACCTAACCAAATACAAAGGTGAGAAAAGGAAATACTCTCAGAAAGGACACGATGGCTATGAAAAGCCTAAAAAGTACCACAGATCCAATTCAAATTACAGTGGATATAAAAACAAAGACAAACAGGAAGGACATGCTTTTTTATACAAAAAGACCCGGTATCACAAGCCGGGGAAGAACAACAACAACAAAAGGAATCCAAAACAGTAGCACGGAATGCTAGCAATCAAAGTGAATCCTTCTTGTGTCTACGTAACACGCCAAACAATTTTAAGGCAGGAAAGATCTCAAATTACTTTAGCACATGGGTGACTCTCACAAAAGATAGGTATCTTCTTGATATCATTAGACATGGCTATAAAATTGAGTTTAACTCTATGCCTTGTGATGATTGTAATCGAGTTCCCATTCGATTTAACAGACATGAAAAGGAGATCATTTCAGAACTCTTAAATAAGTTTGAGGACAAAGGTATTATCGTAAGAACTGAACATGAAGCGGGAGAAATATTATCACATATATTTATTAGGCCAAAACATGATGGTTCACACAGACTGATTCTAAATTTGAGTAGACTCAATGATCATGTGGAAAAGATCACATTCAAAATGGAAACCCTAAAGACAGCCTTGAGCTTAATTAGACAAAACTGCTTTTTTGCAAAGATTGATCTAAAAGACGCATTTTATAGCGTGCCTATCGACAAAACTTTCCAAAAGTATCTCAAATTTGAATGGGAAAACAACCTCTTTTCCTTCACCTGTCTTCCCAATGGGCTTTCTACTGCCAGTAGAATATTCACCAAGGTGTTAAAACCAGTTTTCTCCACATTAAGGAAAATAGGCCACTCAAATGTGGCCTATATCGATGACAGTCTGTTACAGAGTGACACATTCTTGGGATGTAAACAAAACATAGCAGACACAATGTCATTGGTTGATTCTGTTGGGTTAACCATTCACCCAGATAAATCGGTAGTGATACCTACCCAGTGTATAGAATTTGTTGGTTGGTTGGTTGATTTGAGGTTCATGTTAGATTCAAGGGATATGACAGTGCGGCTAGCTCCTAGGAAAGCCAGCGATATTAAACAGCAAGCTAGGGATCTTTTACATGAAAAAGAGATTACAATTAGAGATTTCGCGAAAATGATTGGGAAAATGGTCGCAGCTGAGCCGGGCGTAAAGTATGCTGCGGTACATTACAAATCACTAGAACTTGAAAAAGATTGTGCACTAAAGGCCAATCGGGGTAACTTTGATAATAATATGACCATTTCTGGAGAATCAAAGCAGTGCTTAAAATGGTGGATCAATAATGTGGAAAATTCCTATCGGCCTATTTCGGTAGGACCACCTTCTCGTAGAATCGAAACTGATAGTTCACTTATAGGTTACGGAGGTCATGACGTTACAAACAATATGAACTTCAATGGACTGTGGACAGAAGTTGAGAAAAAGCATCACATTAACTATCTAGAATTAAAGGCAGCTCTATTATGTTTGCAATATTTCTGTGCTAAGGCGGAAAATGAGCATATACACCTATACTTAGCCAATACAGTGGCCATAAAATACATTCACAAAATGGGTGGTAGAAAGCCTAGGTTGAATGCACTTGCAAGGCTTATTTGGGAATGGTGTGAACGCAGAAATATATGGATTTCAGTGTTTCACATCCCCGGCAGAGAAAATTTGATAGCCGACAAGCTGTCGCGCTTAGGAAATAAGTTTAATGAGGACATGGAATGGGCCTTAGAGCAACATACATATAATGATATAACGGCAAAAATGGGTACCTGTGACATAGACTTATTTGCCTCAAATAAAAATTATAAGCAGGGGAGGTATGTTTCATATTTTCCGGATAGGAAAGCTGAGGCAGTTAATGCTTTTTCCATTACCTGGAACTATAAACTTCATTATGCTTTCCCACCTTTCAGCATAATTGGTCGGGTAATCCAGAAGCTATGCGAAGACAGAGCAGAAATGATAATGGTAGCACCAATATTTCCAAGCCAACCGTGGTTTCCACACTTGTTGCAGCAAGTAAGCGGACACAGTTATGTACTGCCAAAGACAGAACACATACTATATCTACCCGGAACAGACAAGAAACACAGGCTAACAACCATGCGAATGGGGGCCTTTCGGTTATCAGGACAAGCCTCATCAGTGCTGGACTTCCAGAAAACACTGAGGACATCATCATGCAGTCGTGGAGACCTGCCACAGCAAAGCAGTATGGGTCATATTTCAAAAAGTGGATGCTGTTTTGTGATAGGACACAAACTGCTACAATTAACCCATCTTTAGGGGAAATTATGGCATTTCTTACGCAGCTGCATGAAGATGGTCTCAGTTATAGTGCTGTTAATACAGCCAAATCTATGCTTTCATCATTATTTGAAATCATTCATAAAAGAGATATTGGTAAGGAGGTGCTGATCAGACGGTTTATGAAGGGGATCTTTCATTTACGCCCAGTATTGCCTAAAACAATATTCACTTGGGACGTAAAAGTGGTGTTAAGATTCTTAAGGACCCTGAAAGATAGGGAGATAACACTACGGCTGTTATCCATAAAGCTAGCACTATTACTAGTGCTTACAACAGGGCAAAGGTGTCAAACATTACATGCAATGCACCTCAAAAATATGGACGTGTCTAGTGAATACATTAAAATAAGAATTGGAGAACTGCTTAAACAAACCAAACCACAAAGGCACTTGGCTGAATTGTACATTGAGTCATTTAAACATAACCCAGACATTTGTGTGGTACAGGTTTTAAACAGTTACTTAACAGCAACAAAGGAAATTCGGACAGACGATTCGTTATTCGTAATCACACAAAAACCACATACTGCAGCTTCTAAAAATACAATCGCCTCATGGATAAAACTGGGATTAAAACTAGCAGGTATAGACTTAAGCCTATTCACACCACACAGCACGAGAAGTGCTGCCACTAGTGCAGTGTTTAATAAATTACCGATTGACACAATCATAAAGACAGCCGGTTGGTCAAGCGATTGTACTTTCAGGCAATTTTATACAAAGCCAATTACGAATGATTCATCATTTAGTGCAACCATATTAGCTTAATAGCTATAGTTTGGACAGAATGAGTGACATTTAGGAATCAGATGGCATAATCAAACCAGCATAGCATTTTAATGATTCTGAATTGTCCTTTATGTATCTAAAAGGTGCATTGATGGCTTTATTATAATCATTTGGGTAGTATACTTGAGCCAACATTGCATAGAATGACTGAAACATATTCATGATGACAATATGCAGTGCTGGCTTGATTTTCAAATAAATAAATGTTGTAGAATACATTGAATGAATGACATATAGTCAGGATGCATAATGGCCATGCAACATTTACTTATTAAATATTGGTAAACAAATGATCTTATTCTTGTCTTGTATAGAATAAGCTGATAGATATTCTGAATCATGGACTCTAAAAATTCCCAGGATTCTCATTGGTGAATTGGTTCCAATAGAATTATACAGTTAAACGAGACTTACCTGTAAGGTGAAGTTTGACTGTGATTCTGTTGGAACCAATTCACTGAGAATCATGGGCCCACCCATTGTACCCACCCAGGGTCTGGTGTGATTTCCATGATTAAGAATATATTCGCTCTGAAGTCTGAAGATAGGTCACGTGATGGGTCACATGTTCATTTCCCATGATTCTCAGTGAATTGGTTCCAACAGAATCACAGTCAAACTTCACCTTACAGGTAAGTCTCGTTTAACTGTATAATTATTGGCATTTTAACCCTTATCTTGCTGAATATTCATCTAAGCCACACCCATGTCTGTCTATCAACCAATTAAATTACTTGATGTAATTTATTGCTACAAGTTTATAAACTGAATGCCAAACAGTGCAGATCCTGATCAGATGGCTTCTTCAGAAGCCATCTGATCTGGATCTACACTGTTCGCAAAGATAGGTGTTGTCGTGAACAGCAAGATAAATAGAGATTATCATATGGCATTTTTCATATCATACCCCATATCAGCCCGAGACTCCCATATCAGCCCGAGGGCCGAAAAATTGTTCAAAATTAATTGTAAATTTTATTAATTACGTTTCCATTGTTTACCGAATCACTAGAATTTCTTTGCTCGATAATATTATCCAGATCCAAAAGTCTATCTATCTATCTATCTATCTATCTATCTATCTATCTATCTATCTATCTATCTATCTATCTATCTATCTATCTATCTATCTATCTATCTATCTATCTTCTGATACTGCGTCGGTCACATTTGACCATTACCGCAGGTGTATATTACATACACTCCAGGTTTTGCAGGATGAAAGCCTACACAGCAATCATGTAATTACGGTAGGGATCTTTAACCTGCACAGGGGATGGTTCTCCCTGCATAGGGGGCCTCCAGTTAACGTCCCGATCCGAAGGATGTGCACTTTATTACATTCATGCCTGCAAATGATGCCAATGGTGCGTGTTCCGTCACCGAAATTTTATCGCCGCTGTCGGGGATCGAACTTGGGACCTCTAGCATCAGAGGCAAGTGCATTAACCACTGAGCTATCACGCTCCTGTCAGCAATCCCCTGCATCAATCCTCTCGCATTCGCTGTTGAACAACAAATGCGAAATGCCGCAAAAGGAAGAACGCCACATGTTCCGAATAGGGTGACGTCAGAGGTATGATAAAGGCTTAGGAGTGCGATAAAGGGTTGTGATATGGATTTTTGGGGTATGATAAAGCCCATGCGATATGGCAGCACGTGCAAGCGTGATACGTGCATTGGTGTCACGTTCGTATCGCATATTCAAAAACTTAGTATGTTATACTAAATGTATGATAAAGTCAGTTATACTGGCGGGATTCCTTTACACAATGGCGAAAGATAGGGAGAATCAGAACGATTCAATAGCATTTTCGTCGACTTTTAGTGTGTTAGAATCGAAATAGATCAGCTCTAGTGCCATGATTTATTGAGTGATAAATCACTGTTTGGTGATCAGTTGTAACTAGACAAATCACTCGCGGCTACACACTCATGATTTGATATACTTTACAACTGACCTCCAAACAATGATTTATCACCCAATAAATCACTGCTAGAGCTTGTCTGTTTCTTTAGGGGAATGGGAACACCTGGCTGATTTTTCCGCCATTTTTCGAAAGGGAGTCAGATTTCGGGACTTGCTGTTCACTTTTCTATAAGCTCTGTACCACTGAAAAAGGAGTCTACTCTTAAAGGAAAGAATTTGCTCCTAAGCAGCAAATTCTCTCCTTTAAGAGTTGAGCCCTATTGTCATGGGAGACAAAAATTCTCTTTCAAGAGTTGCCTCCCATTCCCCTTAAATCATCCTTGCTATTCCTCCATATCTGTAACTATACTTCATTGTCTTTCAGAGCATACTATAAATATATGGGCTGCATGATGCTTCCACGTAGAGCTGAATCCGGCCCACACACTAGTACTGGTAAACCGCTTAGAGGATCTAAGCCTGACCAGGAACCGCGGTGCGAGGCGGACCGTCCATGCTAATAAACCCTATTGGTTTCATTGGGCGACAGGGCTTGAGATGTCATTTCATCTCAATGTCGGGTAAAAGTCCCACAAAATTGGAAGCAACGTCTCCAAAATGACCTTTACATTGTTGACGGGGACGTTAAACCTCAAATCAAACAAACAAAAACTATATCTTAGTTTTATGTTCTGATAAAAACATGGCATTTTATTGTTATCAAACTGACAAACACTAAGATTATTCTAAGTTCGAACATCACACACAGGTTTCAATTTCAGATTTTCATACTCAGGTTGTCTTTGAAGAATTTAGCCCAGGTTACATGATACAAGATTTCTATAAACAAAGATTCTGATTTACGTCTTGGGAAGAATGATTCATCTCTTTAACCCATTTAGTACCAGAAACCCCAAAACGGGTACCCTGGCAAACAGTGCAGGCCCAGATCAGAAGCCGCACAACACGGCGTCTGATCAGGGCCTACACTATTTGCAAAAAGGTCAGCCATTTTCCAAATCAATTTTCAAGAAAACACAACCTGACACCCCTAAATTTTGAAATGGACTTCTACTTTATACAAGGAGGAAGATTCCATTTGGTACAAAAAGGGGTAACCAGGCTTCTTTTAAGAGAAAATAAGATAGAAACAGATGCTCGCCTACTGAAAACCTGACCTTGAAAACAGGGTCAAGGTCATCAATGTCTGATCAAGTCTAAATATGTTCTAGAAAAGGGTTATCCTTTGGAAGCAAGGAATACATCACAGAACTGAAGAAAAGTATGTAGTGTACATATTTTCTGGGCCAGACAAGCTAGTTTCAGCCAATTAGGCCTCATCAGTGGCCCTCAAATATTTTCATAAGCCTATCCTGGTGATCTCTGAATGTTTTGCTAAACATTTCCTGAGATACTGTGTAAAAACAAGCCAGATAAAAACAAAACAAGGTTCAAGGTCAGAAAAACCTGATCAAGTTTAACCCTGACCTAGTGACATAGTTTTGTCTGCATTGTTTGACAACGTCTGGGCACATGACTTACAAATAGACAGATAACCCTCTTTACATTGCACTCTGACATCACAGCAACATGAATAGTGCTGCTAAAAATAACCCTTACCTAGTTTTTGTACATGGTCAGTGATAGTCACATGGACAACAGCAGGGAAGCTTCTTGATCATTTAGTAACTTTGGGTCAATTGATTTACCCTTTTTGTACCAAATGGAATCTTCCTCCTTATAAATAGCAGGAGTCCATGTCAAAATTTAGGGGTGTCAGGTTGTGTTTTCTTCCAAATCTTTTTGGAAACTAGCTGAATGTTTTGCATACAGTGTAGGCCCAGATCAGACGCCACATCCTGTGGCGTCTGATCTGGGCCTGCACTGTTTGCCAACTACCTGTTTTGTGATTTCTGGTACAAAATGGGTTAACAATAAACCCAACAATGTGACTATAATTAACCAGAAACCTGTCTTTATAGAAATGTTGAATCATGAAAACTGCCAATACAACTTTTAGGTTGTCGGTGAGTGGGCACAACAAAAAAAGTTAATAGCAAATTATGTTACCTGCCATCTTTACTGCATAAAACAGAAATGAAACTAAGTAATCACAAGGACCACTCTCTCTCAATGCATAATACTATTTCAGCGCAGTTGCCAGATAACATGTCTTCGGGGTTTTTGAGACCTGCTCAGCTACACAGGCTAATCAACAGTCTTGAAGTTTTAGATAAACAAACTAGATATATTGTACTATGCAAGTAGCGAACGCAAACATTCCAATCAGACTGCTGAGATTTTGTTTGATTTGAGGTTTAACATCCCCGTCAACACTGTATAGGTAATTTTGGAGACTTTGTTTCCAATTTTGTGGGACTTTTACCCAACATAGAGATGAAATGACATCTCAAGCCTTGTCGCCCAATGTAACCAATAGGGTTTATAAGCATGGACAGTCCGACTCGCACCACTTTGCCTGGGCAGGATTAGACCCTCTAAGCCGTTTACCAGTACTCATGTGGTTTCAGCTCTACGTGGAAGCATCATGCAGCCCAATCTATTTCTCCAAGCCCCGAAGGGCTCGGGCTATGTTGCCCCTGCACCTTGTGTTAACAGAAAATCCAGTGACCATGATGATTATGATGATGATGATAATGATGATAAAAATAGACCATTTTCCTCCTCGAATGTCATTTTCCAATACAAATGTCCCCACTCTACTATTAGTTGGTTTGGAGATTAACAGCCTACTAAACAATATCAAGGTCATATTGAGCTGTTCAGTTTATCTAAGCACACTTTTCCTGAGCAGGCTTATATCCGAAACTCATCAATCAGTTTCTTTATATAAGTCGTTAAGTTTTATGAAGCATGTGTTCAGCTTCTAAAGCAATTTGTTTGTTTAGCTAAAAATTGGAATTTTAAACAATTTTTAACCTCAAAATGCCAAGTCATTGCAAATATTAAAATAGGCATTCAAATGTAAAGTAATAAACATAAACTATGCAAGGAAAATGCCAAAAATCTTGGAAGTGCTTGGCTGACAAAGACATCCAAAAGCAGTCCAGAAATAGTTCAGTTACATTACCGAAACCTTGTTTTGTTTGTTTGATTTGATGTTTAACGTCCCCTTCAACACTGTAAAGGTCATTTTGGAGATGTTGCTTCCAATTTTGTGGGAGTTTTACCTAACATTGAGATGAAATGACATCTCAAACCCTGCTGCCCAATGAAACCAATAGGGTTTATAAGCATGGACGGGCCGACTCGCATGGCTTTGCCTGGGCAGGCTTAGACCCACTAAGCAGTTTACCAGTACTCGTGTGCGGGTCGGTTTTAGCTCTGCATGGAAGCATCATGCAGCCCATCTATTTCTTCATGCCCTGGTGGGCAGGGGCCGACCTAAACCTTGAACTTGAACCTGTAATTTGAGGGTGAAATCTGTAGGTAATACACAGCCAAATACAGTAATTTCCTAAAAATGATGCAAAAATACACAAACCTGGTGTTGATAATTGTCAGGATTTCTCCCTGTGAAAATGACAGATCCCCTTCTTCTTGCCCTTTGTAATCATACAAAGCTTCAAACAAGCGCCCCTGAAAACCAGTTAAAATTCTTCTATTAAGACCAAAAATTAGAAGTAATTCTGCTTTTAAAAGCATATTTAGAAGATTTCAGTTATTCTTTCTGTGTGCTGTCTACAATCAGTTTCCTCTAGTATGAGACCACTTTTGAGACTGTTCAAAAGTGGTCTTACAGACCACTTTTAAACAGTACCAAAGGTGGTCTTAATACAGTAAAACCTGTCATAGTGGCCACATCAATTAAGCAAGCAACCTGTCTTAAGCAAGCAGGCATTTGGTTCCCAACAAAGGCATACACATTAAAATTTCACCAGTATTAAACAAGCATCTGTATTAAGCAAGCACATTTTGATTATCCCTTAGGCGCTTGCTTAATACAGGTTGGAGTGTGTATGAATTTTACTGATTGTATGTATAGCATAAAGGAATTGGATACACCTTTAGGCAAAGCAAATCTTTCCAAATTATTATTTTTTTTTTTTATCAATATTAACATTTTATCAAAATCGATTTGCAATATTTTTAACCTTTCACCCCCGATTTTCTGAAATTGACTTCAATCTTTGACATTTGGACATGCCCATTCTTTTTAATAGGCATTTAGACAAAATCATTAACAGGATGGCAAATAGTGTGGATGCTGAAGAGACAGCTCATATTTTTTATTCATTCACCCATGAGTTTCTGTAAATTACGCTTCCATCTTCAGATTTGGACTCACCCACAACCATTCTGGATAATACTAAATAGGGGATTTTGTTTGTGTGTGGGGGGGAGTGGGGGGTGTTGGTTTCAGGGCCAATTTAAGATTATTTCACTTATTTTGAGGTGATTGTTAATCAGAGGTGGGCAAAATCCGGAGTATCTGGCGAAAAACCACCTGACCTTCTGTTGCAGAACTTGGTGTCTCATATATGTGGCCCGAGCCAGGCACAAACCACAGCTGTGAGAGACTTAATGATTAAGAGTCAGCGCTCTTATCCACTAGGTCACATCAGGATGATCCTGATGAGATGGCATTTTAATATTTATGAGGATGACAAATTCTAGGCTCAGTCGATTTGAGCGTAACAATAACTATACAATACAATTTTGGTGTTTGGTATGCCAGGTTTTTAAACTTCTGAAACAAAAAAACTGCCAGTCCCAACCTTTTTTGCTGTTATTTATTGTAAAACTTTATGCAATTAAAATCTTGTAATGAATAAAGATCTATCATGTGGGCACAGCCATAAACGAAAGTAAAAGTATTAAAGAAAACAACTTACAGATGTAGTAACTTCTTTTTCATCTTCTTCCTCTTCCTCCTCCTCTTCTTCTTCATCTTCTTCAGTTTCCTCTTCCTCCTCTTCAGTTTCTTCCTCCTCCTCTTCTTCTTCCTCTTCCCCAACCTTTGCTTTTGCTTTGCTGAAAAAAATAGAGTTTGGATAAATTAGATAAAGTTTATTTAGCAAGCACCTATAGGTAAACAAGAAAGTAGTTGCTTAAAACAAGTGGTTGCTTAATCCAGGCAGAGTTCTACTAATTTGCCATTAAAGTATCTATAAAACTGCAACCAGTTCAAAGATAACAAGAAGGCAGTCTGAATAACAGCTATATCCCAGCCGTTGTTTAATGAAAATCATTCAAGGGGCAAATGAGATATGGAGCCACAACGAAATTCAAGGCTAAAACTTGTGACTTTCAACCATGACCTTGAGCCAGCATGGTAGAGCTAAGAGTTTTGTACATCATCTCATTTAGGCCAACATGTCATTAGTATATATGGAAATGTTTCCAGGGGTAAAAGAGATATAGATGCAACACAAGGGTCAAACTCATGACCTTCAAATGTAAACGGTTGTGTTATGTGTTTTGCACATCATCTCCCTCAGGCCAACATTTGACTGCAGTTTTTAATAAAAAATTTTCCAGGGCTAAAAGAGATAAAGCTCGTAACCTTAAATTGTGACGGTTGATTTATGTGTCCTGTACATCATCTCACTTAGGTCAACATTTTACCAATGTGTACCGTAATGATCCGGCTATAAGACGATTTGACTATAAGACGGGGGTATTTTTTGGCTTTCCTTTAGGTGATTTTTGCTTTGTCTTGGCTATAAGACGGGTATAAATTCTTACAATCTGACGGGGGTTGCGCCGATGTAGAAAGTGCCGAATATTTCAGAGTGAGACACTGGTTGATCAATTTCGCTCGGTGTTTTGCGGTCGCGAAATCTAATGACAATGACGAATTTACTAAAATAAAATTTATATTAGACCGACTTCAATGATAAACAGATAGTTTTAGGTACCTAGCAAGTCCCTGAATAAATTTTCTTACCTAGAAACTGTAATCACTTATTTTTTGTCTGAAATTTGAGTTTATTAACGTCACAACTTTCGCCTCATTAATATTCATGAACTCATTATCATAAACCAATGAAGGAAGGAAAGAAAAATGATTGACAGGTAAACTAAGGGAAGCAACTACGCCTAACTGGTATTACAGTTTAATACAAGTGCGTCGGCATACATTTGATATCTCCCGATTCCATCGGGATAACACAATTTCGAATCCTATCTCCCGGTCTTTCGCCTGACGGCCCCAATCTCCTGACAAGACAATATATTTCGCCGCCCGACCATTCTAATATTTACAGCAGTAAAATACCTAGGTATGAGGTTAACCGTCAGAAGATTTACACCTGTGTTGAACTGCTGACGCGTGTAAACATTATTGGACAGTAGGCCTAATAAGGTGATTAACTCTGCAGGTGTTATAAGATAATTGGTGTGTTTACATAAGAGATTAAATAGATTAAAAAAACAGGCAATTGCTAATCAAGAGTGATATAGGAAGAGACAGAATAGCCTGTGCATCCATAATGTTTGACCGGAGATTTATTTTGCTGCACTGGACATTAATGGAAAAATATAATAACAATAATAAAAAAAAAACGTAAGGCATCATCGACTTATTTTCTTATGCCAATGGAGTGAAACTTTTGCCTCATTAATATTTATGAACTCATTATCATAAACCAATGAAAATTCGTGCATGCTTATTATGTTCCGGGGCACCTTCCGGGGAATGTATCCATTGAAAACGCATGGGAATTAATCCAATTATGATAAAAACCTTTAGGCTTGAATTATAACTGTTTTTCACGATCTTTTGGTTTATTTTACCGATGTTTATTATCATTTATTTGTAATCACGCTCCCGCCCATCACTTCACAGACCCATAGTTACGCAACAGGTATACACATGTACTTACCGCACGTGATTTTCCCTCTGTTCTTTGCCGAAAATTTCAAGGATGCCCGAGATCTCGGTTATAAGACGGGTGTAAAAATTAGGGGGTATTCTGGCGGTAAAAAATCCCGTCTTATAGCCGGATCATTACGGTACTGAAAATCCTTCCAGGGGTAAAGGAGATATAGGGGCATGCAAAATTCAAGGCACAAGCTCTACCTTCAATTGTGACCGCGACCGTCAGTAAGCATGTTCTGTACAACATCTCACTTAGACCAACATTTGACCAAAGTTTACTGAAAAACCTTTCAGGGGTAAAGGAGATATTGAACAGACACAAAATTCAAGGTTGAAACTTGTGACCTTAAATTGTGACCTTATTACCTGAGTTGGCATGGTTAAGTTATGAGTTCTGCACATCAGCTCACCGAGGTGAATTTTTGTCCAATGTTTAATGGAAATTCATCAAAGGGTACAGGAGATAAAAGAGCCCAGGGGCCAGTTATTCAAAACAAACGATGTCGTCAGTTAATGTATCGTTAAAACCTTTGATTGTTTTAATATGGCAAATCTGCTAATATTTTTGCTGAAAAATGTGAGTAGCTTTTGCATTTGCAAAAGCTACTCACATTTTCTCAGCAAAAATAGCAAAGTATTAGATGTTGTACTTGCTAAAACAACAGTTAACAATATGACCACTAATGAGCCCCTTAAGCTAACAAGGGTTTGAACAACTGGAACCTGGTCTTTTTTCAACAACATGCATGCTAGTTTAAATAGGTGGCCTATAAAAATGTTTAATTGAAAATCAGTTTATTAGAGAGTAAGATAAAGAAAGTAGCAAGAATAAACATTCCTGCACAGCAGATAAGAAAATCTGTGGTTTTAGCCTGGGATAGAAATTCTGTTCTAACCCTGATGTTCTTAACCAGGGTCAGAATAAAAATGGAATATTCTCACGTGTTTGATATGCACTGGTTAATATGGCCTTATCTGTACTGTCATTAAGGTTGACGTCACAGCATGTAACGTGATGTCAATAAACATCAAGGTAGTGTCATCACAATATGACTGACGTCAGCAATGGACGTGACTGCAGTATTAAAAATTCACGCTCAGAAATGGAAGGTATGCAAGAAAAAGAATCCTACATGGGTGTGAGGGATGGACAGAAAAATCTGTCCCTCGGGATCACAGTCAAGCCTCGTGATGCCAGACAGTGACCCTCGGGACTGATTTTGCCATCCACCCCTCACACCCATGTAAGATTCTTATATTACAGGTGTAATATTTTGTACAATGTGTGGTTCTACAATCAAGGTTGCCTGTTAGGTCTACTGTGATATAATAACCCTGGTTCTATAGTTAAGTTGGCCTGTTTTGTCTGCTGTCATACCATACCCTGGTTCTACAAGCTTGCCTGTTAGGTCTACTATGCTATCATACCCTGGTACTACAAGTTTGCCTGTTAGGTCTACTATGCTACCATACCCTGGTACTACAAGTTTGCCTGTAAGGTCTACTATGCTATCATACCCTGGCACTACAAGCTTGCCTGTTAGGTCTACTTTGCTATCATACCCTGGTACTACAAGCTTGCCTGTTAGGTCTACTATGCTATCATACCCTGGTTCTACAGGTAAATTTGCCTGTTAGGTCTACTATGATGCCATACTCTGGTTCTACAGTTAAGTTTGCCTGTTAGATCAGTTATGATATCATATCCTGGTTCTACAGGTAAATTTGTCTGTTAGGTCTACTTTGATGTCATACCCTGCTTCTACATTAACTTTGCCTGTTAGTTCTGCTATAATATCATACCCTATTTCTACAGTTAAGTTTTGCAGTCCGGTATGTTATAATTTCATACTCTGGTTCTACATTATGTTTGCCTGTAAGGTCTGCTATGATATCACACCCTGAATTTACAGACAAGTTTGCCTAAAAGGTCTGCTGTGATACCACACCTGGTTCTACCTTCAGTTTTGCCTGTTAGGTCTGAAATTCCTACCTTGGTTCTACAGTCTTCTTTTCTGTCTCATCTTCCTCCTCTTCTTCTTCTTCCTCTTCTTCATCCTCCTCCTCTTCTTCCTCCTCCTCCTCTTCCTCCTCCTCTTCTTCTTCATCTTCTGTCTTTGTCCCTTCAACTTTCTTTTTCTGTTCAAGTTTTTCTACAAGAGAAAATAATGCAGCCTTCTAAACTTACTGCCACCATTGGCTTATGTGTGGTCTACAGGTTGATCTGACTAAGAAATAGAAAACACCAGGGGCCAGTTGTTCAAAGCATCGTTAGTTTAACGAGCTTGTTAGTGGTCATATTGTTAACTCTTCTAGCAAGTACAATATCATAAATTTTGGTATTTTTGCTGAAAAAATGTGAGCAGCTTTTGCGTCTGCAAAAGCTGCTCACATTTTTTCAGCAAAAATTTCAGCATATTTGCCATATTTAATGATCAAAGTTTTAACGATACGTTAACTAACGACGTCGTTAGTTTTGAACAACTGGGCCCAGGTTCGTGTCTTTTGATATCAAGTTTATCAGGCAAGGCTTTGAGAACGCTTGTAGAATCGCAATCGCGAGGCTTGCCAAGCGATTCTACATGCGCTTTCGAAGCCGAGCCTGATAAACTTGATATCAAATGACACGAATCTGGTATTCTACTTATCAGTTAATCCCCTTGTACACTCTTACATTTTTGCACATTTTCCCAGCAGTCTAAGTCATAGAAGTGCAATGTCACGTTGACCTGATAAAGCTCACTTGTCCTGAGATAGCATATATTTATCAGGTCCGGATGTTACAAGGGATAACTGATAATAAGCCATCTCACGTGGATCAATGCTGTCTTCTCTTCTGTTTGTTTGAGCGTAGGTACCCGTCAACACTGTTTAGGCCATTTTGCAGAAGTTGCTTCCAAGTTTATGAGACCTTTTCCTGATGCTGAGATGAAATAATATCTAAAGCCTTAACACTCAAAGAAAGCACTAGGGTTTAAGGAATGGTCTGACTTGCACCACTTTTCCTGTGCAGACTTAGACCATGTAAGTGGTTTACCAGTACTCAAGTTTGGTTGGTTTCAGCTCGGCCCAGAAGAAGCGTGCAGCTCAATCTACTTCTTCAAGCCCTGATATGCGGGGGTAGGGGTGAGGGAAGTGACTGCCCTTTTGTAACTGACACTCACCAGGATTAAACATTGCCATCCATGTGAAAAGTTTATTCTATTTTATTTCACCCATTGCCTGTGGGAAACCCCTAAAGGAGTACCGTGGCAAACAGTGTAGGCCCAGATCAGACGCCGCAGAATGCGGCATCTGATCAGGGTCTGCACTATTTGCTAACAGAATTTTCTGCTGAAAATAGAACAAGAGGGCCATGATGGCCCTGGATCGCTCACCTGATCCATAGAGTAACAAGTGGACTCGAGGGCCATTATTAACCCCAGGACTATAATGTGCATAATGTTGAGAGAGGTCTAAAAAGGTAAAAAGGTAAAGCTTCATACCAAATATCAACAAAGGCTATAATTTGAACAATCTTGGCAAAAGTCCACTAGATGAAGCTACACACCAAATATCAAAGACCTGGGCCTTGCGGTTTCAGAGAAGAAGATTTTTTTAAGATATTCCCTACCAAAGACCTGGGCCTTGCAGTTTCACTGAAGAAGATTTTAAAAGATTTTCCCTATATAAGTCTATGTAAAACCAAATGGCCCCGGGGCGGGGGCATTTTTGGCCTCAGGGCTATAATTTAAACAATCTTGATAGAGGTCCACAAGATGAAGCTTCACACCAAATATCAAAGATCTGGGCCTTGCTGCTTCAGAGAAGATTTTCAAAAATTATCTCTATATAAGTCTATGTAAAACCAAAGGGCCCCGGGGTGGGGGCATTTGTGGCCCCAGGGCTATAATTTGAATAATCTTGGTGGAGGTCCACTAGATGAAGCTCCATACCAAATATCAAAGACATGGGCCTTGCAGTTTCAGATAAGAAGATTTTTAAAGATTTCCCTATATAAGTCTATGTAAAACCAAAGGGTCTCGGGGAGGGGGCATTTTTGGCCCCAGGGCTCTAATTTGAACAATCTTGATAGAGGTCCACTAGATGAAATTTCACATCAAATATCAAAGACCTAGACCTTGTGGTTTAACAGAAGAAGATTTTTAAAGATTTTCTCTATATACGTCTATGTAAAACCGAAGGGCTCCGAGGTGGGGGCATTTTTTGGTCTCAGGGCTATAATTTGAACAGAGGTCCACTAGATGAAGCTTCATGCCAAATATCAAAGACCTGGGCATTGCCGTTTCAGAGAAGAAGATTTTTCAAGATTTTCCCTATATAAGACTATGTAAAACCATAGGGCCCCGGTGCGGGGGGGCATTTTTGGCCCCAAGGCTATAATTTGAACAACCTTGGTAGGGGTCCACTAGATGAAGCTTCATACTAAATAGCAAAGACCTAGGCCTTGTGGTTTCAGAGAAGAAGATTTTTTAAAGGATTTCCCTATATAAGCCCATGTAAAACAAAAGGGCCCCGGGGTGGGGGCATTTTTGGCCCCAGCACTATAATTTGAACAATCTTGGTAGGGGTCCACTAGATGATGCTTCATACCAAATATCAAAGACATGGGCCTTGCAGTTTCAGAGAAGATGATTTTTAAAGATTTTCCCTATATAATCCTATGTAAAACCAAAGGGCCCCGGGGCGGGGGCATTTCAGGCCCCAGCACTATAATTTGAACAACCTTGGTAGGGGTCCACTAGATGAAGCTTCATACTAAATAGCAAAGACCTGGGCCTTGTGGTTTCAGAGAAGAAGATATTTAAAGGATTTCCCTATATAAGCCTATGTAAAACCAAAGGGCCCCGTGGCGGGGGCATTTTTGGCCCCAGCACTATAATTTGAACAATCTTGGTAGGGGTCCACTAGAAGAAGCTTCATACCAAATATCAAAGACCTGGGCCTTGTGGTTTCAGAGAAGAAGATTTTTTTAAGTTTTCGGTTAAAAAATCTCTTTTTGGCTCCTGTGACCTAGATGTGCAACGGACCGGAACCATTTGAACAACTTTCAAAGGGGACCACCTAAGGATCATTCCTGTAAAGTTTGGTCAAAATCTGATCAGTGGTTGAGGAGGAGATGTCGTTTGAAGAAATTGTTTACGCACGGACGGACGGATGCACGCACGCACGACGGACAAAAAGTGATCCCAAAAGCTCACCTCGTCACTACGTGACGGTGAGCTAATAAAAACGAAAAAATAGGCCTACCACCCTTTATATAACAAATGGACTTGTCCAACAGATAGCAATGGGAGAATCCACTAGTATACAATGGGTTAAGAAATAGATCAGCTCTAGCTGTGAATTATTGCATAATAAATCAAAGTTCGGAGGTCAAACTACAAGTGCATAATGAGAGTGATTTTTCTAATTTCAACTGACCAAAAAAAAAATGTGAATTATTACTCAAAAGATCTCACACTAGAGCTGATCTATTTCAATTCTAACACACTAAAATATTGTTTCCTACTCAAACATGGCATATTTTATTTGCCTATAGATTGTACGTACATAATATACTTAGTCAAAAAAGTAACTATACCAACTTTCGGGTGAAACTCACTAGATATCTGGCAGCTATTGAGCTAAATTTGGCTGTAGACATTTAAATCGGACGTTTAGCTGGAGAATGCTCAAACTTGCATTTGTCCATACCTTTCTGCTCCAGAGATGTCTTCCAATATGTGCCTAGAAAGATTTTGGTAGAAAGTGGACATTGCGCATGCGCAGAAAGTTCTTTTTTCTCTAAGATGGAAGACAATATTCTCTGAACATCAGATAACACTTTACTTTTACAATATCTCATTATCACGCATTATAAGCGAGGTTTTAATTTGTGAAATTCTCAAATTATCTCCCTTGCAATTAAAACTATAGCAATTTTCGAACTGCTGTAATTTTCATTCCTGTCAATAAATTTTTGCCATTTTTTCAAAAAACGCTTTGTGTCCACCTTTGCTGTTCATCATGATGGTAAAAAATACAGAAAATTCATGTGGCATGAAGCACTATCGATTGCGATTTTCTATGGAGTTCCCATTGAAAGCAGCATTTGCACACAACTTCTAAGAATTGGAGGTCAATATGTGATAGCCTGTTTCTCGTAGCTGATGCAACTAAAGTTCCAAATCTTTTGTGAATAGACGCAAATGGTATCTAAAGAAATGTCACATGTACCTAATTTTAGAAATGTAGGGTACAGGGAAATTTTGTAATGTTAAATCATAGCATGTTTTAATGCTTTTTCTCTGCGAAAATGACACAGTGATCCCTTGGGTGTTTAAAGCAATAGTCTACGATGATATGTTTAAGAAAACAAAAACGAATGGTGCTTTTGCACGGAAAAATGAGTCTTCTTATCAAAACATAACAAACTTTGTGTAGTTTTTATCTGTAGTAGCTATAGTAACAGAAGCAATTTTAGGTATAGGAACTTTTTTGACTGAGTATATATATCTATCTATTCAAGGAACGAAACTCTATAAGCATATGCTTTCATTCTTATCCTTTCCATTGTTCACAAAATTGTATATATTGTATCTACTGCATTTGTACTAATGAAATAAATATGTTTAAACCAAACCTGGCATAAATAGCATCAAGACACAAAATCTGCAAAAATTTGGTGGAAATTGAAGCAAAATTGTACCCTCTAGAGAGACAAGGTTTTAAGTTTCCATTAGGGTCTAGTTATTTCGAGTTTGCATTTCTTTCCCCTTTGGCGTCTCTGATGGGAGGTCTGGGTTAGTTGTATTGATTCCTGATCATTGCCTTCACTTCTATTTTTAAAGAAATTTGACTCAGCGATCTAGTTATGATACAATATAATCAATATTAAATATAGATGTAGATATTATCACAACCAAGTTCTGGTAAAGGTTCATGTAGGTGGCCTCTAGAAGGTGAAGAAAATGATTAAGAAATTTGATCTAGTGACTTAGTTTTATTGCCTAACATAAATCATATTCAAATTTGATCATGGTATCATCTAATCTGAGCCTTCTCTGATGTTCTAAAAGCCTTTTTTTATTTTCTGATTTGGCAGCTTTAACGTCAGAGGAACACCTATAGTGAAAACTCCAATACTGGATTTCTAAGCAGCAGGGCAGAGTTTCCAGTGATTTCTGAACTGATTTTGCCATAACATGAAAGCCTATGATAAGTGATCGACTGATAAAACAATAATGATCATCCCTGAATCGCCGAAACAAGTTTACTGACGTTTGAAGGCAGTATTTCTGACCAAGTTTTCTGTTGAGCCATAAAAAAACTCATCAAGACACCATTTTGTTTGGTTTGACCTTTTTGTGTATGTAATTATGTGACGTCATGTTGGTGTAAACAAAAAATTTTACCACCGATATATTATCCGGGTAAAAGATGTTGTTGGAGGACGAATGCAACTCCTCCTTTCTTTCTTTCTTTCTTTCTTTCTTTCTATCTACTGATACTGCGATCGATCACATTTTGCCATTACTCTCAGGTGTACATTACATACACTGCAGGTTTTGCAGGATGAAAGCCTACACAGTAATCATGTAATTACGGTAGGGTTATTTAACCTGCACAGTGCACAGGGGGCCTCCAGTTAACGTCCCTATCCAAAGGACGGTGCACTTTATGACATTCATCCTTGCAAATGATGCCAAAGGAGCGTGTTCGGACACCGAAATTTTATCGCCGCTGCCGGGGATCGAACCCTTGACCTCTAGCATCAGAGGCAAGTGCACTAACCACTGAGATATCTCACTCCATTTTGGAGGAGAAAAATTTCGACTTCAGCGGAAGATAATTGACCGTGTACTTCAAGGAAATGACACATTTGTGGTGTTACCAACAGACTATGGCAAGACCATTTGTTAATTTATATCATGGATTTCGCCAATGCCTTTGACATGGTACATGTACCTCACAGGAGCCTCTTTATATAAATTTGATTACTATGGGATAAGAGGATCTACACTCAGATAGTTTGGCTCATGATCCTCTAGGCGCTCACAACAAGTTGTACTTGGGTGGCAAAGCGTCTGATCCAATCCCTGTTCTATGTGGTCTCCCCAAGGCTCGGTACTCAGACCGGTCCTTTTCTTTTGTATTCGGATAACATCAGATCATCTGTTCGTTTATTTGCTGATAACTGTTTTGTACACTTTCTGAGTGCCTTATCTTACAAGATGACCTGAATAGCCCAGCACGTTTGGAGGCCGATTGGCAGATGAAGTTCAGTGTGGCCAGATGTCACTCTAAGAGGGTGTCATGGCACTTAATTTCGGCTATTCATTACACCAGCATACATACGAGCAGGTTCAATCCGCTAAATACCTTGGTCTCATCATCAATGACGATCTCGATTGGGGTCAGTACATTTCTGAGATTACATCCAAAGCAACTGGGACATTATGATTTCTAAGATGTAATTTGGCTTTTGCTTCAAGGCAGACAAGGGATGTTGCATACAAAACATTGGTTCGACCTCAACTTGAGTATGCATCACCTATTTGGCACCTACATGTCAAAACTCAGATACAATAGGTTCAGAATGTCCGGTGGACGGTTGCTCGATGGACCTGCCGGCGATGACGGAACAAAAGTAGTGTGGGAGATATGCTTGATGACTTGGAATGGCCATCGCTGGAGGCCCGTCATGAGCTGTCCTCTTTAAACTTCTAGCCCAACCCACAGCTTTCACCTTTCTACCTCCTTTTATAAGATACACTCTGATACAGTGTCTTTAAATAAAGATAACTACCTGACCCATGTGACTAGTTCAACTCAAACAAGGGCATTGAAATTAAACAACTATCAATATCGTAGGTACCAGGCCTAGAGTGATGCCCTGAAGAATTCCTTCTTCCATAGAACTATTCCTCTGTAGAATAGTCTTCCCTCCTATGTGGTAGATGCCAAAACTACAAAGGCGTTCAAAGGCTGTAGGTATAGATTGGGACTCAGCCACAACAGCCACTAGGAATGTCAATGGTTTCAAAATAACATCGGCTTTTTTTTTTCATATAGGATACAGTGTTAAAATGACATTCACTTTCTGTTTTATTAAGATTAAAATTAATACATATTCTGTGTTCTCTAGGTCAAGTGTTTTGGTTTATTAATTAAATACTTAACCTGAAGTAAAAGATACATTTTACTTATGATGCGTGAGGATAGAACACATAGTTTTTTTTGAAGGATGTTCCCGTCTGCTTGGTGTTGTTTGTATTTTTTTGGCAATATAAGAAGAACCGCCTTGGAACGGTCAGTGAAACAAATTCCACTGGGGGGCTTAAATCGATTTTACGTGGCCAAAATTCTCGCCCTTACTTCCGTCGCGATAAAGACAAATAATTTGTTCAGTCCGCATGAAGGCCTCCTAACTCATCAGTGCAACATTCCCGTGAACACAAAAATCAAAAACCACAGAGATGAAACAACGGTGAGGACTCGACAGCACGAAACCACTGAAATGCTGGAGCAAAAGAAAACCAACAGTTAGACTTCGATGGGCCCGACCAGAGACAGAGCATCAGGTACCAGCCAACATAAGCCTTTACGTTGGAACCGTCATAGAATCAAGCCTTCTAATTTTCAATACAGTTATGCCTAAATGATCTCCCCATACATATCAGGTCATCTGTCCATTTGTTTGCTGATTATTATGTACTGAATAGGAACATATACTCTCCCTCTGACTGTCTCATTTTACAAGATGACCTGGACCGACTAGCACAGTGGGAGGCCAATTGGCAGGTGAAATTCAATGTGACCAAATGTCATTCGATGAGTGTGTCACGGCATCTTCCTGACAATCAGTTTAGATTTGATTATTCAAAATATCGCGGTATCACCATCAAGGTCGATCTTGATTGGGGTCATCATATTTCAGCGATTACATCAAAAGCAACTAGGCCTTTAAGATTTCTAAGACGTATTTTGGCTTTTGCACCTAGGCAGACAAAGGATGTTGCATATAACATTGGTTTGCACTCAACTTGAATATACATCACCCATTCGGCATCCCCATGTTAAAACTCAGATTCATCAGGTTGAGAAGGTTCAGAGGACATTAGCCCTATGGAAATGTAAGCGATGGCAAAATAAGAGTAGCATCGATGACATGCTTAGCGAGTTGGAGTGGTCGTCCCTTGATGCCCGTCGTGAGCAGTCCTCTTTAACCTTCTTTTATAATACAGTCGAACTTCAATGGCTCGAACACCTTTGGGACCTCGAAAATCTGTTCGAGACAGGGGGAGTTCGAGCCACTGAGATTACTGCCAGGAGATATAACGAGATACTTTTAGACATCTTTTCGGTGTTCTATACTGAAAACGTATGACATTTGCAAGATACAAGACTAAAATCTCCTTAATTATTCCCAACTATTTCTTATGTAGTTGATTTCACTAGGGGCTCAAGAATGGGTTCGACGCATCCATGGTAAACGACCCATCGGTGTTCGAGCCATCGAAGTTCTACTGTATACACTCTGGTATAGTGTCTCTGGATAAAGATAAATACTTGACCCCAGTGACAGCTTCAACTCAAGCGATGGCAAAAAAGCAAATAACACAATATCGTAGGTACCTGGCCTATAGTGTTGCCCTTAAGCATTCATTTTTCCCAGAACTATTCCTCAGTGGAATAGTCCTCCTTCGTCTGCGGTAGATGCCAAGTCCGCAGAGGAGTTCAAAGATCGGGACTCAGATCATATTTTAGTATACTTCTGTTAATCAGATTGTAAATAGTTTTAAGGACTTATCCAGGGTCCTCCCTTTTTTCTAAATTTAACCACCAATCCAACTAATGTAATGGCCAATTTGACCGACTTAGTATATAAAGTAGAGATAGATATAATATTCCCGCCATCTGTCAAATTTGGTCGAATTCGGTCGGTATAAATTCTTACCTCTACACCGCTTACGTGTTTCATCGCATGACCTTTTTTACCCAGAGTTCAAGTTTGTAAACAAATGTGGCGATTTATTTCACACGATCAAATTCAAGTGAGGTGAGTGAGTGAGTGTTTCAGTTTTACGTCCCACCAACAGCTAAGGTCATACGGAGACGGGACCTCGGTTTAAAGACTCATCCGAAAGTCGGGAGAAGCCCGGGATCGAACCTGCGATCCCTGGTTTACAAGGCGAGTAGCGTAACCACTCGACCACGGAGGCTTCTAATTCAAGTGAGGAGGAATACTTTTTGTAAACAAGGAATCTTTAGGTAATATATTAAAATAGTGCAAAAATATGTATTGAAGAGGCCTGTGTTAGGAAAATCACACACATTAATATATAAACGCACCCAACGGGGTTTGAAGGAGTCCACACCCTACCGATCCTTTGAAGGATCGGCAATATTGGAGTTTTCAAGCGTGGAATTAGTAACCTACAGCCAGAGATCTAGGGTTAGGTATCACAAGACAAATATTCCAGGGATTCAGACCAACAGGCGCCCAGTCCCACAAGGTGCCTAAATTTTTGCCTGGGAGCTTAAGTTTTTAATAAAAATGTCTTTTAACTTAATGTAAAATTGGGATATATGGCAGTCTGGGCGCCTAAAGCAAAATGCTTAGTCTGTACCCCTGTATTCTAGTATAGTTTCGTGAAGATTGAAGAAAATATGTAGCCTCTAGAGAGGGTGAACAAGGTATTGAGAAATTTGACCTAGTGGCATAGTTTTTGACTCTACAAAACCCATATCCGACCTTGACCGAAACCAAGCATCAAGACAAACATTCCAGTACAATTTCATGAAGATTGATGCAAAACTGTGGCTTCTGGAGAGTGAATAAGGTTTTATAGAAATACCTAGCGACCACATGACCCATATTCAAGATATCATCAAGAAAACAATCTGGGAAAGTTTTATGACGACAGAAGCAAGACTGTGGCATCTGACTGGTGAACAAGGTTTCAAAGTAATTTGGTCCAATATTCCCATATTAACCCTTAAGATGACGAGAAAAACAACATCTGAAAATGTTGTCTGCTTATGTCATCTGTTGAATCTTTTTGTGAACTTTTTAAAAATATTTTTGCATACGGGCAAACAGTATGGACCTAGCTCAGACTGCTGATCTGGATCCTCACTGTTTGCAAAAATGACTTTTAAAGGAACAGAGATGACAAAGCAGACGACAATTGTGGTGACTGGCATTTTACGGGTTAAAATCTATATTACCCACACTCAAACTTGACCAAGATAGCATCAAGTAAAACATTCTGGGAAAGTTTACAAAAAGATTGAAGCAAAACTGTGGCCTCTAGAGATGGCACAAAGTTTAAATGCATTTCAGCCAAGTGACCTTGGTGTTTTGTATGACATTACCCATACTCGAACTTGACCAAGATTTCATTAAGACAAACATTCTGATGTACATGTAGTTTCATAGAGATTATAGTTACATTTTGGCCTCTGGTAGGTGAACATCGCTTTAAAGGAATCTGACCTAGTGACCAAGGTTTTTTTTATATCTGACATGACCCAAATTTGAACTTGACCAAGCTAGCATCAAGTCATACATTCTGAGAAAGTTTCACAACTGTGGGCTCTAGAGTGTGAAGAGGATTTTTAAGCAAACTGAGTTAGTAACATTGATTTTGACCCAACATGACCCATATTTTATCTTGTCAAACACTGTGAAAAGTTTCATGAAGACTGGAAGCGAAACTGTGGCCTCAAGAGAGTGAACCAAGGTTTTGAAGAATTTTACCTGCCGTAAAAATTGGAACATAGGGCAATTTGTTAATATGAAAAGGGTCCCTTTTCTGTGGTTCTAATCTTGTATTTTCCTTACTCATTTATAAGACAGGTCATACTTTTTTCCCTTTCTGTTGGGACCCTCTGCTACCACTTGATAATGGCTTGAACAATGCAAAATCAGCCTGTACTATCACAAAAATCCAAAGCGTGACATGATAGTTCAGTTATGCAAATGATTCTCTGCAGACAACTGCAATTTATCCATAGAAAAAATTATAAGAGGTAGGGGGTCTATGGAATGATGTACAGGAGCGTGGTCGAAAATTAAATGATAATCAACTCATTGGTAAAAGCAACTAAAACTTCTTGAGAACAGAAGTTTTTATATCATTAAAGTGTAAATACTAGGGGTGAAATGATTCAATGAAATCGTATCGTATCATGATACTTTTGCTGACGGTACACGTATCATATCGTGGGGCTAATATCGCGATACCTGACGATATGCCCAAAAGTACAATTTTCAAAGAAAATGACAGCTTTAACATATTTCAAGACCATTTTCATAACAAACTACAAAGATCTTAATTTGTACTGAGGTACATTGATCACTTCTGTGCATCTTGTTTCAGAGGCTTTGTTAAACAGGATTGAACTCTGAGACGGTTTTGAGCCAGTTTTCCAAGAGTTTTAAAATGCTCTAGCTGCGATTTAAGCACAAAAGTTGTCTCGTGATATGTATCGTATCGTGAGGCAAGTATTGCAATACATATATCGTGGTTGTATCGTTTCAGCCCTAGTAAATACTTAAAGGTTTTGTTTATTCCTAGAGTTATCCCCATGCTTTTTCAATGGTTATGTTCCCCAGAAGGTGCCAATAAGCATGCACTAATTTTCATTGTTTCATGATAATGAGGTCATGCATGTTAATGAAGCAAAAGTTTTCCAGTGTTTCCACATTTGCAAAAGCAAATAATTTAATGATATCTTTCACAAGTCTATGTGCATTATGACTCAACAAATCACAGACTGGAGCTGATCTATTTCGATTCTAACACGCCAATCGGCAATGATGTTGTTTCCTTCAAAATCTCACAACTTTCCGCCATTGTTAGAAGAAATCCCGCTAAAACTATCGACTGAAACACATGCATTTACCGTATTCGCCCTAATTACCGCACATGCTCCTATAAGCGCACACCAAAGCTATTTTTGAAAAGGAAATGCATAAGCGCACACTTTACAGTAATCTCCCCTTGAAGCTCTCATAGTAAATCTATAAAAACTTACCATTATTTCTTCCAACAGTGAAGGCAATGCTTAAGTATCTTTTTCCGTCCCATTAAATATCAGTATGCATCATCTTGGAAGCTGTTGTTTTCGTATCAAGGGGTGCGCTAATTAGGTAGATTTTTTCACCATGATTTTATGACACAATTTTGAAACAAGAGGGCCCAATGGCCCTATATCGCTCACCTGTTTGGACCCCAAGTGCATGATTGGCAGGAATTATGTAGGTGACCACTTGCCGTCGCTACATGCCAAATATCTAAGCTCTGGGCCCTGTGGTTTCAAAGAAGAAGATTTTTTAATCTTTTTTCCATTATGAGTCTATGGGATCTAAGGGGCCCCGGGGCGTGGCCCATTTGGACCCCAAGGGCATGATTGGCAGGATTTATGTAGGTGACAACTTGCCATTGCTACATGCTAAATATCTAAGCTCTGGGCCCTGTGGTTTCAGAGAAGAAGATTTTTGAAGCTTTTTTTTTCCATTATGTGTCTATAGGAGCTAAGGCGCCCCGGGGCGTGGCCCTTTTGGACCCCAGGGGCATGATTGGCAGGTATTATATAGGTAACCACTTGCCATTGCTACGTACTATATATCTAAGATATGGGCGCTGTGATTTCAGAGAAGAAGATTTTTTAAGCTTTTTTCCATTATGAGTCTATAGGAGCTAAAGTGCCCCGGGGTGTGGCCCGTTTGGAACCCAGGGGCATGATTGGCAGGAATTATGTAGGTGACCACTTGCCGTTGCAACATGCTAATTATCTAAGCTCTGGGCCCTGTGGTTTCAGAGAAGAAGATTTTTGAATCTTTTTTCCATTCTGAGTCTTTGGGAGCTAAGGGGCCCCAGGGCGTGGCCCATTTGGACCCCACGGGCATGATTGGCAGGATTTATGTAGGTGTCCACTTGCCATTGCTACATGCTAAATATCTAAGCTCTGGGCCCTGTGGTTTCAGAGAAGAAGATTTTTGAAGCTTTTTTTCCATTATGAGTCTAAAGGAGCTAAGGGGCCCCGGGGCATGGCCCTTTTGGACCCCAGGGGCATGATTGGCAGGAATTATATAGGTTACCACTTGCCGTTGCTACGTACTAAATATCTAAGCTCTTGGCCCTGTGGTTTCAGAGAAGAAGATTTTTTAAGTTTTTTTCCATTATGAGTCTTTGGGAGCAAAGGGGCCCCGGCACATGGCCCATTCGGAACCCAGGGGCATGATTGGCAGGAATTATGTAGGTGACCAATTGCCGTTGCTACATGCTAAATATCTAAACTCTGGGCCCTGTGTTTCAGAGAAGAAGATTTTGAAGCTTTTTTCCATTACGAGTCTATGGGAGCTAAGGGGCCCCGGTGCATGGCCCATTTGGACCCCAGGGGCATGATTGGCATGAATTATGTAGGTGACCACTTGCCGTTGCTACATGCTAAATATCTAAACTCTGGGCCCTGTGGTTTCAGAGAAGAAGATTTTTTAATCTTTTTTCCATTATGAGTCTATGGGAGCTAAGGGGCCCCGGGGCGTGGCCCATTTGGACCCAACGAGCATGATTGGCAGGATTTATGTAGGTGACCACTTGCCATTGCTACATGCTAAATATCTAAGCTCTGGGCCCTGTGGTTTCAGAGAAGAAGATTTTTGAAGCTTTTTTCCATTATGAGTCTATAGGAGCTAAAGGGCCCCGGGGCGTTGCCCGTTTGGACCCCAGGGGCATGATTGGCAGGAATTATGTAGGTGACAACTTGCCGTTGCTACCTGCTAAATATCTAAGCTCTGGGCCCTGTGGTTTCCGAGAAGAAGATTTTTGAAGCTTTTTGTTCCATTATGAGTCTATGGGAGCAAAGGGGCCCCGGGGTGTGGCCCATTTGGAACCCAGGGGCATGATTGGCAGGAATTATGTAGGTGACCACTGGCCGTTGCTACATTCTAAATATCTAAGCTCTGGGGACCTGTGGTTTCAGAGAAGAAGATTTTTGAAGCTTTTTTTCCATTATGAGTCTATGGGAGCTAAGGGGCCCCGGGGTGTGGCCAATTTGGACCCCAGGGGCATGATTGGCAGGAATTATGTAGGTGACCACTTGCCGTTGCTATATGCCAAATATCTCAGCTCTGGGCCCTGTGGTTTCAGAGAAGAAGATTTTTGAAGCTTTTTTCCATTATGAGTCTATAGGAGCTAAAGGGCCCCGGGGCGTGGCCCATTTTGACCCCAGGGGCATGATTGGCAGGAATTATATCGGTGACCACTTGCTGTTGCTACATGCTAAATATCTAAGCTCTGGGCCCTGTGGTTTCTGAGAAGATTTTTGAAGCTTTTTGTTCCATTATGAGTCTATGGGAGCGAAGGGGCCCCGGGGTGTGGCCAATTTGGACCCCAGGGGCATGATTGGCAGGAATTATGTAGGTTACCACTGGCCATTAATACATGCTTAATATCTAAGCTCTGGGCCCTGTGGTTTCAGAGAAGAAGATATTTTAATTTTTTCCCATTGATAGTCTATGGGAGCTATATGTTGCCATGGCAACCAGAATTCCAATCTGATCAGCCCAAAAACCTTATGCAGCCTTTCCCCCTACCTGATGATGCTTCCAATGAAATTTGATCAAGATTGACCGTGGGGTATTAAAGATATACTTATTTGAAATTGTTTACGGATGCACGCACGGATGCACGCACGCACGACGGACAAAAAGTGATCACAAAAGCTCACCTTGTCACTACGTGACAGGTGAGCTAAAAACTAAGCGCACAGCGAGGTAATTAGGGTGAATACGGTATATCCTTTTTTAACGTTTTCGATGCGAGAAAATGACGTTACACCGTCTAACGTCAAGGAAATCGACTAGTGACGTCATAAATTGGCAGTTTTTAATGACATCACTCGTCACGCTCTTCCTTGCCGTGATTTGTTGCAGAATAAAACACAGTTATTTTCCATTGCCTATATAGGCGGGCTGTGTTAGAATCAACCATGATAATTGGGATAATTTAGAGATATCAATTCTTCCATGAAATAAAGGCATGTTGGGTGTACTCATTAGTATCAACTCAATGAGGCAATTCTAACGAGTACACTAAACATACCTCTTACAAGATAAATCTCCCTAAATTATTGATGAATATTTGTTATATAAAAAATTTCTCAGTTCGAATCAGCCACGATAATGAGAACAACTTAGGGATATCTATCCTTCTGTGAAATAAAGGCATGCTGTGTGTACTCACCTGGATGGGGCGATTCTAGTAAACACAACAGATAAGATCACTTAAAATAAATCTCCCAAAATTATCTCTAAATATTTGTTATCCCTAAATATTTGTTATGCAAAAATTTCCTAGGGACTGAAAAACAGTTTCTAATCAGCCATGGCAAATAAGACGTTATCGTTCTTTCTTTCTTTCTTTCTGCTGAAACTGTGATCTGTCACATTTGGCCTTTACTCGCAGGTGTCCATTACATACACTCCAGGTTAAGTCTTACTGTAGGTCTTACTATCTACCTTTTGGTTGTTCCATTGTTTCTTCTTCTTCTTCCTCCTCTTCTTCCTCCTCATCCTCTTCCTCTTCATCTTCTTCCTCCTCCTCTTCATCATCCTCTGTTTTCTGGGTTTCCCCTAACTCCTCTTTTTCTTCCTCATCTCCACCTGCTTTCTTCTTCAATTCCCTACCAAAATTCATGCATATTAAGAGTACAGTAAAACCTCCACTAATGGTCACCTCTCTTAAGCAGCCACCTCTCTTCAGCTGCCACAATAATTCCTCCCATAGCGTTTTACTAGGGGTGCAATGATACGCCAAAATGTGTATTGCGATATATTGCGATATGGACAACCTGTATTGCGATATGTATTGCGATACATCTAATATCTATATTTCTCTTTATTACTGTCCTAAGTTCAACTTCATTAACCCATGCAATATATAATGCCATATTTAAGAGACATGACATTGCTGGGCCTAAAATTTTTCACTAGATAAATTGACAAAGGAAACAACAGACAGTCTCCATTTCTGCTTAAAATTCTTTTTTTACTTGTTAGAATGACAACACCTCGGAGATCATGAATTGATGGACCCTTGGATTACTGTAATCGGCTGTGTAATAGGCTGTGTATAGCTCGCATTTGCATTAACCGACGCCTTGATTTTCGGCTAAAAATCGGCAGAAAAAAAGAGGTTCTTTTATATTACCCACAGGAATATTTGATGAATAATTTTTTGCATCCGAGACTGAAAGAAAAAAGACAAATAAATCAGATGATTTTGCAAATAAAAACGTAACTTGAGATCATCTAAAAAAGGCGGGAAAAGCTACTTGCTGGCTAAAATCATATTTTATGCACTGATGATTTGCTGAATCATTTGTTGTATTTGAGAGTGAAAAAAAACATATGAACAGCGTCTTAAAAAGGCGGGAAAAAGCCAAGTGCTAACTAAAATCATAATATACCAAGCGTTTTACTTTCAACCCTAGTTAGATATTTATTTAGGCGATACATTTTGATTATTTATGTACAAATGTATTCATCTACTCATCTTTTCTTTCTATTCATTTACCGGAATTACAATTATCATTTTTCACATTTGATTGTGGCTTTCACGGATTTTGCACAACTGATTAGTTGTAACAAGCACTTGGCATGCTAGGTGACCAGGTGATTGCCCAGATATAACAGATAACAAATTAATCTGATCTGTGACACCATTTATTGTTCTAATCCTTTGTTTGGTCTAAGTGACAAACGCATGGGGCAAAGGTGAGAAGCACACACACAGAGAATTTAACATAATGCGTGTTACTAAAGAACAACCAAATTATGTTACACTTTAGTTCTTTCCAATCATTTATTTCAATTATAAGCGTGTATTTAGTAAACCATTTCCCGCGAATATATTATAATAAAAATCAAAAATGAGTTCCTTTAAGAGCAATGAAAACATTCATAAGAAAGATGGGTCATACTACGTAGTTTCGGCCAATAAAGCCTCATCAGTGACCCTGTAATGATCCGGCAAAGAAAGCCAGAGGAAACGTACTGCAATTTTGCAAATTTCGAATAGGCAGTCGATACAAAGACTGATATAAATCAAATTGGGGTCCAAAAAATTAAAAACCTGTCACGAATATGAGTCTAAACCAATAATGTTTTTCTGATTTCTCAGAATATTCATGCTGATCTCAAAGGACCAAAAATAAAATATAAACTATAAAATATAAGCCTTTGAGAACGTTCATACTTCTGGTCGCGGAGGCACCTGAAAATCGTCGAAAATCTATATAAGTATAGATAATTCTAGCAGCCAATGAAATCGATTGTTTACGACTGCGTCTGAACTGTCGAAAGTCAACAAAACGTGTGTTCAGTTTTGTAAACAACTCGGTCATTTAGTTGAAAATCGGCATTTTAAACCTCGAAGGAATAAAATGGATACAATCTCAATTTGTTATCATCAAAATTATATAATATCCACATAAATGTCAAATTTGGAGCTGAATTTTACGTTAATTGTGCCAGTAACAGTAAAAACATCGACGCTTCCGTTGACGGACATTGCAATATTTGGCTTCTATAATGCTTTCGGTTTACAAAACAAGTTTGTTTTACGCCAGTTTTTCAGAAAGTATTTGAAGTTTTTTTCGGATTTAAGAGGGAAATGAGCAAAATGGGACACAAAGAAAGGGCTTTTGTACCGGTACAGGCAAAAGTGAACCGTGGTACGATATTATTTTAGGCGAACCGCGGTTTACTGGTATATCGTTGCACCCCTACATTTTACTATATATTTTACCTCTGCTCAGCAGCCACTTCTCTCCTCGAGCCAGCAGCCACCTTACCAAATCTAAATTCCCTCTATCAAACAGCCAGAGTTAACTCAATTGTAAAAGTAGGATTTTGTCTTCTGGTGTAATTATTTATTTCATTTTTTTTTCCCCCAAATTACCATTGTGATATCTGTATTATAAGGAAATGAAAAGAAACATAAATAATGGAGAGGTTTCAGATGACATCTCTCCATCATTTATTTTTCTGTTGAGCTGTTCTCAGTAATCACCATTTTATGTCTTTCTATAACAATCCATACATCATCCCAGACATTTCCCCCTGTTGAACAGCCACCTCCCTTAAACAGCCAGTTTTGTAGTTTTCCCAGGATGACTGTTCAATGGAGGTTACACTGTACACAATGATCTTAAACTTCATTTATCATATGATATTGCGTCTGTGAATGTAATAACGCCATGTAATTTAATTCCGTAACCCACTAGTAGATTAAATATAAAAATTAGTTAGATACACCCCGTAACGATACATGTACAACGTCCTTAATGATGTCGCATATACAAATGGCGAAATATTGACATGTTTGTTAAACAATCGTGGATGAAATGCGTTTAATTGTCACACGATAAATAGAATCTTGTATTCGTGTTCATATATAATTGAAATTATCAAACTCGTTGAGGAAAAGGGATAAAATGCTCGGCAAAGCCTAGGATTTAATCCCTTTTCCTCAACTGGCTTAATAAATTCAATAATGCATGAGCACTCATTTAAGATCCTCTATATAAATACAGAGCAAAATGTAAATGATATTGACCTAACCCTCTATTTACAACAATGGACAGGTGCAAAATCAAAGATGAAAGTGTCAACTTCAGAATCTTAAGGGTGAAAGGGTCAAGGCTTAATATAGAGGATCTTACATGAGTGTCCATGTATTACTGAAGTTATTAAATGAGTTGAGGTAAAGGGATAAAATGCGAGGCTTTGCCGAGCATTTTATCCCTTTTCCTCAACGAGTTTAATAAATTCAATAATGTATGAACATGAATGCAAGATTCTATTTATCATATGACATTTAAAATGCATTTTATTCACGATTGTTTACAAAGATATCAATATTCCGCCATTAGTAAACGCGACGTCGTTAGGGACGTCGTACATGTAACTTTCCGGGACGTATCTAGCTAATATGCATATTTAATCCACTAGTGGATTATCCAAAATATTACATGGCATTATTACACTCTTGGACACGACGTCATGCGATAAAATGATTTCTTGAATTTCACCAGGCTGGCTGTATTTACTGTAATTATTGCACTTGCTCAAATAAGTGCATACCATTTATTTTTCAAGAAATAAATATGACTACAATTAAGGGGAATGGGAACATCTTCAGGGGAGGCAACTCCTGCAAAAGTATTTTTGTCTCCCATGTCAATAGGGGTCAACTCTTAAAGAAAAGAATTTGCTCCTGAGGAGCAAATTCTTTCCTTTAAGAGTAGACCCCTTTTTCAATGGGACAGGTCTTATAGAAAAGTGAACAGGAAGTCCCGATAGTTGTCTCCCTTTGATAAATGGCGGAAAAATCTGCCAGGTGTTACCATTCCCCTTAAGACTGCAAGACTTTGCAGGTTTTTTTTAGATTGAAACAGTGCTAAATGTTCACACCAACAGATCAATTATTATGCTTTCGCAATAAAGAGTGACAAATTGCTTCCTTGTGTTTATTAAACAAAATACATGTATTTGTACATGTATTTTTTTTTTGTAATGCATTTATATATGCTTCTAGGACCCCAACAACATCAGGGCTTTGAGAAAAAGGTTTGACTGCATGATGCTTCCACGCAGAGCTGAAACGGACTGCACATGAGTACAGATGAACCGCTTAGGTTTAAGCCTGCCAAGGCAAAGTGGTGTGAGTCAGACCAGCTCGGCATAATAACTAAGTTGTTGGCTTCTTTGGGAGGTAGGGCTTGAGATATCGATTCATCTCAATGTTGGGTAAAACTCCCACTAAATTGGAAGCAATGTCTCCAAAATGACCTGAATAGTGTTGATAGGGAGATAAAACCTCAAACTGTTCCTTCTTATGCCAACATTGTACATGTTTGGTTAACCAACCAAACATGTACAAAATCGGCATCAGAATTGTTAAAACATCATATTGTGCTTCAATATGTATGCTTCTTATCCCAACTTAAGCCCTCATCCTGCTGTTCAAGACAACCCTTACCTTTGCAAACAGTGTAGATCCAGATCAGATAGCTTCTGAAGAAGCTATCTGATCAGGATCTACACTGTTTGTCTTCAAGTTTGAGAATTTGAACAAAAACATCATATCATGTAATGTGATTGGCTGATAGTCAGAACTGGGTGTGGCTAATTACATTTTTCAGCAAGATAAGGGATATACATGCATACAGCTGCATCTGACATTCAAAGGTCTTTTTTATGATCAAAAGGAATGCCTAAGCACAATGGGCTCTTATTATGGTGAATATGCTAACTCCAGGATTCTGTAATATTACTGCTCTCACTCACTACTCCCACTCACTTGATGAAAATCTCCCCTTCATCTCCTGGTAACAATTTCGACATGGCAGCTTGTACCTGGGTCTGAAAGTAAAGAAATGATAGTATATGTTTTTTGCTGTTGTTTTACAGCCCTTTCAATATCATTTCACTTATTTTGAGCTGATTGTTAATCAGAGGTGAACAAAAACCAGATTGCATGGAGAAAAAACACCTGACCTTCCACTGCAGAACTTGGCGTCTCACATGACCCGAACAAGGCTTAAACCCACAGCATTGAGAGACCTAATAATTAAGAGACAACGCTCTTACCCCTTAGGCCATGGAGGCCCATTGATATCAGTACTGACAGAGTTGAATGTAAATGTCAACCCATTGTGCCATCTCCAAGAGAAAAGGAAGAAAACGTTTTTCATTTCTGCTCCAAACATAGGTAGTGAACACTTGAAAGTACTGCCTCAACGAGACAGTTCTAGCAAATGTCAAAAGCTATATTTGAAGCAGAAATGAGACAAGGGAGCCAGGATGGCCCTAAATTTCTCACCTGATTTCAAGATGTCACATAGCTTCTGAAAGTCATGTGGGTAAGTGACAGCCATTCCATGAAGCATAACTATTGCACTCAAATAGATGGTCACCTGGACAACAATCTTGCAAAGTTTGAATAAAACTGGCTTAAGAGTTGTTTTTTCAACTCTGTCAGTCATTTTGTTCATTAAAACAAAACCGTTTTAGCTATTTTGGTAGAGAATCATTGCTATGAAGTTTGAATGAAACTTGCCCATTGGTATAGAAGGAGTTGTCACTTAAAGATTTATCTATTTTTATATCTGGCAGTCATTTTGATCATCAGAGCTGAAATGATTTAGCTATATTGGTAGAGGTAACCTAAGGGCTGTTCCAGCAAAATATATCATGGGGGGTGGGGGGGGGTGGGGGGGGGGGGGGGGGGGTGGACACCAGCTTGAAATTTGACTAGCCACCCATGGAAGCAATTTTAGCTGTTTTACACCCATGCATAGAAGTTATTTTAGCTTCATATCACCCATGCCCATGCATAGAACTTTTTTTTTTTAAAGAAAAAGGGCTATAAATTTAAGTGTTTGACCTGACAGTGTATGTTGCAAGAAATTGAGCATGTTGACATTATTTCTTTAAACAAAATATTTGTTATCCCAACTTGTTCTGGCTAGAGATGTATATTCCTTCCATTTTTGCCTTTATGACAAACATGTATCGTCAGTGACATGCACTTCAGTCATTTAATCCCGTTAAAAGGACACAATCAGTTGTTTTATACAGTAGTTGCATTTTGTACTTTACTTTTGCAGGTTTTTATGAACATCTCTCAAAGTGTTTTCGACTTCCAAAGTAATGCTTATTATTCATTAAGTTAGGGATACCTGTCATCCCCTTAAATGACTTTAAATGTGTCATCACAAAATATTTTAGGCCGGCCCGGCTAGCACAGTTGGTAGTGCGTCACGATCCTAAGTGTTTTGGGACCTCGCTGGTTCTATCCCAGGGTCTGGCACCATTCTTGTTTTAGGAAAACTGACCATCCGGACATGACCTTAGGTGTTTACTGGGATGTAAAGCAACAATACAACTAACCAACAAAGTTTTGCACTTTTGTCATCTCTGTACCAGCCATTTTCAAATGCCCATTCTCAGCCATATTGTATTGCTAGCTGTCCGATTTTGGACTCTAGTTGAACCTCAAAAGTGATCCGGCAATCTGTTTAATGCTACGGTTACATTTGACTACGGGCGCCATACGATTTTAATACCGAATTTTGTGCCGGGAGCTACAATTTCTGTGTTTACATTAATGCATTTTTATTTATGCGGCGACTGTACGATGTCGTACAAGCCCGTACGAAACGGGACTTTCGGGCGCCGTAAGCCAAATGTAACCGTAGCATAAACGATTTCCTTACAGGTTAGTGAAAGAAGACCAGCAAAAAGAATTATCTTACTTTATTTTGAGCAGAAAACGAGAACTTGATTGTAAACATGAACAGAAAATAAATTCAAAAATAAATCTTTGAACAGACCTTTGTGTTGAGTCTTATATGAGGCCATCCTTAAAAATATGTATGTTTGCTGTGCTCCTACCCATCATTTGTGAGGTGGGTAGGTAGGTAGGTTTTTTTTTCTTTTTTTAGATCTGATAAGATATTTGACCCTTTAAGTACCAAACAACAGGAAATGGTATTTTCAAATACTTTTTTTCCTGATTTTTCAGACAAAATCAGGCTTGACATTTCATTTGAATGGTCTGCTAGGCAGACCATTCAAATGAAATATCAAGTCTGATTTTCTCTAAAAAACATAAAACAGCAACAAAAATCTAAATGTAGTTTTTAATGAGCTGAAAGTAGTGTGTGTCACCGGAAATTTAACCAGGATTTCAATAAAAAAAATCTTTTCCTGAAAATGGCAATAAAACTTTTTGGGTAGGGGCAATTTTAGTGGGTAGGTAGGAGCACAGCAAACCAAGAAATTTTTATGGATGGCCTGACATTACTGTAATATTCCTAGTTTTCAGACAGGTGGGTCTATTAAAGCAAAAAGTAAAGACCTAGGTCAGACTAGGAGTCTTAGACCTTGACCTTGACATGACCTGGGGTGGGTGGGGAGGGATGGTGCTGCATAAAATTTTGGACCAATATGTATAGTGCGAGCAATTTGACCTGAGACTGACCTTTATGCAAAGAATAAATTATTCAATGCTACGGCCAAATACGCCGGGTTGCAAAATCTTCTCGTGACTCTTCGGCAGCTCGTGAATCGCGATCCATTTACTGACCGCTATGTCTATAAATGAGCAAGCGCATGTCAAAACCTACCAGAAGGCTTGGGCGACTAGCAAAGACTCAGATTCGCGCAGTCTGATCAGAGTCTTCGCTGATCGCATGAACCTACTATAAGCTATAATCTATGCAGAGAGACATCGGCGAAAGATCTTGTCATGGTGGATGGGTGCCGAGCTTGATTCGAGTCTAATCTGATTGCACCGGTCTAATTACAGGATTTGTCATGCGCTGGCTCATATGATAAAAAAAAATCGACCTCTTCGGAAAACGGCGAAGGTAAATATATGTATTCAGTTGGGTGTGAAATTATGCAAATAGAGTTCGCGAGTATCAGGTCAATTTGCGCGCACTATATCATTAAACCAAAGATGAATGAATTGATAATGTTAGGAAATAGTGATGTCTTAAAAAAATTGTACAAAACTTGGTTATAAAAATGTGTTATAAAACTTGGGGTTAACGGATGGAATCACGGATGGACGGAACCAAAGAAAACTATATACCCCTCTTCGGGATACGAAATCAGGGGGTATAATTATGGTACAGCATAAAGATAAAAATTACATACAAGTTACAACATAAAGCAAAATGTCTGCTATAAAACATAGATTGTGGGTATGTGTTAGAACCGACTTGACTCGAGGCGGTTCTAACATGTACCCACAATCAATGTTTTGAAATGAAATAATAAAAAGATTTTTCCCATGAAAATTTTCATTTTTTTCCTTAAGATTTTACAAATGTACATGTATTTGAACGGGCAAAATTAATGTCCGTTATGGTAGACAAATGTTTTTCCCTTGCAAACTGTACTAAGTCCAAATAAATAGCTCAGTGGTAGAGCGTCCGCCTGCGGATCGGAAGGTTGTGGGCTCGATACCCCACCGAACCTGTGGGGTTGATACCCCGCCGAACCCACAACCGAGTCAAACCAAAGACTTACAAAATTGGTAGTAATGGCTGCCCCCCTTGGCGCTCAGAGTTTAGGGGTTAGCATTACGACTGGTTCCTCGGTGCCAGGATAAAGGGACCGGCCGGGTTCAGTCCCGGTGCACCTCATAAGTGCCCCTGCGCATAATCCTCAAAACTGAGGGTGTCTCAGTATTGGAAAACAAACAAACAATTTAACAAACAAATAGAATCAGAATTGTTTACTGGTGATACGTCCTAAAACAATCCTAAGACAATAGCTCAAAGAAAACTTTGAAAAAAAAAATGGACAGGGTAGATTTTTTATTAAGCATCTTTTTTTTTCTCTCATCTCGCCTCCACCTATATTACCCAGGCCACCCCTCCAACCAACCGGCACACAGTTGCATGCAGCACTGTTTGTTGTTGTTGACGCTTTGGTCAAAGTATCTCTCAGGTATGTTGTCTTCTTAGTACTCTTCCTCTTAGTAAATACTCTCAGGTAGGTTAAAGAAAGCTCCCCTGCGGGGAATCGAACCCTGGTCTCCTGCGTGACAGGCGAGTATAACCACTAAATGGGACCACGAAAACTAATTACAAACAGCTCTCACCTCGAATTCTCCGCTAGTTCAGCTTGGTTGTGAACTGAATATCAAGCCTGTGGTATCTAAAACACCTGAAATTCATTTTCTTTTTAAAATACTCACCAGACAGCCGTTAAATTCATAAAAAAAAAAACGATCTACATTATTTCATGATTTTACAGGAAACAGCCATGTTGGAAACGGAAATAAGATCAATATTTGTGCTGGTGCTCGGCTTTACAGAGTATTTGTATAGTAGAATTTCCAATAAACGGGAAACCAGCTGAAACCAGCCAAGGGAAATAATCCAAACTATTTTACTCAAAATAACCTGCCCCACTATGCTCCCTTGACCAGCCTAGCATAGAAGCGATTTTTCCCTTCCGATAGCCATGTGTAGAAGAACAATTAAGAGTGATGACAATCTAGTGTAGAAGATCTATTAACTGCCGTCCGGGTCACCCTTATTTCTTTTGCTGGAACAGCCCTAAGCAACATTTCTATGAAATTTGATTGAAATTGGCCGAGGGGTATAGGAAGAGCTTTTGCTTTTGCTTAAAGCATTTCTGTTTTTAGCTCTGGCAGCCATCTCGATCATCACCCAGGAGAACTGTTTAAGCTATTTCGGTAGGGCGCCACCTTGGCAACATTCCATTGAAATTTGAATCAAATTGACCTAAGGGTTTAAAGCAAATTGTTGACATTTTTTTCTATTTTCAGCTCTGGCAGGCACTTTGCTCATCAGAGAAGAGCTGATTAGCTATTTTGGTAGAGGGTCACCTAAGCAACATTCCTGTGAAGTTTGGATCAAATTGGCCCACTGGGGGTGAAGCAGTTATCGTTCAATGATTGTTTTTTCTATTTTTAGCTCTGGCGGCCCTCTATTTCATCAGAGCAGAATGATTTTAGCTACATTGGTAAGGAGCCACTTAGGCAACCTTCCTGTGAAGTTTGAATGAAATTGGAATAATGGTTTAAGAGGATTTTCCATTGAAGGCAAATTTTTAGCTCTGGCAGCCATCTTGCTCAGTGGAGGGGAACCGGTTTAGCTATTTTGGTAGAGCGTCACCTAAGCATCATTAATATTGGCCCAAGGTTATAGGATGGTTGTAGCTTTTTTAACTCTGACAGCCATCTTGTTTAGCAGAGTGGAATGCTTTTAGCTATTTTGGCAGGGAGCCAACTAGGCAATATTCCTGTGAAGTTGAATCAAATTTGTCCAAGGATTTAGGAGCAGTTTGCATTTATAGCACATTTTTGACGTTTTTCTATTTTTGACGGCCTTCTTGCTTATCGGAGCAGAATCATTTTAGCCATTTTGGTAGAGGATCACCTAAGCAACATTCCTATTTCGTTTGAATGAAACTTGCCCAAAGGTATAGGAGGAGTTTGCATTTAAAGCACATTTTTAATGTTTTTCTATTTTTGGCCGCCATCTTGCTCATCGGAGCAGAATTGTTTTAGCCTTTTTGGTAGAGGATCACCTAAGCAACATTCCTATTTTTTTTTAATGAAACTTGCCCAAAGGTATATGAGTTTGCATTTAAAGCAAAGAATTGACGTTTTCTTATTTTAGCTCTGAAGGGCATTTAGCACATCAGAGCGGAACAGATTTAGCTATTTTGGAACAGGGTCACAAATTAGCCCAAAGGTAAAGGAGGAGTTTTCGCTTAAAGATTTTTCTATTTTTAGCTCTGGCAGCTACCTAGTTCGTCTGAGCGGAAGGATTTAAGCTTTTTTGGTAGGGAGCTACTAGGATCAATTTGGCCCAAGGGTTTAGGAAGAGTTTGCAGTAAAAAAAAAAATTGACGTCTTTCAATTTTTAGCTCTAGTGGCCTCTTGCTCATTGGAGCAGAAATATTTTAGCTCTTTTGGTAGAGAGTCATCTAAGCAACATTCCTATGAATTTTGAATGAAATCGGCCCAAGGGATAGGAGTTGTTGTCATTTGAAGATTTTTCTATTTTTTTCGCTCTGGTGGCCTCTTGTTCATCAGTGCATAACAATTTTAGCTTTTTTCGTACGGAGCCACCTTGGCAATATTCCTGTAAAATTTGAATCAAATTGGCCTAAGGTTTAGGAAAAAGCATTTTTTTTTTTTACTTTTTTCTATTTTTAGACTTTAGGAGGTCTCATTTAAAGCCAATTCTTGACACAGGATGCACAATGGACATTGGCTGATCATAATACCTCACCATGAGCACTTTGTGCTCAGATGAGCTAAATAATAGGAACAAATATATACCCAAAAGGATGCAATTTAGTCTCAGATCAAACATCAAATACATTCACACGTTATATTGTATATTTGATGCTGTAGTCCATCTACATGTGCATTTAACCTGTGAATATTAATTTCCAAATATTTGTACCTTATTTTTCCAAGAAAATCTGGTTTGACCATACAATATTGTTTTCTTGGTTAATTCATTTATTTACCTGCCAGTTTTGAATTCTTGTAATTTCTTTCTTTTTCTTTCCATCAAAATTTCTCACTTTGCTGGGTTCGCCTTCCTGAAACAAAAAGACATCACATTATAATAACACATCCATGCCACATATCACATGTTTCCCTTCAGCTGCAATGTCCCATTGTCAATAGAAATTCCCTAATGGTTTCTAGACAGTCCTGTTCCCTTTATGCCTCAGATGCATTACATCGGTAACAAACCGCCCATTTTTTTTTAGATTATTTTCTGATTGGCCAACAGAATATTTACCGTCCCAGACACATCACCTGCTATAGTTTATCAACAACCTTTGAGAGTTCAACATTCATGTGAGACAAGACTATTCCATGTTTTAGGGGAAGCAGGTTTCGGATTTCCTTTGCCACAGGATTTTAAAATTATAAATAAGCTTTTTGATAATGCCATTACGTAGAAGTCGTGGCCAAGTGGTTAATATGATGCAGTAAAAATCTCAGAAAAACTATATCTTTATATCGTCCAATGTAAAATCCCAACTGAAGGCAACTTACCTAAAACACGGATTAGTCCAAAATTAAAAGTGCAGTTACGTCTCAATGCATTTTGAAAGACTATAATGACTGCCCAGCAGGCACACATCTGTAGGGCAATGTCAAATCAAGGTCGGTGCAACGTCATGACGTTGCACCGACATAGATGTGACGTTGCATAAAGGTCATAACGTTGTAAACGACGTTGATGTGATGTCACAATTACACCATGTGCCTGATGACTGATGGGGTGGGGATATGTGCTCAACTGTATATCATTTCAATAGGAATCATATATCGCAAGGTACTGAAATTTTGACACGTTAATCATTATTGGCAGTAAGAGGCACAGGGGCCAGTATCAAGCTTTTTGAGAGGAAAGATATACCATCTAGCCCTTACATTTTTTTTTATTTGCATACCTTTCATATCTTAGCATGGGTCTTTATAATGCAGTTAACTGAATTGCTCATGTCAGCTGTATTGACATATCTGGTGCTTAACCAATAAAATGCGAATCACGACAATTATTGTCCTCCGCTTTGTCGTCTGCTGGTTACTTTAAAAGTTAATGCAGTTAAATGAATTACTGATGTCAGCTGTATTGACATATCTGGTGTGCAGGAAAATGCTTTAACCCATAAAATGCGAATCACGACAATTGTAGTCTGCTTTGTCGTCTGCTGGTTACTTTAAAAGTCATTTTTGCAAACAGTGTGGACCCAGATCAGACTGCTCCTCTAGGAGCAGTCTGATTTGGGTCCACACTGTTTGCCTGAAAGCAAAAATATTTTTTAAAGCATTTGCAAAAAATTCAGCAGACAACATATATTAAGCAGACGACATTTACAGATGTAGTTTTTTTCTCAGGTAAACTGCAGTCATGAGTTACAATTTTGCAATTCACCCTCCAACTGCATAATTACTGGTTAGTTAACCCTTGACCTGCTGAATATTTATATATGCTACACCCACTGCTGATTATAAACCAATCAGATTACTTGATGCAAATTATTGCAACCAATTTACAATCTGAATGACAAACAATGTAGAACCTGATCAGAGATCTGGATCTACATTGTTTGAAAGGTAAGGCATACCCGGGCTCAGCAGGACAAAGGTTAATCATAAAACAATATAAAAAAAAATCTAGAGATAAAAATATAATGACTAACTCCTATCATGACTGTTAGGTATCTGTCTTATAAAAAAACAACAACCAAAAAAAACAATAAACAAATCATTCAATCATTCAGACCAAAACATTAACCCATTTAGTAGTAGAAACCCCATGGGTATTGGGGTATTTGCATTAAATGGGTCCCCCCACCCCAAACAGTGCAGGCCCAGACCAGACGCCACAGAACGAGGGCCTCCCCTGTTTGCTAAAAGTTCAGTCATTTCCAAATAACACCTGACACCCCTAAATTTTAAAATGGACTCCTGTTATATATAAGAAGGAAGATTCCATTTGGTACAAAAAGGGTTAATATTAATGACAACAAAAACAATTTTTTCAATGTCAATAAAGC